>OY776281.1:40511186-40748686 GCA_963675445.1 Linnaemya vulpina | reverse complement strand
GATCTCATTGCTTTATTTAGTAATTTTTGTAGTCTTTCTATTTTTGTATTCGTGCAGCATGTATATAAAACAGTGGAACCGAACTCGAAATGTGGTTTTATTATTGTGCTATATATATATATATTAATTGCAGTCATTATTGACACCTTATTTCTTAAACATTTAAAAAATCCTATTTTTTCAATTGTTTTGCTTGTGTACTCAATATGTTCTTTAAATTTTAGATCTTTGTCTATTATAAAACCTAAATATTTTATTTGATTTACTTTTTCTAATACTGTATTGTTGATTGTAATTACTAAATCATTATTCATGTTGATTTCCATTAATTTAGTTTTAGTTTCATTCAACTTTATTTTTTTATTTTAAGCCACTCATTTATTTTCATTAAATCATACGTCACGTTTTCTCGACATATTGTTTCATTTGTTGCCTCGCTAACAATCAACGAATCATCCGCATATAATACTATTTCACATTTTTTCAACCTTGAGGCACTCTAAATTCATTGTTTAATATACCGGATATTTTATTATTCACTTTAGTTTTTTGTCTTCTTCCCGTTAAATAACTTCTAAACCATCTTTGTTCTTTGTCTTTCACTCCATACATATACAACTTTTGAAGCAATATATCTCGGTCTATTGTTTCGAAAGCCCTTCTAAAATCTGGGAAAACTGCCATTGCTTTTTTGTTTTTATCTATTTTCTTCCACCTATTTATTACGTAATTGACAGCTGTTTCACATGAAAAATTTTTTCGAAATCCGGATTGAAATTTTGAGAATAACTTATTTTTTTCCATATAACTTTCCAATTGTAATTTAACAACTTGTTTGATTATTTTTTCACATGTTGTTAACGTATTTATAGGGCGATATTCTTCACTTTTCTGAGTTTTCTTAATTTTCTCAATTGGAGTTACCATAGCTTCCTTCCATGACTCAGGAAAAATTCCTGTTTCCAAAGATTTATTTATTATATAAAGTAGTTTATTTTCTATGAAATTTCAGGTGTCTATGTCTAAAAGTTCTTGAATATTAATTGCACGAAAATTCAGTTTGCTCGTTATCACAGGCACTTCACTTACATATTGCACATCTTCTATACTATCTCTTATATCTTTTATACTATTTATAAAGAAAAGGTTAAACTGATTAGCGATTTGGTAACTATCCTTAAATTCTATTTGGTTAAATATAACAGATTCTATCACAGTTCGGTTTTTCATAAGAATCATGTCTTTGATTTCTTTCCACAGTAGTGTATTTGTGGGGTTGCTGGACCAAATTTCCCATAAAAAACGGCTGCTCAAGCCGAAGGTGTTGCCAGATTGTGTTTTTGTATGAAAATGGTTGATCATGCTGACAGTGTTGCCAGATTGCGTTTTTGTATGAAAACGGTTGTCCATGCTGACAGTGTTGTGTTTTTTTATGAAAATGGTTGTCCATGCTGACAGTGTTGTGTTTTTGTATGAAAATGGTTGCTCATGCTGACAGTGTTGCCAGATTGCGTTTTTGTATGGAAACGGTTGTCCATGCTGACAGTGTTGTGTTTTTTTATGAAAATGGTTGTCCATGCTGACAGTGTTGTGTTTTTGTATGAAAATGGTTGCTCATTCTGACAATGCTATCAAGTTCTGTTGTAGTGCAGCACTTTCTAGAAGATGAGGTTTTTTGTGTTAATCTTTTATTTTGGGGAGGTTTGTTGGTTGGTTGGTGATTACACTAAATTTTAAACGTTAACTGATAAGAACACATATGCGTTAGCTGTAGTGGTGAAATTCAAACGTTTTGTTTGATAACTGATAAGAACACATTGTGTTTTATAGGGTATTAAATATATTTTTGTATTTACCCTTGACAATGAAATAAGGACATTTAAATTTTAATAAAAATATATATTCAAAATTTAATTTTACAATATTTTCTTATTATCTAAACGGATTAAAACTAATTAAACATCTATATTTATATTAAGGAAAATATCATCATCATCTTCATCCATAAATTGTATGTATATATTTAACTTAGATGATCGCAAGGAATTTATTTTATAATGTCCCCAGGCATAAGTATCAACATTATTTTCATGTATAAATCTCTTATCATATAAATAACTTAATGTTAGTTTACTTATATGTTGTGTATAGATTTGATGAATTTTAGATATAAATACATACATAGAATCATAATATAGCTTTTTCTCTAGTAAACATTTTCTAAAATCGGTAATACTTATTCTAGCTGTCACACTATTCTTAACACCCCAAATTTTTTTATTTCACTATCTACTTTATCTATTTTTATTGAATACATTTTATCTCGTAGACCAATGAATTCCTTAATAGTTTTTCCATTACATTCATCTTTCATCATACGTAAAACCTTTTTGTTTACTAAGGGAAACTTAAACACATTGTCTTGGACATATGAAGATGTATCGAAATGTAAACTTAAATCATTTCGAATATAATCGTATAGATCATTTGTTTTCACATCGTATATGAAGGAGTCAGTATCCATATAATTCAAGTGAATATCCTCACGGTATTTAGGTTTCATATAATCGTAATGAAAGCTGTACATTTTCAATTTTGATAATTCTAATACTGAAAATCCTATATAAATTGGTTTGTTGTAGAACGTTTTAATTGTACTAATTTCTATGGCAATCATATCTTCATGAATTTTAAGGGAACTATGAAAATTAGGTTTAGATATGAGGGCTCTAGCCCCTAATCTTACATCTTTTCTTTTGTCTACATTTTCCATAGTTTTCCCATATACAGCATTATTTAGAAGCTTGAAAAAGTTTTGTTCAAATGTGTTTCTAGCTATTGTTCTATGATGATTATTTAATTCAATATACCTTTTAACCAATCCAACTGATTAAATTGAAGTATTTTATGTATTTTAGTTAAAATCAGACCGTTTCGGAGACATTGTTCAAGATTTCTATAGTGTATTATATATTTTGTTTTATGATTTAAGTCTGTAATTAATTTTTATTGTTTCATGGTTTAAATTTTTTTGTTTTCAGCACAAAAGAGGAAATCATTATGATAGTCGTGTTATGTTGTTGGATACTCTAAATCTACTTCAAGTATATATCCCATAGGACTATCATCTTTTATATTACTAACATTAAAATTTTCAACATTTTCTATCCATTTAAAATTTTTGTAGGGAAGGTATTGCGACATTGCAAAACCATACAAATTATTAACATCTAAATAAATAAGATAATTTGATTCTTTAGTAGAATCATAATCACTAACATATTTATTATTAGCAACTGATCGCCGTTTACTACATTGTAGGATACCTCCCCTAATACCCCGCAAAACGAAATTAACATATTAATATCGGTTAACAATTCAAGTTCTATTTCTGTATATTTTAGCATAGCATCCCATGAAAAACCTGGGGTAGTATAATACTGACAGGGATCTAAATTATAAATACTTTTACAAACTTTTCTAAAACTTTCAAATATATCACACAGTAACAAAACATCTACTTTTATATATAAAAGTAGATAGTCCATAAGAGATTTACACTGAAATATATTCCAAACTTTTTCAGCATGTTCATAATCATCTACACTACACGACTCATTAGTAAGCTTTTAAAGAAGACTAAACGTGGTGGTAATTGCGATTCTTGAAGACGATTAACAGAATCTAAATAATCGTAAGGAAAGACACCTTTACGTTTCATTAAATTGAACTCGGTAATATTTTGATAATTTGATTTTACACTTTTTAGATCTTCATCAGATAAATATCCTGCTAACTTTTCTAAACTAGACGACATAAGCCGTAATGAGTCTAGAAAACTCAATTCAATTGAATATCTATCATTTACCGAAATTCTTTAACGAAAGTAAAATAACGAAAATAACGATATATAAAAAAAACTAAAGTTCTTTTACAAATAAATGACAATCATAAGCCGAAAGATTATGGAAAAATATAGGAATGAAATTAGCAATTTGATATTCTAGATTACATTTATTATGAGCGGGTCCTCTATATTCGCCTGTTAAATGACAATGATCTGCTACCCTATCATCAAAAGATAAAATTTTTTTGCAAATATGACATACTCTGTCTTTGTCTTGCTTTATCTGTTGAATTGATGTTAAGGAATTCATTGGTTTTACAACACTTAAATAGTTATTATATATGTCTAAGACATCACTAACTAAATTTTTAAAGAAATGTTTCGGTGCATCATCACCACTATAAACTCTCAATAAATCTAAACTGGCGTCAAACGAGCATTTTATGTAATAGCTATAAGCAAATGGAATATGCTTTTGTATGGATTTAATATTTGTTGAATTTTGTATATTAACCGACTCTAAAATACATTCAAAGGCGGCATACACTACAAAAGGCACTTTCATTTGCTTTTTAAAATTTTTAAAACTTAACTTACAATCATCTAAACTAGGCATCTTAGTCACCTTCTTGTTACATTAATGTTTATGGTTTTCTAACTTTTCTTTACTGTGAAAGTGTATTAAGCAGGTATTACATACATATACACATGTCTTGTGGCTTGTCAGTTAACTTTTTATTAACCTGCAAGAAATAAAGAATATATATTTATTTAAATTTTATCACTTTACATCAATATAAATACTGTAACTTACCTCGACATATATTTGATCCATACATAATGAAACCGTTCTCCTTCTTCTAACAACAATAAATTGAAGTGGTTGTTCTTCTCGGCTTGAGTAAAGTAATATGGTCCAACTATATTACCACCTTCTAGTCCAAAAACATTTACACTTATTTCAGGGTTATTGTTTTCAAAATCTTTTATTTTATTAACGGATAGTGGGAACCTCAAACTTTTGAAATTCAATACAACATTATTATTCAATGTTATAATTTCGTCTTTTATGTTTTCAATGTTATACGATATACATCTATCTGAGTGTAAGGACACTGGATATAGAGCAGAAATTATTGCCCACTTAAAACAATATTCATCATTGTTTTGTACATTGACACATGCATGTTTTTTTAAAATGTTAGGTGGTAAGCGTATATATTGAGACCCCTTAAAACATTTATACTGAATGATATTAATTTCAAGATGACATATTTCTGTTAACGCCCATCCACTTTCACGCTCTTGGAACTCACTCATCTTTTTTACTAAAACATCACACTGATCAAAGTAAATTTGAAAAATGCGATCTGTTGTTGAAGCTATATTAAGAATAATCATTTTAGTTTGATGCGATTTCATATCCACACTGCATGAATCATCTTCTTTTATTAATACATACTCGCAAAAGAGTTCACAATTAAATTTCATGTTGCAATGTTCTTGTAGTGCATCTCTTAACAATTTTACGACTTTTTCCTTTATTTCATTTAAAAATACTTCGGGGATTAAGTTATCCTTATTATCATTTTGAATGACGTACGTTGCTATCCGGTTTTTAAAAGAACAGTTAATACATTTAACGTTATCATTATTAATTTGTTTAGCATTGTTTGATTTATGAATGGTTGTGCGTAAATGATAGTGCCAATTCGTTTTCTTGATATGCATTTTACAGGTATTACAATAAACAGTAGTTTCCTCCATATTTTGAATATGTTTTATATCGTTAGAGTGTGTTAGGAACTCTTTGCGATTTGTAAATTGTAAATTACATGTTGCACACTTTAATGATGACGATGAAGGATCATCGTGATGTAATCTAACATGACGTTTTAGAGATGAATTTAAATTGTAGACTTTTCCGCAAATTGTACAAATAAAACCAGCCATTTTTTTAAATTAATTTATTTATTTTTCTGTTAATAACGTTTGTATGTTTGAATTCAATTTTCAAGAATGATATACCATTATTTTTAAACTTACTATTTATACTAAATTTTTTGTCTACGTAGCAGTTTCATTCCCATAAACATTTTGAATCGTAGAGGCATGCATAAGCATGTCCCTGTACTCTGTATATATCACTTATCAAAATGTTTGTTTACATATATATTGTCTACGTAGCAGTTTCTTTTGCCACAAAATTTTGGAACGTCTCTACATGCATAAGCATGTCTACGTATGTTTGTTTACATAACTATGGTCTACGTAGCAGTTTCATTCCCGTAAACATTTTGTATCGTAGAGGCATGCATAAGCATGTCCCCGTACTCTGTATATATCACATTCCGTTCAAAACTTTGTAACGTGTCTGCATGCACAAGCATGTCTCTGTACTCTGTAGATATCACTTATCAAAATTTTTGTTTACATAAATATTGTCTACGTAGAATTTTCATTCCCTTAAACATTTTGTATTGTAGAGGCATGCATAAGTTCCATCTCATATACCAGCTGTACTTCTAAAACAACTTTATTAAAATTTTGCAACCAACGATTTTTGTAGCTACAAGTTACTAACTACACAAATACTGAAAACTACTTTGTTGAAATGTAGCGTACTAGACCATACTAAACATTTTCGCGAGTTAATATATATAAACTTTTTTAGGACTAAAGTCAGGGGTCTAATTACCGCTTTCGATATCGAATGTACTATCGAGCAAAAATAAAACTCGATCGCTATCGAGTTGCCTCATGATGGCATTCGATCCATATCGAATCGAGTTTTCATACTAATTATAAAAGATTTACTTAAATTTTGTAATAGAGTGGCAACACATGTTTGCATAAAATATAAACAAAGGAAAATACAAGTAATGTAAGTAAAAACTCAAATTTTTATTATATTAATTTAAAGTTCGTATTTTATAGAAAATGAATCAACAAATATTGATGCTATCATATTTATCTTCGTCGGACTCAGAAGAAGAATACGGTTTGACGATTATTAGGAAGCAATTGCGGGATAAGAGCAACGTTTTATCTTTGCCAACAAAAGTGTAAGTAACAAATTGAGTATGTGGGATCAAGTAAATTGTTTAATGTATATTTTTTTAGATTTAAGCAGCAGAAGACAAAAAGATTTCTTCATAGGGCCCTCCTCCTGTTTTCTTTTTGGATGCCTTGTTCATTGATACTTTCTTCTTTACACTGAATTTTTGATCCGTGTAAACCTTTATTACAAAAAAATATATGAAAAATCTGTAAGCAACGAAACATACATATAATTACAATTGTTTTTACTAAAAAACTAAATAAAACTTACATATTTTTACAATTTATTATTTGCACTTAAAATTGAAAAAACCATTTATTTTGTCTACGATTGACATTTTGGTATCGAACAATGTTTGTAAATATGGCATTCGATCGATGACTCGGTATCGAAAGCCATCATCTCAAACTTCATTTATTTTTGTTCGATATCGATTGTCATAATCCCAAAGGAAAAATTTTCGATCGAATTAGCTCGATATCGAAAGCGGTAATTAGACCCCAGTACATTTTTGTATCTAAAACCAATAAGTCGTGAATGCTTCAAAACTCCTTGTGTTTTAAAAAATATAAATTTTTTAATGTTACATACTTAAAACAGTATATAAGTGCATTTCAATAAATATAAATAAAAAAAATATAAAAAATATGAGTTCTTCAGTTTTTCGTTGTAATATCTGTAATAAGCAATACAGATACCAAAAGTGCTATTTAGAACATTGCAAAAGTCATGTTCAACCCCAAGGTGTGCAGCAGTCCGTAGAACCCCAAGATGTATATCATTCCATACAACCCCATAACCCAATGGTCCACAACAATTTGCTATATCAGTATCCCGTGCAGTATCAGTATCCCGTGCAGTATCAGTATCCAGTGCAGTATCAGTATCCAGTGCAGGTTCCAGCGTATCCTTTGTATCCGTATCCAGTGTCAACCAACCAATTCACAGCACCTATGGAAATTCCATATCCCATTGAATATAGCGTACCTATACAGTTGCAGCAAAATAATATGCCTAATTATTACCCAAGCTATTTGCCCGTAGAGAATCCTCCTCAAGACATGGATATAAGTCAAGTTATTCCACATGATCAGGCAAATACACAAAACGATGAAGTAGAAATGGATATCTCAAATTCTGCGGATGATTTACTCTCTCAAGCTCCAAATGAATGCAAATATTATATAATAAATAGTGCTTTTAAAAATAATATTATAACATTTGGAGTTCCAATAAGTAAAAACTGTCTGTTATTTGAAGATGCTATAAAGGAAAATAGACCTATCATCAAGGAAAGACTTCAAAATAGTATAGCTGTGCATAATATTATTAAGTTTAATATTACTCTCATTGGGGAGTATATTAAAATTGTTGGTGATGATATGGAATTGTGTACTATTTCACATAGAGCGAAAATGGATCTTTTATGCTTTGCAGATGATGTTGAGGAAATGATAACAAAACAACTGCAAGAAATCCACAACAAAATGTCTGAGTTTCAAGAGCGGGATTCTGGCTGGACTCTAATTAGAATTGTTCGTCTCGAAGTTGCAGTAAATAAGTCAGCTTTGGTGAGAGGATCAAGTTGGATTGGTACGCCAGAGAAACTAAAAAGTAAAATGGCATGTATAAATGTTGAAAACAATGACATTTATTGTTTTAAATGGTCCATTATATCTGCACTGGATACATCTGATATTAAACACAGACAACGGTGCAGCTCATACAATATTGCAAACATTAGCGCTGATATTATTCATTTGCAAAACGGGATTGAAATTGATTTTACAAATTTAATTTTCCCTTTAGTTTTAAAAAGTATTAAGACATTTGAAGAACGCAATCCTGATATTAGCGTTAATGTATTCGGATATAGCAATGAAAGCTATGAAATCGTTGGACCGTACCGCAACACCAAGAAAGAAAAACATAGACATGTAAATTTATTAGTTTTAGAAAATGCTGAAGGATACCATCACTATATTTTTATTAAACAAATATCAAAGTAAGTCAAGAAATATACATATACACCAATGCACATATAAATATATTGATTGCAAATTTATATCTATTTTCCTTCCACAGACTTTTAAAACACCAGACCACGAAACACTGCAAAACACTGATGTTTTGCAACAGCTATCTGCAATATAGCCACAATGGTAGGACTATGGAGCAACACAAATTGGAATGTGGACAAATTGTGTCTGAGCTTCCATCAGAGGATAAGTCAACATTATGCTTCAAGGACCATCAACGACAGATGGATGTACCATTTGTTGTATATGCAGATTTTGAATGCGTATTGCAGGACTAGTATTAGAGTAAGTGAAAAAAGTAGGTATAGCAAAAAGCACATTCCTTGTGCTTTTAGTTATTATATTAAATGTAAACATAATGATAAGTTAGCTAAGTTTAAAATATATACGGGGGAAGATGCAGGCGAAAAGTTTGTAGATTGTATAATTAGCGATTGCGAAAATATTTACAATGATTATTTGAAAAACAAGAACCGAATGGATGGTTTATCTCTTTTCGAAAGTTTTAATTTTCGAAATGCGATAAATTGTCACATTTGTCATAAATATCTAGGCAATGATAAAGTGAGGGATCACTGCCACATAAGTGGTAAATTTAGAGGAGCTGCTCATAATATATGCAATTTAAAATTTCAAATTCCAAAATTTATACCAATCTATTTCCACAATTATTCATCTTATGACTCACATCTTTTTGTTAAAGAGTTGGGTAAAAAATCTGACAATATAAAAGTCCTTCCGCTCAGTAAAGAATTATACATATCACTATCTAGATTTTCAAAAATGATCGAGAACTACAACCTTGAACTTAGATTTTTGGACACAATTCGTTTTATGCCTGAAAGCTTAGAATCTTTAGCTAATAATCTTTCAGAGCAAGACTTTCACATCATTAAAACACAATTTAAAACAAAAAAAGAGTTTGATCTTGTGAGAAGGAAAGGCGTTTTTCCTTATGATTTCCTAAATTCTTTTGAAAAATTGAAGTTGGGTCAGCTTCCAGCAAGGGAAGATTTCTTCAATCACCTCAATAATAAGGAGTGTTCGACTGAAGACTATGAGCATGCGAAAGAAGTTTGGAACGCTTTCAGCTGCAAAACCTTGCAAGATTATATGGAAGTTTATTTAAAAACGGACGTACTCTTACTTGCAGTTATATTTGAAAATTTTAGAAAGGTTTGTAAGAGTATCTATCACCTAGATCCATCTCAATATTACACTGCACCAGGACTATCGTGGGATGCTATGCTAAAGTATACAAATATAGAACTAGAGCTTTTGACGGACATAGATATGTACAATTTCTTCAAGAAAGGAATACGTGGTGGAATTGTATATTGCAGTAACCGATATTCAAAGGCTAACAACAAATATTTACCTGATTTCGAAAGAGAGAAGCCCTCAGATTTTATTGTGTATTTATACGCAAATAACCTCTACGGTTGGGCTATGTCTAAGTATCTACCTTATGGCGGATTCAGATGGCTATCAGCTGAAGAGCTAAATCTGCATCCTAAAATCATAGATGATAGTTCAAGTGATGCATATGTCTATGGAGTTACTTAAGACTATCCTTCCTATTTACATGACACTCACAATGATCTTCCATTCTGTCCGAAAAATAAAAAAATTCAGCAAACAAAGCACACTAAATTAATTGCAGATTTTTCCACAAAACAAACATGCGTCATACACTATAGAGTTCTCAAACAATGTTTGAAGTATGGTCTTGTTCTAAAAAAAAGTGCATCGGATTCTCACTTATAAACAATCAACCTGGTTGAAAGGTTATATCGACTTAAACACCAAACATAGAGCAACTGCAAAAAATGCATTTGAGAAAAATTTCTTCAAATTGCTATATAACGCAGTATATGGTAAAATTATGGAGAATGTGGAAAAGAGAAAAGATGTACGAATAGTTACGAACTGGAATAGGACAAACTGTAATCATTTAGGAACTCAAGATTGGATATCTAAACCTAATTTTCATAGTTTGTCAATATTTTCTGAGAATATGGTAGCGATTGAAATGAATAGAGTGAAAACCTATTACAATAAACCTATATATTTAGGATTTTGTGTTTTAGAGCTTTCCAAATGGAAAATGTATGATTTCCATTATGGGTACATGCAACCCAAATTCAAGTCGAACTTATCACTGTATTATGTGGATACGCTGACATAAAAACTGACGTCGTCCATAAGTTTGATACATCTGATTAACCAAAAAACAATATATATGGTTTCCCTCTAGTAAACAAAAAGGTGTTGGGTATGATGAAGGATGAGAATTGTGGAAAAATAATGAAGGAGTTTGTAGGATTGAGATCAAAGATGTATTCCTTTAGTGTGCAGTATGAAAATGAAATTAAAAAATCGAAAGGGGTAAAGAAATGCATTCTTGATAAGTACGACACAACTTCTTATAGAAACTGTTTATTTAATAAGTCTACTGTATATGATGACATGTTAATATTTAAATCAAAAGTTCATCAAATTTATACAAATGAAATAAATAAAGTAGTCTTAAATTATGCAGACGATAAAAGAAAAATAAGAAGTGATAAGATGAGTACATATGCATGGTATCATTTTCGAATCGAGGAAACTAATCCCGATTATGAACTTGACATGCTACTGTGGGAAATTTCAAGACTAGAAGAGGAAGAAGCAATGCAATAATTGTATCCCTATTTTTAAATAATAATTTTTTTATATATTTAAGTAGTGAAATATATTAATAAATAAAAAAAATTGTTGTATTGTTAAGAGAAATAAACAAAACTTGTACAAATATATATAAAATGAAAAACATTCAGAATTTGTTTTATTTTGTTTTGTGACTTATTATTTAGTTTCATCGAAATATTACATAATATGAATTAATTAAATGATTTATCGTCATTTTTCTTAAGTAAAATACGAAGCACCGACAGGTATCTGGTCCTTCCTCACAATCTGGATGGCTCGATGGACAAGACTTAAAGTGACCATCGTCCTTGTCCTCATCTTCCATTATACCAAAATCATCATTTTCATTCAACATATCGAGGAAGATTTTCACCATTTCCATGTGTTCGTATAGTTGACATCCCTCAAAATCAACTAAGAATTGTGCGAGCTTGTTTCTAATGTCACTCATGATTTTTATGGAATATTTTATACTATTACCAAAATTTACTTCCGATCTTTTTGAATGTCAGTTCTCTACTAATAATTGTTTTCAACGAACAAGTTGTAAGAGAAATTTTATATAATTTATAAAACTAAATCTGCTTTCCACTCCAAAAACAAATTCAAATTTTAGAGCAAAGGACTCATCTTCTAACACCAGATTTTATTATTCATCTTTTCGTCTTTTGCTCCCTCTCCCTCCCACTCACACACACACACACACACAAATCTAATATCATTGCTTAATAATTTTCAGTTAGACTTCTTAAAGTCTAGAAAGCTTATATCGAGATTAATTCGAAATTTAAGTTCAAACATAAGTTGTGAAACATTTATAGCGCAATGAGTTTAATAAGCAAATTCAATTCCTGTAATACAAAATCCTTTATCCATATAACGGATTTAGATGAATAATCCAAATACCCCATCGTACGTGCAAAGCGAGTAACAACAAAGTATGGGGAAACAGTTCAACTTGAACTGGAAAACCATATAATGTTTCTCCCCAACCGATATAATATTTTAACAGATGTCGAATTAGATGATCTTTCAAGTGATAAATATCGACTACAAAGAAAAGGAGAGCGAAACCTTATTGTGGATAGTGAGATGAATGAGTTTTTGATACCAAACTCCCAGTACCCCATTTGGCAGTAAAAAAAATGTTATGTGGATATATTTTGTAATTAACAAGAAAAAAATAATAATAATAATAAAAATTAAAATGTTTTTAAATATATATGATTGTGTTTTATTTAATATCTTTAGTTATCTCATAAAGAAATTTCAAACATAAGCGGCCACAATTATATGTATTAAAGTTTTGATATTGATTGTAGTTGTATTCAATATTTCTACCTAAATATTTGATTAATTCTAGAGGAGGTTGTAAATTTCCAAAGCTGTCGAAATATTGTTTTTCATTCTTGTTTTTATAGTATGCTACCCAATGAGTACCTGGGCCTGTTGATAAATCCAAATTGATTATTCCACACTCTACAGTCTTTGGTCGTTTTGGTAGCGAATCCAACATAAAAACTCCTCTGAAGTGTGGAATATATTTTGAAAATTTTCTCAGATCAAATTCTGATAATGGTCTGTTGGGTAGCATGTCTAAAAGTTTTTTGATTAATCTTTACAAACAAGTCCATAACCGTTTTTATATGGTTTAAGGTATAGTCCATCTCCCACCGCAATTGACTCCATTGCTTTGTTGTGTCTAGTGGCTTCCTCAAGTTGTTTTTTTACATTTACAGCTTTAGCTATAGCGGCACCTCCAGTTGCTAGACTACCAAGTGCACCTAGAGCAGTTAGGATCGGTATTATGGGCAAAAAACCAAAAATTTTTGGGGCATTATAATGCGTGGTATTACAACACGAGCTTTTTTCCCCTTAAGAGATTTACTGATAGCTTACGAGCAATCTTAATGGCTGAATTAATATGATGTGGTTTTTCCTTCTTCAATATCTTTGTTGCTGATTTAATTGTGTTATGAAACAGTTTTTTGTCATTTATACGAATTCGTGGCGATGGTCTTTTCACTGTATTCCTTTTCTTTGCTTCAACACCCATACCAAGTTTAGTTTTTGCTTTCATTGCGTTGGTGACTCTATATGCAAATGTTTTTTCTGCAAGATCACTATCTTTTGAAAGAACTCTTTCCCAAGCTTTATTTTAAAGAATTTTGTCAGCTTGATGTCTGCTGTTTAAGTCTTTATTTTTCGAATAAGCAATATCCTGATTTTTGCAAGCAGCATCCAATAAGTGAATTCCTTTATCTCCTCTATCTAAACGCTTTTGTAATCTTGTGCCAGGTCCACAGTACTGATATCCAGGAAGATGTAATTCAAAAGGCAGAGAATTTATTGCTTTATTTAGTAAACCTTCTCCAACGATAGTGTGCTTGAGACTAAAACTTTTATTATAAAATACTACCATATTACTTTAATCTACAATAAAAGATATTGTTTGCAAATTTCACAATTAGTTATTAAAATGCGCTTCGTAAAACAACATAAAAATATATTAGTTCGTAATGCTGATATTTGTTCAAATGACAGTAAAAAAATAAGACATAGTTCCTTGTTAACAAATTCTAATCGAGCATTAATAGTTGGTCCTTCAAATTGTGGAAAAACTAACATAATGATTAGTTTGCTGGAAAGTCCTAATGGTCTCAAGTTTGAAAATATTTACTTGTACTCAAAATCTTTATATCAACCTAAATATGAATACCTAAAGAAATTAACTTCACCAATTAAAGGAATGGGATACTACACATTCGCAGATAACCTCCTAGTGAAGCTAGAAGCAATTCAATTATGATTTTTGATGATGTTGCATGTGAAAAGCAAAACAACATACGTGCATATTTTTGTATGGGTCGTCATAAGAACGTAGATTCATTTTACTTGTGTCAAACTTACACGCGGATTCCAAAACATTTGATAAGAGATAATGCTAATGTAATTATTATGTTTAAACAAGATTCGACAAATATGAAATGATGATCACGTTGCCAGCGATATGACTTTGAAATGTTTCAACAAATTTGTAGAGAATGTTGGAAGGAAAAATACGGATTTTTGATGATAAGTAAAGATAATGAACTAAACAACGGTCGTTATAGAAAGTCATTTGATTACTTCATCATAATATAATTTGCTGTTCATCTAATGCACCCTTCAGTATTTAATCTGACTTCAAAATTTATACATGTGATTATTGTAACTGATCAGATAAGCTGATCTGACACCTGTTAAACTGACCTGATAAGCTGATCTGATCCCTGATAAACTGATCTGATACCTGATAAACTGACCTGATAAGCTGATCTGATACCTGATAAGCTGGCCTGATAAGCTGATCTGGTACCTGATAAGCTGATCTGATACCTGATGAGCTGATCTGATACCTGATCTGTTAACCTGATCTAATAAACTGATCTGCTTCCTATTGAACTGACCTGATAACTAAAATGAATGAACAAATTCTTAAAGACTTGGTGACTACAAGAAATATCTGGAAGAAAAAGCTTCGAAGTATAAAAACTGGTGAAATAAATGCACATGAACAATTAAGAGATACATTCATGCCTATCACAGAACCTTTAAAAGAATTTATCAATAGCTCTAAATACGTTGGTAGACCGGTTAAAAAAGAACCGAGTGATAAGGAAACTGGAATTGATGACAATGAAAGTTTTCATCCTCAGAATTCAACAATAAAATTGGAAACGAGTACGCCCAAGAAACTAATTGAAGAATCAATGTTTAAACAATCGAATAGTAAAAGTAGCAGTGATTATGATGAAGATGACTTTTACTCACAAAATTCGAATAATGAAGAAAGTTATCCTGACTTATCACTATTACAATCGAGAAACGAACTAGATACTAACTATGGTCCACATAAAGACAATAATAATCAATGGAGATTTGGTAATAGCACCATCGAGTTAAATCAAGATAAGATACAAGTTGGTGAACAAATATGGGCTATCACGCCAGGACTGTTTTCTTTAATGTTTCATAAAACACCAAAAGACTATGACAAATTTGAGCTTGAAATCTATAAAAAAATATTACTTACTACCAATGCTCACAGGATAGACTATAAGTCTGGTGGTCAAATCAAAGGGAGCAAAGCCCATAAGTACAAATATATTATTGGAAAACTTTTCAAAGGAGAAAATCATAAAAGCTCATCAGATGTAACAAAAACTAATTATTTAGGAAGGGGTTTGATGCAGTTTAACCCTCATAATCCAAACTATATATATTGGGATGATCCAAACGAGTTGGTAGATCGACTTAGACTACTGCTTGCATCACAGTCTGCAGGCCATACTAATCACAACAACGAAATTGTCTCAATTATTGAAGAACTACGTGATGCTAATATAATTGTATAAACTATATACATAAACAGGTTTTTTTTTTTAAACATGTCCGTTGATAAATTTGAGCATTATATTAACGATAGAAGTGAAGTAATTTCAACAAAAAATGCACCTAAGTCGTTGGGCTTCTTTATGGATACGAACAAAAACATTGATGTCCAATACAAGAGAATCAAAAATGTTGCAAACGCTCTGGAGGAAAACGATGTTATCAGTAAATTGTTTCTGCAAACTGAACTCAAAAAACAGCAACAAGAAGTAGCTTTCCAGTTAGAAAATCTTAATGCTCACTTGAAGGATATCAATAAGAAAATGGATGATAATAAATCACTTTTCGATATGGAAATTGAAGAGTTACGAGAAAAAATTTATAGAATAGAAAATTACATGTTCGTATCAATAGCTGACCAAGTAGATCACAACACACTTAAAACAGCGACTGGAAAAATTAGATGTCTTCAAAAGGAAATATTGTAAATGAATTGCATAAGCAGGCTCGAAAACGTTTTGTACGTCGTAGAGTTGTGATGAAAGGAATAGATGATCTTTGGCAAGCTGATTTAGTTGAAATGGGAAATTATTCCTTAGACAATAGAAATTATCGATTTTTGCTAACTGTAATTGATACATTCTCAAAATTTGCTTGGGCAGTACCTTTGAGAAGAAAGAATGCATTTGAAACAACCCAGGCAATGGAGAATATTTTCAAATCTGGACGAATACCGAAAAACTTGCAAACAGACGATGGTAAAGAATTTTTCAATAAACACTTCAATCAGTTGATGAATAAATACAATAAAAAATCACTACTCAAACATATAGCACTATGAAAGCCTCAATAGTAGAACGATTCAATAGAACATTAAAAGGAATGATGTGGAAAGAATTTAGCTTAAATGGTTCATATAATTGGATTGATATGTATAGAGATCTACTTGATGCATACAATAGAAAAATTCATCGCACCATTAAAATGTCACCGATTAAAGTAAATTCAACAAATGAAAAACAGCTTTTAAAAACAGTATACATTCATTTAAAGGTGTATAAAATGTCAAAATTTAATGCAGGAGATCATGTACGCATAAGAAAATATAACAACATTTTTGAAAAAGGTTATAATCCTAATTGGACAACAGAAATTTTTACAATTAAAGGAGTACAAAATACATATCCTACAACATATACATTAGAAGACTATCGCGGAAATCCTATTAAAGGTGGATTCTATGAAGAAGAACTTTCAAAAACCACTAAAATAACTTTCCAAATACATACCTAGTTGAAAAGGTTCTCAAAACTAAAGGACAGAAGGTGTTTGTTGTCTTGGAAAAGCAAAGATGAGATATTGTAAATGGAAGAATACAATAAATAAACAACAAAAACAACAATGGCACCAATATTTAATTTAGTTTAAAATAAGTAAATAAACAATAAATACGAAAGTGATTCTTATAAATCATACTGTGTGTTTAACCTCATTTATTCACAATCAAACAGTCACAATGTCAATAACATTGACCCTAAGCTCCAATTAATCAGAGCTATCTGCTAATTATTTTCCTCCTATTGATTTAAACGGAACCTATGAATGTGCTCTAACTTATTTTCATTCATACAACAGTATCCCAAATGTGGATGTCTACAACAATATATTTCATATCGGTGAACTTGTAATTGAAATACCGATCGGATCTTATGAATTAAATGATATAGTTGGCTATATAGAAGAACAATACAAACGATATATACCAGAAAACAAAATTTTGATTGAAGCTAATTACAATACAATGCAAGTTAAAGTCAGCAGCTCTAAAGAACCAATATATTTTAATAAAGAAAATACAATAGGTAGACTTTTAGGATTCAATAGCAGAATATTAACGCCAAACAAAGAACATTACTCTGATCTTCCAGTGAATATCTTTAAGGTGAATCTCTTGAGGATTGAAAGCAGTATTGTGGTTAATACTTATATGAATAATTCTAAAGCTCATACACTACGTGAATTTCCGATTAATGTACCAGCTGGATATAAAATAGTTGAGATTCCCAAAAATCTTATTTATTTGCCAGTAAACTCCAGAGAGATAAGTTCACTAGCTCTTCGCGTGGTTGATCAAAACGGCGACTTAATTAATTTCATAGGAGAGGAAATTACAATACGAATACATTTAAGGACAACTAAATAATGATAATATACAACACGAGTATATCGAAGAATACTACAGCAACATCTAATCCTCAAACATTACAACCTAAGCAACAATTGAAAAAATCTGTTCGTCAAAAATCGGTTACAGCAGCAAACAAGAGTTTTCTCAAGTCACTGAACTTTAAACTGAAAACAAAATGAGTTCAATAATAGACGTTTTAGATAAACCAATATCTGATGAAAATATAATCAGAAAGGATGATCACACATACATACCATACCTTAAGTATTTTAACAACAACGATGAAATAAGAATTTCAATACAAAACCAAGATCTATATGTGTTACCCAGTGAAAGCTATATATACGTGGAAGGACTTGTTGTAGATGAAAAAACATCGAAATCTACACCCAACTTTCAGTTGAAAAACAATTTTGTTGCATATCTCTTTGATGAAATTCGCTATGAACTAAATGGTATTGAAATTGATCATACAAGATATTTGGGAACCACCAGTACCATAAAAAATTTGGTTTCTTTATCACCTACGGAAAGCGTTGTGTTGCAAAATGCTGGATGAAATAAACTTGATAAAATAAATCTTCAAAGTGGAAATTTTAATTTCTATGTACCACTCAAACTTCTTTTAGGATTCGCTGAAGACTATAATAAAGTTTTATTAAATGGTAAACATGAGTTGATACTTTGCGTAATAAGAACGATGAGGATCTTGTACACTCGAATGTTTCCACTGAGAAAGCAAAACTTACAATTTCACTAATATGGAGAATCCCACATGTTCAATTATTTGATCATAGTAAATTGAATATGATCAATATACTTAATAATGGTGCTGCTATACCATTCCGTAGTTGGGATTGTCATACAAATCCACACCTTAATACGGGGACCAATCACATATGGAATGTGAAACTGGCCGCTAATAAATAACGCCCTCGTTTTGTGTTGATTGCCTTTCAAAGAGAAAACAAGTTTGTTCATTGTGATCTTACTAACTTAAAAGTACATTTAAACTCAACCTCTTACCCATATGAAGATCTTAATATAAAATTAAAAAATGAGCGCTATGCGATTCTATATGATATGTATCTAAGATTCCAACAAAGCTACTACATGAAAAAACCCCAACCTCTTCTAACAGGTCAAGAGTTTAAAAATAACGCTCCAATTATTGTAGTTGATGTCAGTCACCAAAACGAAACGCTCAATACCGGACCAATCAACATAAAAATTGAATTTGAAACAGCAACAAATATTCCAGCAAAAACATCAGCTTACTGCGTTCTTATTCATGACCGCGTAATAGAATACATACCAATAAAAGGTCAAGTCCGGAAGGTCTTATAAATTAAATAACATGGATGGTGATATTGTTTTTGTAGACTTCCAAGGTTTCAAAAATAATTCAAATGACTTCATCGCAAAAGAACTAGCTGTAGTTTTCAGCAACAACGAATACCTCAATTTCATCATAAAACCTCCTTTTGATTTCGCATGTTTATCAGCCCAAAAACAGAGAGAAGCAGTTTGATTAACAAAAAACTATCATCATATTAACTGGAATGATGGATCAGTCTCATTTCAAAGCGTTTGCAAGTTTTTAAAATCCAATATAAGAAATTCACAAATATATATTAAGGGGGAAGAGAAGAAAAAATGGCTGGAAAAAATTATTCATCAAACAGTTTATAACATTGAAGACATTGGCTGCATTAATTTTAAACAAATGGAAACTAAGCATTCAATAGCTACAATAATATTGTAGCTATCACGATTATGGTGTTTGTGCCTTAAGGAATGCAATTTTACTTAAAATTGAAAATGTTAACAAACTTTTAAGTAAATGCTTATAAAAATTAAAATAAATGTCTTTTTATTTCAAATAAAAACCTACATACATATTTTTTTTTTCAGAGAACACACAAACAAACATACACAATGGTTCATTCATTTATTCAAATGGTCAAGGGAATATTTGGGCACATAGAATAAACGATTATTATTTGTTTGTATGTATATGCGTAAATGAAATAAATTTGTAGATATTTATGTACGCATGAATATGTACATCTTATCACATTTCATAGTGACCCACTTGCGCAAAATCCAGGAAAGCAAGAAAGCGGACTGTCATACAGACTCACCAATCGTCACACACACACACATACACACAGCCTGTCTGACAGGCAGACATTCCAACCGCCACTCAGAGCACAAAAAACACACACACTTAAGCATAGCATAAATATTCATATTCTACAAAATACAGAAATCGCACCACCATCCAGATCCCCAAATAAAATCCATCGATGATCGTCATGTATAAAATAAACAAAATATCAATTTCAATATTTATGGAATAGTAAATTTTTTTTTTCACAACGTCTTCAAGATCAGAATAATCAAATTATTCCCCCAGACTCAACCATTGCAAACAAAAAAGAAATAACTGAATTGCTGGACAAAATGTCTTAAGTAAACACACACCAAAATTAAAAACAAACAAAAAATAAAAGAAGAAATCTCACTCCAGCAAGAAGAAACGAACCACAAACATTCAGGCCATCCATATATAACTACAACACTTTTTAAATAGTGTAATTCCTAAAAAAATGTTCTAATGTTCCTAAAAATGTCTTATTTTCTATTAGGCTATAGCACACATAGACAGACAGAATTCCTACGCTCACATATGGACAGACACAAATTCCCACGCTCACATACCGACGGACATGTATTCTCAAGGTCACATATGGACAGACACAAATTCCCACGCTCACATACCGACGGACATGTATTCTCAAGGTCACATATGGACAGACACAAATTCCCACGCTCACATACCGACGGACATGTATTCTCAAGGTCATATATGGACAGACACAAATTCCCACGCTCACATACGGACGGACATGTATTCTCAAGGTCACATATGGACAGACACAAATTCCCACGCTCACATACGGACGGACATGTATTCTCAAGGTCACATATGGACAGACACAAATTCCCACGCCTACCCCAACATTATAAAAAAAAAACAACAACAATGTGAACACCCTATTTAACCGTAGGAAAATACACACACACACACACACATTAAAGTATCAAATTACTAAAAAAAACCATTTAACATAAATTTGGCAATTAAAATTTCAAAATTTTAAAATTTTAAATTTAATTGCTGAAATTTGAGAATTTTAATTGGTCTCGCAGATACATTATCCTACTACTCAACCGATATAATATTTTAACAGATGTCGAATTAGATGATCTTTCAAGTGATAAATATCGACTACAAAGAAAAGGAGAGCGAAACCTTATCCTGGATAGTGAGCTGAATGAGTTTTTGATACCAAACTCCCAGTAAGCCGTTTGGCAGTAAAAAATGTTATGTGCATATATTTTGTAATTAACAAGAAAAAAATAATAATAATAATAAAAAATAAAATGTTTTTAAATATATATGATTGTCTTGATTTAAAAAATAAATTTCCTGAAGAAGTCACACAAAGGAGTGACGAAATATTGAAAAACAATTTTATAATATAATAAAAATAAAGAGACCTTAAGCTTATTAAATATTAGATCACATTATATATGATTGTGTTTTATTTAATATCTTTGGTTATCTCATAAAGAAATTTCAAACATTAGTGGCCACAATTATATGTATTAGAGTTTTGATATTGATTGTAGTTGTATTCAATATTTCTACCGAAATATTTGATTAATTCTAGAGGAGGTTGTAAATTTCCAAAGCTGTCGAAATATTGTTTTTCATTCTTTTTGTTATAGTATGCTACCCAATGAGTACCTGGGCCTGTTGATAAATCCAAATTGATTATTCCACACTCTACAGTCTTTGGTCGCTTTTGTAGCGAATCCCACATAAAAATGTGTAAAAGTTTTTTGTCCATCTCCCACCGCAATTGACTCCATTGCTTTGTTGTGTCTAGTGGCTTCCTCAAGTTGTTTTTTTGCATTCTTTGTTGCATTTACAGCTTTAGCTATAGCGGCACCTCCAGTTGCTAGACTACCAAGTGCACCTAGAGCAGTTAGAATCGGTATTATGGGCAAAAAACCACAAATTTTTGGAACATTTATAATGCGTGGTATTACAACACGAGCTTTTTTCCCCTTAAGAGATTTACTGATAGCTTTACGAGCAATATTAATGGCTGAATTAATATCTTGTGGTTTTTACTTCTTCAATATCTTTGTTGCTGATTTAATTGTTTTATGAAACAGTTTTTTTGTCATTTATACGAATTCGTGGTGATGGTCTTTTCACTGTATTCCTTTTCTTTGCTTCAACACCCATACCAAGTTTAGTTTTTGCTTTCATTGCGTTGGTGACTATATATGCAAATGTTTTTTCTGCAAGATCACTATCTTTTGAAAGAACTCTTTCCCAAGCTTTATTTTGAAGAATTTCGTCAGCTTGATGTCTGCTGTTTAAGTCTTTATTTTTCGAATAAGAAATATCGTGATTTTTGCAAGCAGCATCCAATAAGTTAATTCCTTTATCTCCTCTATCTAAACACTTTTGTAATCTTGTGCCAGGTCCACAGTACTGATATCCAGGAAGATGTAATTCAAAAGGCAGAGAATTTATTGCTTTATTTAGTAAACCTTCTCCAACGATAGTGTGCTTGAGACTAAAACTTTTGTTATAAAGTACAACCATATTATTTTAATCTACAAGAAAAGATATTGTTTGCAAATTTCACATGTAGTTATTAAAATGCGCTTCATAAAACAACATAAAAATATTTTAGTTCGTAATGCTGATATTTGTTCAAATGACAGTAAAAAAATAAGACATAGTTCCTTATTACCAAATTCTATTCGAGCATTAATAGTTGGTCCTTCAAATTGTGGAAAAACTAACATAATGATAAGTTTGCTGGAAAGTCCTAATGGTCTCAAGTTTGAAAATATTTACTTGTACTCAAAATCTTTATATCAACCTAAATATGAATACCTAAAGAAATTAACTTCACCAATTAAAGGAATGGGATACTACACATTCGCAGATAACCTCCTAGTGAAGCTAAAAGCAATTCAATTATGATTTTTGATGATGTTGCATGTGAAAAGCAAAACAACATACGTGCATATTTTTGTATGGGTCGTCATAAGAACGTAGATTCACTTTACTTGTGTCAAACTTACACTCAGATTCCAAACCATTTGATAAGAGATAATGCTAATGTAATTATTATGTTTAAACAAGATTCGACAAATATGAAACATGTATATGATGATCACGTTGCCAGCGATATGAACTTTGAAATGTTTCAACAAATTTGTAGAGAATGTTGGAAGGAAAAATACGGATTTTTGATGATAAGTAAAGATAATGAACTAAACAACGGTCGTTATAGAAAGTCATTTGATTACTTCATCATAATATAATTTGCTGTTCATCTAATGCACCCTTCAGTATTTAATCTGACTTCAAAATTTATACATGTGATTATTGTAACTGATCAGATAAGCTGATCTGACACCTGTTAAACTGACCTGATAAGCTGATCTGATACCTGATAAACTGATCTGATACCTGTTAAACTGACCTGATAAGCTGATCTGATACCTGATAAACTGACCTGATACCTGTTAAACTGACCTGATACCTGTTAAACTGACCTGATAAGCCGACCTGATACCTGTTAAACTGACATGATAAGCTGATCTGATACCTGATAAGCTGATCTGATACGTGATAAACTAACCTGACACCTGTTAAACTGACCTGATAAGCTGATCTGATACCTGATAAGCTGATCTGATACCTGATAAACTAACCTGATACCTGTTAAACTGACCTGATAAGCTGACCTGATAAACTGATCGGATAAGCTGATCTGATACCCGTTAAACTGACCTGATCTGATACCTGATAAACTGATGATACCTGTAAAACTGACCTGATAAGCTGATCTGATACCTGATAAACTGACCTGATACCTGTTAAACTGACCTGATAAGCTGACCTGATACCTGTTAAACTGACCTGATAAGCTGATCTGATACCTAATAAACTGACCTGATAGCTATTAAACTGACCTGATACTTGATAAGCTGGTCTGATACCTAATAGCTAAAATGAATGAAAAAATTCTAAAAGACTTGGTGACAACTAGAAATATATTGAAGAAAAAGCTTCGTAGTATAAAAAGTGGTGAAATAGATACACATTAGTAATTAACAGATACATTCAAGCCTATCAAAGAACCTTTAAAGGAATTTATAAATAGCTCCAAACATATTGGTATACCGATTAAAAAAGAAGAGAATGATAAGGAAACTGAATACGAGGACAGTGCAAGTTTTCATCCTGAGAAATCAACAATGAAGTTGGAAACAAGTACCCCTAAGAAACTAATTGAAGAATCAATTAAACAATCGAATAGTAAAAGTAGCAGTAATTATGATGAAGATGACTTTTACTCACAAAATTCGAATAATGAAGAAAGTTATCCTGACTTATCACTATTGAAATCGAGAAATGAACTAGATACTAACTATGGTCCACATAAAGATAATAATAACGAATGGAGATTTGGTAATAGTATAAAATATTCCATAAAAAATCATGAGTGACATTAGAAACAAGCTCGCAAAATTCTTTTGATTTTGAGGGATGTCAACTATACGAACACATGGAAATGGTGAAAATGTTCCTCGATATGTTGGATGAAAATGATGATTTTGGTATAATGCAAGATGAGGACAAGGACGATGGTCACTTTAAGTTTTGTCCATGGAGCCATCCAGATACATGTCGGTCCTCCGTATTTTACTTAAGAGAAATGATGACAAATCATTTAATTAATTCATATTATGTAATATTTCGATGAAACTAAATAGTAAATCATAAAACAAAATAAAACAAATTTTGAATGTTTTTCATTTTATATATATTTGTAAAATTTTTGTTTATTTCTATTAACAATACAACAATTGTTTTACTTATTAATAGATTTAACTACTTAAAAATATATAAAAATTATTACTTAAAAATAGGGATACAGTTATTGCATTGCTTCTTCCTCTTCTAGTCTTGAAATTTCCCACAGTAGCATGTCAAGTTCATAATCGGGATTAGTTTCATCGATTCGAAAATGATACCATGCATATGTACTCATCTTATCACTTCTTATTTTTCTTTTATCGTATGCATAATTTAACACTACTTTATTTATTTTATTTGTATAAATTTAATGAATTTTTTATTTAAATGTTACCATATCATTATATACAGTAGACTTATTAAATAAACAGTTTCTATAAGAAGTTGTGTCGTACTTATCAAGAATGCATTTCTTTGTCCCTTTCGATTTTTCAATACCATTTTGATACTGCACACTAAAGGAATACATCTTTGATCTCAATCCTACAAACTCCGTCATTATTTTTCCACAATTCTTATCCTTCATCATAGCCATCTGATAAGTGATATATACAGAGTACAGGGACATGCTTATGCATGCCTATACGATACAAAATGTTTACGGGAATGAAACTGCTACGTAGACCATAGTTATGTAAACAAACATACGTAGACATGCTTATGCATGTAGAGACGTTCCAAAATTTTGTGGCAAAAGAAACTGCTACGTAGACAATATATATGTAAACAAACATTTTGATAAGTGATATATACAGAGTACAGGGACATGCTTATGCATGCCTCTACGATTCAAAATGTTTATGGGAATGAAACTGCTACGTAGACAAAAAATTTAGTATAAATAGTAAGTTTAAAAATAATGGTATATCATTCTTGAAAATTGAATTCAAACATACAAACGTTATTAACAGAAAAATAAATAAATTAATTTAAAAAAATGGCTGGTTTTATTTGTACAATTTGCGGAAAAGTCTACAATTTAAATTCATCTCTAAAACGTCATGTTAGATTACATCACGATGATCCTTCATCGTCATCATTAAAGTGTGCAACATGTAATTTACAATTTACAAATCGCAAAGAGTTCCTAACACACTCTAACGATATAAAACATATTCAAAATATGGAGGAAACTACTGTTTATTGTAATACCTGTAAAATGCATATCAAGAAAACGAATTGGCACTATCATTTACGCACAACCATTCATAAATCAAACAATGCTAAACAAATTAATAATGATAACGTTAAATGTATTAACTGTTCTTTTAAAAACCGGATAGCAACGTACGTCATTCAAAATGATAATAAGGATAACTTAATCCCCGAAGTATTTTTAAATGAAATAAAGGAAAAAGTCGTAAAATTGTTAAGAGATGCACTACAAGAACATTGCAACATGAAATTTAATTGTGAACTCTTTTGCGAGTATGTATTAATAAAAGAAGATGATTCATGCAGTGTGGATATGAAATCGCATCAAACTAAAATGATTATTCTTAATATAGCTTCAACAACAGATCGCATTTTTCAAATTTACTTTGATCAGTGTGATGTTTTAGTAAAAAAGATGAGTGAGTTCCAAGAGCGTGAAAGTGGATGGGCGTTAACAGAAATATGTCATCTTGAAATTAATATCATTCAGTATAAATGTTTTAAGGGGTCTCAATATATACGCTTACCACCTAACATTTTAAAAAAACATGCATGTGTCAATGTACAAAACAATGATGAATATTGTTTTAAGTGGGCAATAATTTCTGCTCTATATCCAGTGTCCTTACACTCAGATAGATGTATATCGTATAACATTGAAAACATAAAAGACGAAATTATAACATTGAATAATAATGTTGTATTGAATTTCAAAAGTTTGAGGTTCCCACTATCCGTTAATAAAATAAAAGATTTTGAAAACAATAACCCTGAAATAAGTGTAAATGTTTTTGGACTAGAAGGTGGTAATATAGTTGGACCATATTACTTTACTCAAGCCGAGAAGAACAACCACTTCAATTTATTGTTGTTAGAAGAAGGAGAACGGTTTCATTATGTATGGATCAAATATATGTCGAGGTAAGTTACAGTATTTATATTGATGTAAAGTGATAAAATTTAAATAAATATATATTCTTTATTTCTTGCAGGTTAATAAAAAGTTAACTGACAAGCCACAAGACATGTGTATATGTATGTAATACCTGCTTAATACACTTTCACAGTAAAGAAAAGTTAGAAAACCATAAACATTAATGTAACAAGAAGGTGACTAAGATGCCTAGTTTAGATGATTGTAAGTTAAGTTTTAAAAATTTTAAAAAGCAAATGAAAGTGCCTTTTGTAGTGTATGCCGCCTTTGAATGTATTTTAGAGTCGGTTAATATACAAAATTCAACAAATATTAAATCCACACAAAAGCATATTCCATTTGCTTATAGCTATTACATAAAATGCTCGTTTGACGCCAGTTTAGATTTATTGAGAGTTTATAGTGGTGATGATGCACCGAAACATTTCTTTAAAAATTTAGTTAGTGATGTCTTAGACATATATAATAACTATTTAAGTGTTGTAAAACCAATGAATTCCTTAACATCAATTCAACAGATAAAGCAAGACAAAGACAGAGTATGTCATATTTGCAAACAATTTTTATCTTTTGATGATAGGGTAGCAGATCATTGTCATTTAACAGGCGAATATAGAGGACCCGCTCATAATAAATGTAATCTAGAATATCAAATTGCTTATTTCATTCCTATATTTTTCCATAATCTTTCGGCTTATGATTGTCATTTATTTGTAAAAGAACTTTAGTTTTTTTTATATATCGTTATTTTCGTTATTTTACTTTCGTTAAAGAATTTCGGTAAATGATAGACATTCAATTGAATTGAGTTTTCTAGACTCATTACGGCTTATGTCGTCTAGTTTAGAAAAGTTAGCAGGATATTTATCTGATGAAGATCTAAAAAGTAAAAGTCAAATTATCAAAATATTACCGAGTTCAATTTAATGAAACGTAAAGGTGTCTTTCCTTACGATTATTTAGATTCTGTTAATCGTCTTCAAGAATCGCAATTACCACCACGTTCAGTCTTCTTAATAAGCTTACGAATGAGTCGTGTAGATGATTATGAACATGCTGAAAAAGTTTGGAATACATTTCAGTGTAAATCTCTTATGGACTATCTAATTTTATATTTCAAAGTAGATGTTTTGTTACTGTGTGATATATTTGAAAGTTTTAGAAAAGTTTGTAAAAGTATTTATAATTTAGATCCCTGTCAGTATTATATTACCCCAGGTCTTTCATGGGATGCTATGCTAAAATATACAGAAATAGAACTTGAATTGTTAACCGATATTAATATGTATAATTTCGTTTTGCGGGGTATTAGGGGAGGTATCGTACAATGTAGTAAACGGCGATCAGTTGCTAATAATAAATATGTTAGTGATTATGATTCTACTAAAGAATCAAATTATCTTATTTATTTAGATGTTAATAATTTGTATGGTTTTGCAATGTCGCAATACCTTCCCTACAAAAATTTTAAATGGATAGAAAATGTTGAAAATGTTAATGTTAGTAATATAAAAGATGGTAGTCCTATGGGATATATACTTGAAGTAGATTTAGAGTATCCAACAACATTACACGACTATCACAATGATTTCCCCTTTTGTGCTGAAAACAAAAAAATTGAAACCATGAAACAATAAAAATTAATTACAGACTTAAATCATAAAACAAAATATATAATACACTATAGAAATCTTCAACAATGTCTCCAAAACGGTTTGATTTTAACTAAAATACATAGAATATTTCAATTTAATCAGTTGGATGGGTTAAAAAAGTATATTGACTTAAATAATCATCATAGAACAATAGCTAAAAATACATTTGACCAAAACTTTTTCAAGCTTCTAAACAATGCTGTATATGGTAAAACTATGGAAAATGAAGACAAAAGAAAAGATGTAAAATTAGTTTGCCAATGGGAGAGTAGAGGTAAGAGTTTAGGGGCTAGAGCCCTCATATCTAAACCTAATTTTCATAGTTCCCTTAAAATTCATGAAGATATGATTGCCATAGAAATGAGTAAAATTAAAACGTTTTACAACAAACTAATTTATATAGGATTTTCAGTATTAGAATTATCGAAATTGAAAATGTACAGCTTTTATAACGATTATATGAAACCTAAATACCGTGAGGATATTCACCTGGATTTTATGGATACTGACTCCTTCATATACGATGTTAAAACACGATGTAAAATTCGATACATCTTCATATGCCCAAGGCAATGTGTTTAAGTTTCCCTTAGTAAACAAAAAGGTTTTACGTATGATGAAAGATGAATGTAATGGAAATATTATTAAGGAATTCATTGGTCTACGAGCTAAAATGTATTCAATAACATTATAAAATTAATTCCTTGCGATCATCCAAGTTAAATATATATTTACAATTTATGGATGAAGATGATGATGATATTTTCCTTAATATAAATATAGTTGTTTAGTTAGTTTTAATCCGTTTAGATAATAAGAAAATATTGTAAAATTAAATTTTGAATACATATTTTTATTAAAATTTAAATGTCCTTATTTCATTATCAAGGGTAAATACAAAAATATATTTAATACCCTTTAAAACACAATGTGTTCTTATCAGTTATCAAACAAAACGTTTGAATTTCACCACTACAGCTAACGCATATGTGTTCTTATCAGTTAACGTTTAAAATTTAGTGTAATCACCAACCAACCAACAAACCTCCCCAAAATAAAAGATTAACACAAAAAACCTCATCTTCTAGAAAGTGCTGCACTACAACAGAACTTGATAGCATTGTCAGAATGAGCAACCATTTTCATACAAAAACACAACACTGTCAGCATGGACAACCATTTTCATAAAAAAACACAACACTGTCAGCATGGACAACCGTTTCCATACAAAAACGCAATCTGGCAACACTGTCAGCATGAGCAACCATTTTCATACAAAAACACAACACTGTCAGCATGGACAACCATTTTCATAAAAAAACACAACACTGTCAGCATGGACAACCGTTTTCATACAAAAACGCAATCTGGCAACACTGTTAACGTTTAAAATTTGGTGTAATCACCAACCAACCTCAATTTGCATTGCGGTTGTTGAAACTCTCTGAAGTCTAAAATCTTGTGAATTTCTAAGTCCATAGGGTTGTACATCTCCCACATATTCTATTTGGTCACACAAGTATTGTGGTGCTTCACCTATTTTTATTTTCCTAATAAATTTGAGTGCGTTTATCTGAATCCGTTGCTTTATATTTAACCATTTCTGTGTGTCGAGCATATATTGGGTTGGCGTATTGCATTTTAAAATTGATATTGCTCTATTTTGCAATTTCTGTAGTCTTTCTATTTGTGTATTTGTGCAGCACGTATATAAAATAGTGGAACCGAACTCAAAATGTGGTTTTATTATTGTGTTATATATATTAATTGCAGTCATTATTGATACCTTATTTCTTAAACGTTTAAAAATCCTATTGTTTCCCAATTTTTTTGCTTATGTACTCAATATGTTCTTTAAATTTCAGATCTTTGTCTATTATAAAACCTAAATATTTTATTTGATTTACTTTTCTATTACTGTATTGTTGATTGTAATTACTAAATCACTATTCATGCTGATTTCCATTAGTTTAGTTTTAGTTTCATTCAACTTTAATTTATTCATTTTAAGCCACTCATTTATTTTCATTAAATCGTACGTCATGTTTTACCGGCATATTGTTTCATTTTTTGCCTCGCTAAAAATCAACGTATCATCCGCGTATAATACTATTTCGCATTCTTTCAGTATGTTCGGCATGTCGTTTATATATATATATATATATATTATAAATAGTAATATTATAAATATAATATAAATAGTAATTATAATAGTAATGGAACTATTTAAATAAAATTCAATTAACAAATAGAGATAAGTTTATATTAGATAAAGCAAAGAAAGCTACTAATTTCTTAAGGGATAATAAAGATAATCTTATTGTAAATGCGGATAAGGGTAATGTAACTGTAGCCATTAGTAAACAGGATTATGATTTAAGTATCAAGAGTATTGTAGGAGATACTACAAATTATTATTTAATCAATAGAGATCCAACTACCAAACACCACAAAATCAATAATGATGTAGTTAAAGAATTATTTAAGAAAGATATTATAACATCTAAGGATAAGAGTAGGCTAAAAACAAATGCTGCAGTTGCTCCTCGTATATATGGATTACTAAAAATTCATAAAGGAAATTTTCCATTAAGACCTATATGTTCTTTTATTAATTCACCTTCATATCAACTATGCAGATATATTAGAAATATTTTAAAAAATATTACTAAGGATTCTAAATATAATATCAAAAATTCAATGAAATTTGTGAATAAAATTAGGAGCCAACATATATCTGATAGTGAAAGCTTAATTTCTTTTGATGTAGCTTCCCTATTTCCAAGTGTACTTATTGATTTTGCATTTCATACAATTGAAAACAAATGGAAAATGATAGCAAGGTATACAAGGATTGACAAGTGTTTATTTTTGCTATCGCAGATAGATAACATAATATCTATCTGAGATAGATAATTATGTTATATAATTATGTAATTCGAAATAAAATCATAATAATATATGATTTTAATTCGAACATTAAAATTACAGCTGAAAAGGAAAAGGACTGGAATCTTCCTTATTTAGATACTTTAGTTATTAGGAAAGGCAATAAACTAATAATAGATTGGTTCCTGAAACCTACTGCTTCGGGAAGAATGATTAACTACTATTTAAAACATAGTAGACACATTATTATAAACACAGCTAGAAATTTTATGGAAAGGGTTCTAAATATAAGTGGCAAACAATTTCAATATATCAATAAAAAGAAGGTTATAAATATATTAGAAAATAACAATTTCTCAATCATATAATAAATAAATTAATATCACAATATAGAAATAGAAGAACAGAAAATGCTAACAGTAATGCTGAACAAAAATTATTTAAATCTTTAACATACATACCAGGAATATCAGAAAGGTTGACAAAATCTAAAATTTACGATACAGATAAATATAAAATAGCTCACAGAACGTGTAATACATTAAACAGAATACTTAGTAAAAACAAAGATAAAATTGAAAAATGGGATAGATCAAATTTAGTATATAAAATACCATGCAACGGTAATGATATAGAGAATTGTAATAAAGTGTACATAGGTACCACCAAGAATAAATTAAAGACTAGGATAGCAGGTCACAAATCGGATCAAATATATAGGGATATAAATTCACAAAGAAACAGCTTTATGTTCCCATTGTTCTAAATCATATCATTTTCCAGATTTTGAAAATGTTTCAATATTAAATACAGAAAATAACTATAAACGTCGATTAATGTTAGAAATGTTAGAAATCATAAAGGTACCTTCATCACACAGAATAAATTTTAAAATATATACAGAAAAATTAGCACAGAATTATAGACCTTTAATTAGTAAGAATTGCGGATTTACATAATATAATTGTTAATATTAACTATTATTTGCTAGGGATAATTTATTATATTATCGTTATTATATATTAACTTATACTAATGTCCAGTTTTTGACTTCGTATTTAAGTTCTATTTAAACTTAAAGTCTATTTAAATAAAAAATTAATTTTTACAGATCATATTTAAATACAACTTAAATAAAACTTAAATGTCCCTCATTGGAAACTTAAATGGTATTTAAATAGAGCACAGTAAACATATGACTTGTGATGTTGAGCAAATTTGCTAAAAAATTTTAAAACGTTACATAAATATAGTTATATATCAATAGAATAAAGTAAAAAAATCAATAAAATAATATTTATTGTACAAATAGACTCTTAACTCAAATGAAAAACTTAAAATAATATCATCCACAACACTTGAAATACTTTGGATCAAAAGCAAAACACATGTTTTCTAAACAATGGCGATTTTTGTTTACATATTTCATGGTGCTACCACATTTTTCGCATATATTAATTGAAGTATTTAAATATGACTGAAAAACTGAAAGCGTATTTAAACACAACTTAAGTTTATGGAAAAATTAACTAATTTTGTACTTAAATACGAAGTCAAAAACTGGGCATAATTGTTACAATTATTGCCTGTGTATGTAGGTGTATATGTGTGTGCATGTGTATGTATTTATATATATATGTAAATGTGTTTGTGTGTATATATGTATGTATGTATATATACACACGTATATATATATATATATATATATATATATATATATATTTGTTATAAAAATGTTCATTATAATTTGTTAATGTTGAAAAAGTTTGTTTTACTATAAATTGTTAATGATGAAAAAAATATTTTATATGTTATTGAATTTGAAAAAGAAATGTTGTGTATAGTTTTTTATTTTAATATGTTTTGTTGTAGACCTTTTTGAATAAATTTGTTTTGTTTGTGATGTCCTTTTCGGCTTGAGGTCTTTTTTATAAAATAAAATAATATTAAAATTTTTCTTTTAATATATATTTATTTCTCCGATATTACGACCAACTCTGTTGGTCATTTTCAGGGAATTACAATTTATTTTCTAAACAAAAAACCAAAAACAATAAACTACTTAATATTAAATTATTTACAACAACAATAATCATAATTACATTTTTATAGTCCTAGTGTAGTCACTTGTTTATTCTTCTAAACTTTGTCACCTACTGTTTACTGGTTTTTTTTCCTTGTTCTGTGTTTGTTTATTGTATATCTATAGATGTGTGCGCAATTGTCAGTGTCTGATTTATAGTTAATTCTCTTGTCAATGGAAGTATTTATTATGTGTAGCATCTCTTGCATGTATCTCTTTGTATTATTCTTCTCTCTTTGCAATATTTTTACTTTGTTTAAGTCTGGTTGGTGTCCAGTTATTGCACAGTGGGCAGCAAGTGCAGTTTTTTTGGGTCAAAGATTTATTATTATTGTTTAGATCAGATTTATGTTCAGATATTCTAGTCTTTAGTTTTGTTCTTGTCGTGCCAACATATATTTTCTTACATGCTTCGGTGTCGTCTCCATTGCAAGTTATTTCATAAACTAAATTTGATTCGTCCATTGTATTGATTTTTGATTTCATATTTGTGAATAACTTCCTTGTTGTATTGTTCGTTTTCATTGGTAGTATGAATTTTTCTCTATCATGTATATCCGAATTTTTTATCCTTTCTGATAACCCAGGTATGTACTGTACTGATCTATAAATTTTTGTTGGTTTTTCAGTTATTACATTGTAATTGTTTTTTCTCTTCTGGACTTCAATTCTTATTAGTTGGTTAACTACTCTAGTTGGAAAATCGTTTTTCCTTAAAATATTCTTAATTTTTATTATATTATTTTTATGAAATTCAGCGTTGCTGGTATCTAGTACTCTATTAATAAAATTATTAGCGGTGTTTAAAATCATATTGCGAGGATGTTTTGAATAGAAATTTATAAGTCTTCCACTGGCTGAAGGTTTTTGATACCAATCTAATTTAATTATGTTGTTCTTTCTCACAATCAAGGCGTCTAAATAGGGTAATTTGTTGTCGGATTCCATTGCCAATGTAAACTTAATTTCTTTATTGAAGTCATTTAAAGCTGCCAGTGTTTCGTCTACTTTGTCGGTTTTTACAATTCCAAATAGGTCGTTAACGTATTTTGTCATTTTCCTTGGCTTAACGTCTATTTTATTTAGCACTGATGTCAGTAATTCTTCCATTATTATTTCAGCTACCACTGGAGATGCAGGAGATCCCATCGGCATTCCTTTTTTCTGTTCGTAAAAATTGTCATTATATTTAAAATATCTGCAATCTTTGATACAAAAAGTCAATAATTCCATAAAAAGTGTCTTCGGTATGTTTGTGTGCTCTTTTAACTATTCCCACTTTTCTATTGTTTGTATTGCAAACTTGATAGGAATGCTTGGGAATAGTGAGATGACGTCAAATGAAACCAGGATCTCATCGTCAGCTATTCTTATATTGTCAATTCTAGACTTGAATTCCTTAGCATCTTTTACATTAAATTTCGATTCCTTTGTCAAAATTTTAAGAATGTTACTTATATATCAACAAAGTTCGTACGATGGTGAGTCAATAGACGAGCATATTGGTCGTACTGGCATATTTTCTTTGTGTATCTTCGGCAGTCCATATATTCTTGGTGCAACAGCTATCCGTGTAGTTAATTTATTTTTATGATAATCAATGATTAATTCCAATATGTGCATTTTCTGTACTAAAACATTGTTTTTATTTTGCATGCTTAGTGTAGGGTCCTTCTTAATGCGTCTATATGTGCACATATCTCCTAGAATATTTCTTAATTTCATATTGTATATTTTGTATTTTGTCCATAGCTACTGTCTTGTTTTCCTTGTCCTGAAGATGACCAACAGAGTTGGTCGAAATATCGGAGAAATAAATATATATTAAAAGAAAAATTTTAATATTATTTTATTATATAAAAAAGACCTCAAGCCGAAAAGGACATCACAAACAAAACAAAGTTTTTTATTTTATGTTTCAAGACCATTTGTCTATAAAATTTTAATAATTTTTATTTCCTGAAGATGTTATCAAGCTGTTAACGAAATATCGAATAAAAATTAGACTAAATAAAATTTAATAAAAAACGATCATAATCTTAATTAATATTATAATAAACTGATAAGGTCAATAAAGATAAATCAACATCAATATCTAATTTTATTTTCTTTATTCTCTCTTTAAAATCTAAGGAATTAGAAATATTATATTTTGAACCTGTTGTTAGTTTTTTTTAAATATTAGTTATATACTTGCTAGAACAAATTGGTCTCAACGCAAAGTTATCTTTATGGACCTTAGATAATCCATATAATTTAGAAGTATAAGTTTTTTATATTTTTCTATGTTAGAAATAATATTCGCTTTAAAAAGTTCTTTCACTAAATCATTATAAAATTTTTGTAATCTAGTAGTAGGATCTTTATTAACCAAACTGTATGTATTAATATCATTTACTATATTATCTATTCTTAAATCATAGTCACTTTTATTCATAGCAACTGTCACGTTTCCCTTATCCGCATTCAAAATAATTACATGTTTATTTAATTTAAAAAAATTTTAGTTGATTTTAGACAATCATTTATATATTTATCCCTATTTGTCAATTTGCTTCTATTAATATGATTATCTAAAATCTTGACTTGTATCTTCTGTTTTTCCTTATCTTGTATAGTCTGGATGAAGTCTTCTCCTTTTATAGTTAATGCATATTTTTTCCCTAAAGACAAAATGTATTCAACATTAGGAGGAAACAATACATCAGATTTATTGACAAATAATTTTTGGTTTAATCTGATTCCTAGCTCTCTTTCTTGGAAACTAAAAAGACAATTTAATTTTTTAATATGTACCTGTTTAGTTTTATATGTGAATGTTTCTGCAATTCTTTCTGTATAGTCTAAAAAATATGCTAATACTTGAATATTTAAAATTCTTCTTAATTTAACTTCTATGTCTGATAATTCCTTGTTACACTTTTTAATTAAGGAATTATCAGACACAGAAGCTAAATTTAGCTAAGGTTTTAGTTAAATATGTTGACGATTTGTTTTATATTATTGCAGAAAGTAAAATTGATAATATATTATCAACTTTTAATTCTTTTCACTCTAATATACAATTCACAATTGAAAAGGTAAATAATTCAACACTCTCATATATATATAATATATATATATATATATATATATATATATATACTTTGGTATTAAGACAAGAAAATGGATTATTAATACATAGATTGGTTCCAAAAACCAACGCCATCTGGCAAAATTATTAATTATTACTTAAAACATCCAAAGAGGATGATAATTAATACAGCCACGAATCTTATAGAGCGAATTTTGACAATAAGTGATGTTGAATTCCATAAGAAGAATAAGAAGAAGATAATAAACATATGGAGAGATAACAGTCTTCCTTATCATCTTTGTTGTAGATTGATGGGACAATTTAATCATAATAAAAATAATAGTAATTGTAACAATTATATTAATAATAGCAATATTAATAATAGTGGTAATAATAATAATAGAATTAATGGTAATGAGCCAAAAATTTATTAGTCAATAATATATATATATACCAAAAATGTCAGAAAGATTAGAGAAATCAGATATGTATGACAGAACAAAGTACAAGATCGCATATAAAATGTATAGCATTTTAGGAAATGTTTATAAAAACACAAAAGATAAGATTCATAAGTTAGATAAATCTAATGTAATTAACTAAATACCATGTAAAGGAAACAACAATGAGAGTTGCAACAGTGTATATGTAGGTACGACTAAAAATAAATTGAAGACTAGAAGAGGACAAAGATATAGAAATATTAATTAAAAAAAGACACCTTTATGTTCACATTGCTTTGATTCAGATCATTATCCTGATTTTGAAAGTATTTCAATTTTGAATACGGAATTTAATTTTAAATGTAGATATATGCTAGAAATGTTACAAATAATAAACGTACCAATAGATAAGAGAATGAATTTCAGTACAGACACAGCCAATGTTGCGCAATGGTACATATATATGTATATATATATATATATATATATATATATATATATATCTATATATATATATATATATATATATATATATATATAACAGGATTTATGTCAAAAATATATGTAGTATGTTTTTCGTTTGTCCATCTAAATATATTTATTATATAAATATACTAGGTGCGCCCCGCGGTTTCACCCGCTCAAGTCTACATCGCGTGGGAATATCGGGTTAAAAGTAGGCAATGTATCTCGAGCTGGAAATATGTATGTGTATAGCTAGTAATAATCACGATTTCACATTCCAATTCATATATAATATTTTATTAGGATTGATTTGGTGGTAACACAAAAGTAGCTATTGCAATATGCTCTCATAAACTACCTTCTAACGGCAAATGTTATATGCACAAAATTTGACAAAAAAGATATACAACCTAACCAAAATAAAAATCATTACAGTAGGTAACGACATATATTATTTTTTCTAATTAAAAAATATGAAATATTTTTTTCCTACTTTTTTCGGCTTTATAAGATTAGTAGGAAGTAGAATATGAATGCATGAACGTAAATACATTTAAATATATTTTTTCAATAATAAATTGAAACAATTTTACAAATTGTTTACGTTGGTGATACGGTTAAAAGAGCATTGAAAACAGAACATTTAATAATAGTTTTAACGTTTTTAATCCAGTCATTCGATTTTAAAACTTCGTTGATGTTTCAGAGAAATTTGAGCCATTTTGTAAATTATTCTCATAAAATACTCTTGAAATAATATTAGTTCAAAATTTGGGTTATATATAAAAAAGTTACTATTGCTTGCCAGAGTTAAGAAATACAGTTTCTGACAACATCTGTAGAAAATTTTTCAAACTTTCAAGATAGCCTCCAGTTCCATTAAATAGCCATTGCTTTTTCCTAGCCAGTTGATTCTCTTTTTATGAGCAGAACCCCTACATATCCCTAATAGGAAGACCGATTTTGGGAGGGAGGATAAAAGAGCAGTGTCTGTGGATATTCGATTTAAACCTTATCGAATTGTAAGTGGTGGGGAAGATAGCTATAGGTACTTTGTTTCACATACAGACTGTTCTGGGTGAAAAAAGCGTTCAGGGTATAAAAGAACGGATTTCGGAAATAATTTCTCTGATTTCATTCGCCAGCATCCCATTATATAATATATAATCGTCTCGTGAGCGACGATGCTAATCCACTGTTTTCTTTTCCCCCTTCTGTACACGGTCGAGTAATTTCAAGATAGACTTTGATGAGTTATATTGCTATGCACAGAATCTTCAAAGTTTATTTGTCAAAAGCTGTTCAAATAATTTTTTATCTCAATAAAAAATTTTTTGTTCGTTCATGAAAATGAATAAAAGTTGCTGGAATATTCGAATAATGTTTATTCGAATGACGGTATCAATAAATGCATACATACATGTCTATTATTTTAATAATGTGTATAACATTTTTTCCTATCATCATTGTCAGATAACACCACTCTTAACGTAACTGCTTTTAATTCTCCAATTTGCTTTGTCATAAAACGGAAAATAGATATTGTCATAGATGGTTTTACATCACATGATGATTTTATCTTCACACTCATTTAAGTTTTTATGTAAAAATACTTCAAAGCTTAAATATTTAACTTTAACTATGTACTTATACTACCGCCCCCTGTGGCCATGTCATCTTATGTTTATTCTCATCTTTAATAATCCATTACATTGCTTAGCTGTCATTTGCGCTTTGTTATTCCAAGTCTGATTCGTTTTTGTTATACCACGTTTTATAGTGACTGACGTTTTATTTCAAGACACAGAAACGCTGTCGAACGGGATAAACACGACTTTCTTTTATATATATATATATATATATATATATATATATATATATGTTTGTTAAGGTTTAATGTTTTTATGTTATAAATGGATTTCACAAATTTACCTATAATCTAGGTAGAACTGTCATTCTCAATTTGATCATAATTTTTTTCCACACGTTGATGTTACGTACTTCAATAATTCCACCATACAGAATTTGGGTTATTTGACAGTTTTTAATATCCAATTTGACTCAATTTTATTTCGTATGTCCTCAATACATATGGGCAATAGGGTCATTGAACTCAGCTAGCATTCCTATTAGCATCGTATCCACCCGTTCTACCTGCCCATTAGCCTGGGGCGAATGAACCGCTACTTTAACATGGTCAATATCTTTGCAGACATAAACTCCGCAAACTCTCTTGACGTAAAACAGCGGCCACGGTAGACCTAACAGGTCTACTATAGTATTCAAAATACTTTGTGAGAGCTGCTTTTACCTCTTTAGTGATTGTCGTAAGTTCCGGGTAGAGCCTCTTTGACTGTAGAGAAGGAAGTGGACCAAGATGGTCTAACTGAATTGTACGGAATTGTTGAGGAATTTTACGGATGCTATGTAATCTCCTAGCATGTGGTCTCGATGGAGCCGAGTACATAGTCCATTTTATACAGTTCGTGCCAAAACTATCAATTCGCTGCTTCATGTTTGGAAACCAATAATTGCCTTTCATCCGTAGGTAACATTTATCAGTGACCAAATGACCAATTTGTTTATGAGTATGTCTAATAAATTCAACTTCCATTTCCTTAGGAACCTATAATCTCATATTATTGCCATCCTTTTTGTAAACAACCACATTAATCATTTTGAAATCTGTCAAGTATTCTTTCTCTAAACGTACTTTCAGATTACATATTATTTATCCCTGGATTGCATTGCTTGAATTTGAAAATCCATATACCCACTTTCTTTTGTCGTAATAACTTCTTCACAATCAAAATTATTTCTAAATAACGCGTTCAAATGATTCATACATTCCTTGGTCTATGTCTAATAGTATAGGTTAGGTTAGGTTGAAAAGACGGGCATGTATTATCCCAATACACTAAGGATTACACCCATACGTGCCAGGTGATTTCTTAACTCTGTATGTCCCGTTATTAAATAAACCAGTCTTCGTAGTGCTGGCCTACTCAATATTATGATCTTTTTCGCCCTGTTACCATCTGGGTCCTCCCAAAAGAATTCTAGTCACCCTATCTACGGTAGAGTGCTGCCAATCCCTTGTATGCAATTCTATGGCCCATTGTTTCAGTTCGTTCTTAAAGACCTGAAATGGCTTTGGATTGTCTAGTGTGATGTTGGCCATCAATGCTCCCATCTGTGCTAGGCTATGTGCCTCAGTATTTCCAGTATTCCTTGATCTCCTGGAATCCATATTATCTCTATTCTTCTACATTGCGTGTATGAGTTAATCTCATCCTTACATAGTAGTACACACCGAGATTGAACCGCATGGTTCCTTAGCGCCTCGATAACTCTCCTATTGTCCGTGAATATACGAACCGGTAATCTGTTGTCGATTTCCTTTAGACATTTTACCCCTTCCACAATAGCCCTGATCTCACTTTCAAATACCGTGTTGTGATCCGGCAGGCGGAAGTATTTGCGAAAGTTACGATCTCTGAATCTATACGGCCTACAGTATTCATTGGTGGATAGTCCCGCAGTCTGTTCTGTAGACCAGACATAAATCTTGACCAGTCCGTATTGGCCCTATTCCTAAATGTCATGGGGTTAGGATCAGGATGGTCTAATGTCATGAAAATATAACGATGATCCGAGAAGGAATGTAATCCCGACACGTGCCAATCGCTTATTTCATCAATTAGGTTTTCCGAACATATAGTGATGCAAATAATCTCTTTCGTAATAATACGTTGGTTTATTCCCAGTGTTTAATGTGAATAGGTTATTTGCTATTAAATATTCAAATAACGCGTCACCTCTATTGTTGCAATTAGTGCTGTCCCAAGAGAGATGATGCGAGTTGGCATCACAGCCTATTAAGATATTCCTACCTTTGCTCCTGTCGGAAGATATTATTCTTAGAAGACCAATAATCGAAAAATGTTTAAGAAACATAATATGAACATAGTCCATAGTTAATTCGGCTTCCTAGGTTCAGGATACTCCGACATAGGCCCAGTATGGCTTCGAGATGGATACAGAGTATCCAAAATATTCAACTTCGGTGTAAACAAATTTGCATTTTTCCAGCTTAAACGCCAATCCATTCTCTGCAAGACGTGAAAAACCCTTACCCAATAGCTCTAAATGTTCTTCTATAGTCCTTGTAGCCAACAAAATGTTATACATGTACACAGCTATTTTTCCGTCATATTCAAAGTCACGTAATATCTGATTTACAGAACCTTGAAAAACAGCCGGTCCATTTTTCAATCCAAATGGTAATCTTAAAAACTCGTACTGTCCATTCGGAACTGCAAAAGCCATTCCTACCTGAAAAAATACTGCTTGCCCTCTAAATTTTCTAAACAATCTTCTATTAATGGTAAAAGATAGTTATCTCTTACTACTAACTTATTAAGAGCTCTATAATCAATGCAAATTCTTGTCTCACCATATTATTTCTTCGTTAGAATAACAGGGGAAGCACATGGCGAATTACTATGTCTCATTATTCCCTTCGATAATAAGTCATCTATAATAAGCGTAACTGTTTGCTTTTCACTAAAAGACAAACGTCTAGGGGAACAAAACGTAGTATTTGATGAATTCATCAAAATCTTAGCCTCAAACTCATCAGAATATTACCTGCACATTAAAATGTAAAGCCACTGTTCTAAGAGGACACTTTGTATAAATATGTACTACAACACCACACTTGAAACATAAACCTTTTGGACAAACCTGCGCATAGTGCCCGACTCCGAAAAAATTGTAGCATCTGATATCATTTTGCTTAATTCATACTTTAGTTGCATTATTTTGTACAACTTTTTCGTAGCGTGTAACACATTTTTTAAATTCAGAGATAGAACATGTATTATAAAACATCGATATGGCTGGTGATTTATCACATATTCCATCTATTATGACATGAACTAAGTTTCCGTTTCCGATTTCTTGCATTATAAATACATAATGGTATAATGATTCTTCATTTCTATGCTATCTTCTTCTTTCTAATTTCCTGATAATTTCTCGAACACTTAAAGGATTATAAAACTCTTACATCAATTTTAATTTCAAATCTTCCCACGAAGTAGCAGATGCCATATCTGTACTTTCAGTCATCATTTGTCTTGCAAACACAATTGTTTGTTTTGCTGTACATTTATTCATTAAAGTTATTTCTTCAAAATCGCCTATCCACTTCTTTATGTCAACAGCACTACATACACTGAATTCCTTAACGGTGCTCTCAATATCACTCAATCTAATGTCCATTCTGCCATCAGTTTTACGTCGTTTAAATTTTTTAATTTCTTCGTGCAGTTTAAGTATTCTCAAGCGACGACTTAATTGCGGAAGATCAATTCTTCCCTTTAATTATCTTTTTCAGTGAGATTGAATTTTTATATTTTCTTGCATATTTTCTGGCAAATTTTCTTTAGATGTGCTGGCATCAATCACACTTTTCAATCGAACCATCATTTGAGTAATTCCTGTAAAATCTGGAACATTAACACCCATACTCTTCAATTGTGTAGCAATTTCTTTCCTAGGAATCATTTTTTCATTTATTTTGATTCAGTTTCGTTTTCCTCTTGATCAACATATATCTCTTTTTTTTTAAATTTTATTGTTCGTTCGACCACACCTGACGTTACAATCTTTTCTCTTTATTGTCTCAATTACAATTAATTAGTTATTAAATGTATAAATATATAAAATTTCCCTTTCGTGACAATTTGTTTTAAGACTACTTTTTTTTAATAATCAAATCCCAATTATATTACAATATATATATATATATATATATATATATATATATATACATATATATATATATATATATATATATTGATATATATATATATATATATATATATATATACATATATATATATATATATATATATATATATATATTGATATATATTTATATATATATATACATATATATATATATATATATATATATATATATATATACATACATATATATATATATATATATATATATCTATATATATATATATATATATATACATATATACATGTATATACACCTACATAATTGTAATAATATAAGTAAATATTTAATAACAGTAACACAATAAATTAGCCCTATCAAATAATAGTTAATATGAACAATTATATTATGTAAATCTACAATTCTTACTAACTAAATATCTATAGTTCTGCGCTAATTTTTCTGTATGTTTTAAAATTTATTCTGTGATGATGATGTGTTTATTGTTTCTAACATTAATCGAGGTTTATAGATATTTTCTGTATTTAATATTGAAACATTTTGAAAATCTGGAAAATGGTATGATTTAGAACAATGGAAAGATAAAGCTGTTTTTTGTGAATTCATGTCGCTATATTTTTGATCTGATTTGTGACCTGCTATCCTAGGCTTAAATTTAGTTTTTGTCATACCTATGTATACTTTATTACAATTCTATATATCATTACCCCTGCATTCCAGGGACGACTTCGTCAACTTGTGAATGCCTTAACTGGACATTGTAATTTTGGGACCCATGCAAGAAGGATGGGTTTGGAATACAACGATTTCTACAGAAGCTGTAATGATGAAGAGAAGGAGGAAACAGTACTCCATCTTCTATGTCAGTGTCCTGCCCTAAACAGCGTAAGGGCAGTGGCACTGCGCTCCAACTTCCTGCTTGATCTATATAGCCTGGCGAGTGTGGAGCTGGTTAGAATAGCGGCCTTCCTAGCGTCCACAGGATGGCGTAATGCGGCAGAGGACAACTCATGAGTAGTCCCTGATTTAGGGTATCACAACAGGACCGAATGAACTGACCCAAGTGCATTGCTTCAGCAATGGCCCTAATAACCTAACCTAACCTACCCCTGCATGGTATTTTATATACTAAATTTGATCTATCCCATTTTTAAATTTTATCTTTATTTTTACTAAGTATTCTGTTTAATGTATTACACGTTATATGAGCTATTCTATATATTTCTGTATCGTAATTTCTAAATTTTGTCAACCTTTCTGATAATCCTGGTATGTATGTGAAAGATTTAAATGATTTTTGTTGTGTATTATTATTAGTATGTTATGTTCTTCTATTTCTATATGGTGATATTAATTTATTAATTACACTGCTCAGCAGCCAAATCCGCCTTTGAATAAAACTATGTGAACTATATGGATTTTGATGCGCTTAACTCGAATCCGTTTTCGGTTTTTTTCCATCAGATCCAGATTTTTTTCAATGGGCGTGGCAATTTTTTGCCCCTAAATTAGCAGTAAATATATTTCTTATTGTGTAAAGAAATAAAGCAATTAAATAATCCATAAAAGCTTTCATAGTACAAAATGTCAAGGATTTGTAACAAATCTCCAAACTTATTTTCTTATGTATGTGGTCACAAAATACCAAATCTTCTCTATTGAAATAACTCAAAAAGGCTTGTTCTCTATTTCGAAAGTACGATACTTTCACGTCCTTTTGCACCAAATTACATTGTTTTAATTTTGATGCAAGAAGCTAAGACTTGTTTCTTGAGAGCACTAATTTACGAATTAAGTTATTCATATCAGTTTGATTCGGAATATAAGATTTACTTGTTGGATTTCCAAATGATTTTAACCGCACGATATCAAATTGAAATTTACTCACTTATTGTCCATCAATTTCCACATATACTGCTGCAATAAATATTAGAATCTGCTCTAATTTTCTCGATTTAGAATTACAGGTTAGTGAAAAATACCATATTATAACTTTTACATCCAAGATCTATGCAAAATACCGTTGTACTTTAGTTCCTTAACCTGTTCACCTAACGAAATGCTATCGTCCCGCATATGAAAGGTTGATAGCATTACAACATTGGTTACCTGCGGCAAATTGAAAATAAAATCTAAATTTTATAACCGATTTTTATGGTTTATACCTTTTTCTGTTTCTAAGATCTGTAACTATTAGATAAAGGTGCAAAGTGTTGAATATTAGCTTTAAATTTTTTTTAATTTCAATTTTAATCTGAAAAATTATAAGAATTTTGCAGGAAAAAAAATTTTTCTCGATTAAGAAAAACTGTCTGTGACTAAAATAAAAACAATTTTGTTACACATCTTCTGGTATTTAAAATCGGACGACTCGTTCCCGAGTTAGGGTGAAATATGTCTACGTACCTAGTAGTAGGATACTGTATGTGCCCGGACAATTAAAATTCTCAAATTTCAGCAATTAAATTTAAAATTTTTCAATTTTAATTGCCGAATTTATGTTAATTGGTTCTTTTAGTAATTTGATTTTTTTAATGTTTGTGTGTGTGTATTTTCCCACGGTTAAATAGGGTGTTCACATTGTTGTTGTTTTTTTTTTCATAATGTTGGGGTAGGCGTGGGAATTTGTGTCTGTCCATATGTGACCTTGAGAATACATGTCCGTCCGTATGTGAGCGTGGGAATTTGTGTCTGTCCATATGTGACCTTGGGAATACATGTCCGTCCGTAAGTGAGCGTGGGAATTTGTGTCTGTCCATATGTGACCTTGGGAATACATGTGCGTCGGTATGTGAGCGTGGGAATTTTTGTCTGTCCATATGTGCGCGTGGGAATTCTGTCTGTCTATGTGTGCTATAGCCTAATAGTAAATAAGAAATTTTTAGGAACATTAGAACATTTTTTTAGGAATTACACTATTTCAAAAGTGTTGTAGTTATATATGGATGGCCTTAATGTTTGTGGTTCGTTTCTTCTTGCTGTAGTGAGATTTCTTCTTTTATTTTTTGTTTGTTTTTAATTTTGGTGTGTGTTTACTTAAGATATTTTGTCCAGCAATTCAGTTTTTTTCTTGTTTGCAATGCTTGAGTCTGAGGGAATAATTTGATTATTTTGATCTTGAAGACGTTGTGAAAAAAATTTTACTATTTCATAAATATTGAAACTGATATTTTGTTTATTTTATATGACGATCATCGATGGATTTTATTTGGGGATCTGGATCGTGGTGCGATTTCTGTATTTTGTAGAATATGAATATTTATGCTATGTTTAAGTGTGTGTGTGTGTTTTTGTGTTCTGAGTGGCGATTGGAATGTCTGCCTATCAGACAGGCTGTATGTGTGTGTGTATGTGTGACGATTGGTGAGGCTGTATGACAGTCCGCTTTCTTGCTTTCCTGGATTTTGCGCAAGTGGGTCACTATGAAATGTGATAAGATGTACATATTCATGTGTACATAAATATCGACAAATTTATTTCATTTACGCATATACATACAAACAAATAATAAGCGTTTATTCTTTGTGCCCAAATATTCCCTTGTCCATTTGAATGAATGAACCATTGTTTAAACATATGCATTGTTTTAATTTTTATTAATATGTAATATTTATCAAATTATGTATATATTTTTATTTATATCTCAATTTAAATTTGCCTCTACTACATCCGTTGCCTCTACCAACAATTGATCGTCTCCATACATCGCAAGAAAAAGAGGTATATCTATTTTTGGGAGTATTTCAACACTCAATATTTCTATTTGAGGTTTGATTGCTACCTCTCTTCGATAGTCTGTTGTGGTTGGCTGCGAAGACACCGCTAAAAAGTGATCCTCATCGCCTGTTAGCATATCATCGTATTCTGTATTCGAAGGATTTAATATCTCAGCTGCATATGTTGGCTGCGATGACAGCTCTAACAAAAGTTCCTCATCTCCTTCAAGATGTTTCTCGAACTCTTCCTGTCTGGCTTTTCTTAGATATTCCTTCAAATGGTGACGCTGAAGTCTGCGATACAATGGTGTGTACCAGAAGGGCTTCATTTTACAAATAAAAGCTGAACTTAAAATTTTAATAATTCTCCTTTTGAAAATTTGTTTAGCTACAAAACTTTTGTAGTTTGTCATTTATATAAATATTGTCCACTTAGCAGTTTCATTCCCATAAACATTTTGTATCGTAGAGGCATGCATAAGCATGTCCCTATACTCTATATATATCACTTATCAAAATGTTTGTTTACATAACTATGGTCTACGTGGCAGTTTCATTCCCGTAAACATTTTGTATCGTAGAGGCATGCATAAGCATGTCCCTGTACTCTGTATATATCACATTCCGTTCAAAACTTTGTAACGTATCTGCATGCACAAGCCTGTCTCTGTACTCTGTAGATATCACTTATCAAAATTTTTGTTTACATAAATATTGTCTACGTAGCAGTTTCTTTTGCCACAAAATTTTGGAACGTCTCTACATGCATGAGCATGTCTACGTATGTTTGTTTACATAAATATTGTCTACATAGCAGTTTCTTTCCCTTAAACATTTTGAATTGTAGAGGCATGCATAAGTTTCATCTCATATACCCGCTGTACTTCTAAAACTACTTTATTAACATTTTGCAACCAACGATTTTTGTAGCTACAAGTTACTAACTACACAAATACTGACAACTACTTTGTTGAAATGTAGCGTACTAGACCATACTAAGCATTTTCGCGAATTAATATAAATCAACTTTGTTAGGACTAAAGTCAGTACATTTTTGTATCTAAAACCAATAAGTCGTGAATGCTTCAACACTCCTTGTGTTTTAAAAAATATAAATTTTTTAATGTTACATACTTAAAACAGTATATAAGTGCATTTGAATAAATATATATAAAAAAAATTTATAAAAAATATGAGTTCTTCAGTTTTTCGTTGTAATATCTGTAATAAGCAATACAGATACCAAAAGTGCTATTTAGAACATTGCAAAAGTCATGTTCAACCGAAAGGTGTGCAGCAGTCCGTACAACCCCAAAATGTGCAGCAGTCCGTAGAACCCCAAGATGTATATCATTCCATACAACACTATAACCCAATGGTCCACAACAATTTGCTATATCAGTATCCCGTGCAGTATCAGTATCCAGTGCAGTATCAGTATCCAGTGCAGGTTCCAGCGTATCCTTTATATCCGTATCCAGTGTCAACCAACCAATTCACAGCACCTATGGAAATTCCATATCCCATTGAATATAGCGTATCTATACAGTTGCAGCAAAATAATATGCCTAATTATTACCCAAGCTATTTGCCCGTAGAGAATTCTCCTCAAGACATGGATATAAGTCAAGTTATTCCACATGATCAGGCAAATACACAAAATGATGAAGTAGAAATGGATATCTCAAATTCTGCGGATGATCTACTCTCTCAAGCTCCAAATGAATGCAAATATTATATAATAAATATTGCTTTTAAAAATAATATTACAACATTTGGAGTTCCAATAAGTAAAGACTGTCTGTTATTGTAAGATGCTATAAGGAAAAATAGACCTATCATCAAGGAAAGACTTCAAAATAGTATAGCTGTGCATAATATTATTAAGTTTAATATTACTCTCATTGGGGAGTATATTAAAATTGTTGGTGATGATATGGAATTGTGTACTATTTCACATAGAGCGAAAATGGATCTTTTGTGCTTTGCAGATGATGTTGAGGAAATGATAACAAAATAACTTCAAGAGCGGGATTCTGGCTGGACTCTAATTAGAATTGTTCGTCTTGAAGTTGCAGTAAATAAGTCAGCTTTGGTGAGAGGATCAAGTTGGATTAGTACGCCAGAGAAATTAAAAAGTAAAATGGCATGTATAAATGTTGAAAACAATGACATTTATTGTTTTAAATGGGCCATTATATCTGCACTGGATACATCTGATATTAAACCCAGACAATGGTGCAGCTCATACAATATTGCAGACATTAGCGCTGATATTATTCATTTGCAAAACGGGATTGAAATTGATTTTACAAATTTAAAGTTCCCGTTAGTTTTAAAAAGTATTAAGACATTTGAAGAACGCAATCCTGATATTAGCGTTAATGTATTCGGATATAGCAATGAAAGCAATGAAATCGTTGGACCGTACCACAACACCGAGAAAGAAAAACATAGACATGTAAATTTATTAGTTTTAGAAAATGCTGAAGGATACCATCACTATATTTTTATTAAACAAATATCAAGGTAAGTCAAGAAATATACATATACACCAATGCACATATAAGTATATTGATTGCAAATTCCACAGACTTTTAAAGCACCAGACCTCGAAACACTGCAAAAAACGGATGTTTTGCAACAGCTGTCTGCAATATAGCTACAATGGTAGGACTATGGAGCAACACAAATTGGAATGTGGACAAATTGTGTCTGAGCTTCCATCAAAGGACAAGTCAACATTATGCTTCAAGGACCATCAACGACAGACGGATGTACCATTTGTTGTATATGCAGATTTTGAATGCGTATTGCAGGATACTAGTATTAGAGTAAGTGACAAAAGTAGGTATAGCAAAAAGCAAAATCGATTTCCTTTAGACATTTTACCCCTTCCACAATAGCCCTGATCTCACTTTCAAATACCGTGTTGTGATCCGGCAGGCGGAAGTATTTGCGAAAGTTACGATCCATGTCATAGAAACCTCCACCCGATCGGCTGCCAATTTTCGACCCGTCCGTGTACAGGTTGCTCATGGGGTTCGTTGTACTTGCATCCTCCCATCCCATACTTTCCGATATAATGGTGGTGCAGTGTGATTGTACATATCTGATAGGAATTCTATCGCACGTAACTTTGCAAGCATTATTACCGGGTAAGACGTGTATTATACTCTGGTGTTTGGTTATGTGTTCTCTCGTCAGCCACTCACCCATCACCATCAATCTTGTAGCAGCCAGAGCTGCTTCGTATTTAACCTGTATATCAATAGGCAGTATTGATAGTCTATCTATCTCTGAATCTATACGGCCTACAGTATTCATTGGTGGATAGTCCCGCAGTCTGTTCTGTAGACCAGACATAAATCTTGACCAGTCCGTATTGGCCCTATTCCTAAATGTCATGGGGTTAGGATCAGGATGGTCTAATGTCATGAAAATATAACGATGATCCGAGAAGGAATGTAATCCCGACACGTGCCAATCGCTTATTTCATCAATTAGGTTTTCCGAACATATAGTGATGCAAATAATCTCTTTCGTAATAATACGTTGGTTTATTCCCAGTGTTTAATGTGAATAGGTTATTTGCTATTAAATATTCAAATAACGCGTCACCTCTATTGTTGCAATTAGTGCTGTCCCAAGAGAGATGATGCGAGTTGGCATCACAGGCTATTAAGATATTCCTACCTTTGCTCCTGTCGGGAGATATTATTCTTAGAAGACCAATAATCGAAAAATGTTTAAGAAACATAATATGAACATAGTCCATAGTTAATTCCTTCGGCTTCCTAGGTTCAGGATACTCCGACATAGGCCCAGTATGGCTTCGAGATGGATACAGAGTATCCAAAATATTCAACTTCGGTGTAAACAAATTTGCATTTTTCCAGCTTAAACGCCAATCCATTCTCTGCTAGACGTGAAAAACCCTTACCCAATAGCTCTAAATGTTCTTCTATAGTCCTTGTAGCCAACAAAATGTTATACATGTACACAGCTATTTTTCCGTCATATTCAAAGTCACGTAATATCTGATTTACAGAACCTTGAAAAACAGCCGGTCCATTTTTCAATCCAAATGGTAATCTTAAAAACTCGTACTGTCCATTCGGAACTGCAAAAGCCATTCCTACCTGAAAAAATACTGCTTGCCCTCTAAATTTTCTAAACAATCTTCTATTAATGGTAAAAGATAGTTATCTCTTACTACTAACTTATTAAGAGCTCTATAATCAATGCAAATTCTTGTCTCACCATATTATTTCTTCGTTAGAATAACAGGGGAAGCACATGGCGAATTACTATGTCTCATTATTCCCTTCGATAATAAGTCATCTATAATAAGCGTAACTCTTTGCTTTTCACTAAAAGACAAACGTCTAGGGGAACAAAACGTAGTATTTGATGAATTCATCAAAATCTTAGCCTCAAACTCATCAGAATATTACCTGTACATTAAAATGTAAAGCCACTGTTCTAAGAGGACACTTTGTATAAATATGTACTACAACACCACACTTGAAACATAAACCTTTTGGACAAACCTGCGCATAGTGCCCGATTCCGAAAAAATTGTAGCATCTGATATCATTTTGCTTAATTCATACTTTAGTTGCATTATTTTGTACAACTTTTTCGTAGCGTGGTACACATTTTTTAAATTCAGAGATAGAACATGTATTATAAAACATCGATATGGCTGGTGATTTATCACATATTCCATCTATTATGACATGAACTAAGTTTCCGTTTCCGATTTCTTGCATTATAAATACATAATGGTATAATGATTCTTCATTTCTATGCTATCTTCTTCTTTCTAATTTCCTGATAATATCTCGAACACTTAAAGGATTATAAAACTCTTACATCAATTTTAATTTCAAATCTTCCCACGAAGTAGCAGATGCCATATCTGTACTTTCAGTCATCATTTGTCTTGCAAACACAATTGTTTGTTTTGCTGTACATTTATTCATCAAAGTTATTTCTTCAAAATCGCCTATCCACTTCTTTATGTCAACAGCACTACATACACTGAATTCCTTAACGGTGCTCTCAATATCACTCAATCTAATGTCCATTCTGCCATCAGTTTCACGTCGTTTAAATTTTTTAATTTCTTCGTGCAGTTTAAGTATTCTCAAGCGACGACTTAATTGCAGAAGATCAATTCTTCCCTTTAATTATTTTTTTCAGTGAGATTGAATTTTTATATTTTCTTGCATATTTTCTGGCAAATTTTCTTTAGATGTGCTGGCATCAATCACACTTTTCAATCGAACCATCATTTGAGTAATTCCTGTAAAATCTGGAACATTAACACCCATACTCTTCAATTGTGTAGCAATTTCTTTCCTAGGAATCATTTTTTCATTTATTTTGATTCAGTTTCGTTTTCCTCTTGATCAACATATATCTCTTTTTTTTTAAATTTTATTGTTCGTTCGACCACACCTGACGTTACAATCTTTTCTCTTTATTGTCTCAATTACAATTAATTAGTTATTAAATGTATAAATATATAAAATTTCCCTTTCGTGACAATTTGTTTTAAGACTACTTTTTTTTAATAATCAAATCCCAATTATATTACAATATATATATATATATATATATATATATATATATATATATTGATATATATATATATATATATATATATATATATATACATATATATATATATATATATATATATATATATATATATATTTATATATATATATACATATATATATATATATATATATATATATATATATACATACATATATATATATATATATATATATATATATATATATATATGTATATATATATATACATATATACATGTATATACACCTACATAATTGTAATAATATAAGTAAATATTTAATAACAGTAACACAATAAATTAGCCCTATCAAATAATAGTTAATATGAACAATTATATTATGTAAATCTACAATTCTTACTAACTAAATATCTATAGTTCTGCGCTAATTTTTCTGTATGTTTTAAAATTTATTCTGTGATGATGATGTGTTTATTGTTTCTAACATTAATCGAGGTTTATAGATATTTTCTGTATTTAATATTGAAACATTTTGAAAATCTGGAAAATGGTATGATTTAGAACAATGGAAAGATAAAGCTGTTTTTTGTGAATTCATGTCGCTATATTTTTGATCTGATTTGTGACCTGCTATCCTAGTCTTAAATTTAGTTTTTGTCATACCTATGTATACTTTATTACAATTCTATATATCATTACCCCTGCATTCCAGGGACGACTTCGTCAACTTGTGAATGCCTTAACTGGACATTGTAATTTTGGGACCCATGCAAGAAGGATGGGTTTGGAATACAACGATTTCTACAGAAGCTGTAATGATGAAGAGAAGGAGGAAACAGTACTCCATCTTCTATGTCAGTGTCCTGCCCTAAACAGCGTAAGGGCAGTGGCACTGCGCTCCAACTTCCTGCTTGATCTATATAGCCTGGCGAGTGTGGAGCTGGTTAGAATAGCGGCCTTCCTAGCGTCCACAGGATGGCGTAATGCGGCAGAGGACAACTCATGAGTAGTCCCTGATTTAGGGTATCACAACAGGACCGAATGAACTGACCCAAGTGCATTGCTTCAGCAATGGCCCTAATAACCTAACCTAACCTACCCCTGCATGGTATTTTATATACTAAATTTGATCTATCCCATTTTTAAATTTTATCTTTATTTTTACTAAGTATTCTGTTTAATGTATTACACGTTATATGAGCTATTCTATATATTTCTGTATCGTAATTTCTAAATTTTGTCAACCTTTCTGATAATCCTGGTATGTATGTGAAAGATTTAAATGATTTTTGTTGTGTATTATTATTAGTATGTTATGTTCTTCTATTTCTATATGGTGATATTAATTTATTAATTACACTGCTCAGCAGCCAAATCCGCCTTTGAATAAAACTATGTGAACTATATGGATTTTGATGCGCTTAACTCGAATCCGTTTTCGGTTTTTTTCCATCAGATCCAGATTTTTTTCAATGGGCGTGGCAATTTTTTGCCCCTAAATTAGCAGTAAATATATTTCTTATTGTGTAAAGAAATAAAGCAAATAAATAATCCATAAAAGCTTTCATAGTACAAAATGTCAAGGATTTGTAACAAATCTCCAAACTTATTTTCTTATGTATGTGGTCACAAAATACCAAATCTTCTCTATTGAAATAACTCAAAAAGGCTTGTTCTCTATTTCGAAAGTACGATACTTTCACGTCCTTTTGCACCAAATTACATTGTTTTAATTTTGATGCAAGAAGCTAAGACTTGTTTCTTGAGAGCACTAATTTACGAATTAAGTTATTCATATCAGTTTGATTCGGAATATAAGATTTACTTGTTGGATTTCCAAATGATTTTAACCGCACGATATCAAATTGAAATTTACTCACTTATTGTCCATCAATTTCCACATATACTGCTGCAATAAATATTAGAATCTGCTCTAATTTTCTCGATTTAGAATTACAGGTTAGTGAAAAATACCATATTATAACTTTTACATCCAAGATCTATGCAAAATACCGTTGTACTTTAGTTCCTTAACCTGTTCACCTAACGAAATGCTATCGTCCCGCATATGAAAGGTTGATAGCATTACAACATTGGTTACCTGCGGCAAATTGAAAATAAAATCTAAATTTTATAACCGATTTTTATGGTTTATACCTTTTTCTGTTTCTAAGATCTGTAACTATTAGATAAAGGTGCAAAGTGTTGAATATTAGCTTTAAATTTTTTTTAATTTCAATTTTAATCTGAAAAATTATAAGAATTTTGCAGGAAAAAAAATTTTTCTCGATTAAGAAAAACTGTCTGTGACTAAAATAAAAACAATTTTGTTACACATCTTCTGGTATTTAAAATCGGACGACTCGTTCCCGAGTTAGGGTGAAATATGTCTACGTACCTAGTAGTAGGATACTGTATGTGCCCGGACAATTAAAATTCTCAAATTTCAGCAATTAAATTTAAAATTTTTCAATTTTAATTGCCGAATTTATGTTAATTGGTTCTTTTAGTAATTTGATTTTTTTAATGTTTGTGTGTGTGTATTTTCCCACGGTTAAATAGGGTGTTCACATTGTTGTTGTTTTTTTTTTCATAATGTTGGGGTAGGCGTGGGAATTTGTGTCTGTCCATATGTGACCTTGAGAATACATGTCCGTCCGTATGTGAGCGTGGGAATTTGTGTCTGTCCATATGTGACCTTGGGAATACATGTCCGTCCGTAAGTGAGCGTGGGAATTTGTGTCTGTCCATATGTGACCTTGGGAATACATGTGCGTCGGTATGTGAGCGTGGGAATTTTTGTCTGTCCATATGTGCGCGTGGGAATTCTGTCTGTCTATGTGTGCTATAGCCTAATAGTAAATAAGAAATTTTTAGGAACATTAGAACATTTTTTTAGGAATTACACTATTTCAAAAGTGTTGTAGTTATATATGGATGGCCTTAATGTTTGTGGTTCGTTTCTTCTTGCTGTAGTGAGATTTCTTCTTTTATTTTTTGTTTGTTTTTAATTTTGGTGTGTGTTTACTTAAGATATTTTGTCCAGCAATTCAGTTTTTTTCTTGTTTGCAATGCTTGAGTCTGAGGGAATAATTTGATTATTTTGATCTTGAAGACGTTGTGAAAAAAATTTTACTATTTCATAAATATTGAAACTGATATTTTGTTTATTTTATATGACGATCATCGATGGATTTTATTTGGGGATCTGGATCGTGGTGCGATTTCTGTATTTTGTAGAATATGAATATTTATGCTATGTTTAAGTGTGTGTGTGTGTTTTTGTGTTCTGAGTGGCGATTGGAATGTCTGCCTATCAGACAGGCTGTATGTGTGTGTGTATGTGTGACGATTGGTGAGGCTGTATGACAGTCCGCTTTCTTGCTTTCCTGGATTTTGCGCAAGTGGGTCACTATGAAATGTGATAAGATGTACATATTCATGTGTACATAAATATCGACAAATTTATTTCATTTACGCATATACATACAAACAAATAATAAGCGTTTATTCTTTGTGCCCAAATATTCCCTTGTCCATTTGAATGAATGAACCATTGTTTAAACATATGCATTGTTTTAATTTTTATTAATATGTAATATTTATCAAATTATGTATATATTTTTATTTATATCTCAATTTAAATTTGCCTCTACTACATCCGTTGCCTCTACCAACAATTGATCGTCTCCATACATCGCAAGAAAAAGAGGTACATCTATTTTTGGGAGTATTTCAACACTCAATATTTCTATTTGAGGTTTGATTGCTACCTCTCTTCGATAGTCTGTTGTGGTTGGCTGCGAAGACACCGCTAAAAAGTGATCCTCATCGCCTGTTAGCATATCATCGTATTCTGTATTCGAAGGATTTAATATCTCAGCTGCATATGTTGGCTGCGATGACAGCTCTAACAAAAGTTCCTCATCTCCTTCAAGATGTTTCTCGAACTCTTCCTGTCTGGCTTTTCTAGACAGGAAGAAGGAATATCTATTCCTTCAAATGGTGACGCTGAAGTCTGCGATACAATGGTGTGTACCAGAAGGCCTTCATTTTACAAATAAAAGCTGAACTTAAAATTTTAATAATTCTCCTTTTGAAAATTTGTTTAGCTACAAAACTTTTGTAGTTTGTCATTTATATAAATATTGTCCACTTAGCAGTTTCATTCCCATAAACATTTTGTATCGTAGAGGCATGCATAAGCATGTCCCTATACTCTATATATATCACTTATCAAAATGTTTGTTTACATAACTATGGTCTACGTGGCAGTTTCATTCCCGTAAACATTTTGTATCGTAGAGGCATGCATAAGCATGTCCCTGTACTCTGTATATATCACATTCCGTTCAAAACTTTGTAACGTATCTGCATGCACAAGCCTGTCTCTGTACTCTGTAGATATCACTTATCAAAATTTTTGTTTACATAAATATTGTCTACGTAGCAGTTTCTTTTGCCACAAAATTTTGGAACGTCTCTACATGCATGAGCATGTCTACGTATGTTTGTTTACATAAATATTGTCTACATAGCAGTTTCTTTCCCTTAAACATTTTGAATTGTAGAGGCATGCATAAGTTTCATCTCATATACCCGCTGTACTTCTAAAACTACTTTATTAACATTTTGCAACCAACGATTTTTGTAGCTACAAGTTACTAACTACACAAATACTGACAACTACTTTGTTGAAATGTAGCGTACTAGACCATACTAAGCATTTTCGCGAATTAATATAAATCAACTTTGTTAGGACTAAAGTCAGTACATTTTTGTATCTAAAACCAATAAGTCGTGAATGCTTCAACACTCCTTGTGTTTTAAAAAATATAAATTTTTTAATGTTACATACTTAAAACAGTATATAAGTGCATTTGAATAAATATATATAAAAAAAATTTATAAAAAATATGAGTTCTTCAGTTTTTCGTTGTAATATCTGTAATAAGCAATACAGATACCAAAAGTGCTATTTAGAACATTGCAAAAGTCATGTTCAACCGAAAGGTGTGCAGCAGTCCGTACAACCCCAAAATGTGCAGCAGTCCGTAGAACCCCAAGATGTATATCATTCCATACAACACTATAACCCAATGGTCCACAACAATTTGCTATATCAGTATCCCGTGCAGTATCAGTATCCAGTGCAGTATCAGTATCCAGTGCAGGTTCCAGCGTATCCTTTATATCCGTATCCAGTGTCAACCAACCAATTCACAGCACCTATGGAAATTCCATATCCCATTGAATATAGCGTATCTATACAGTTGCAGCAAAATAATATGCCTAATTATTACCCAAGCTATTTGCCCGTAGAGAATCCTCCTCAAGACATGGATATAAGTCAAGTTATTCCACATGATCAGGCAAATACACAAAATGATGAAGTAGAAATGGATATCTCAAATTCTGCGGATGATCTACTCTCTCAAGCTCCAAATGAATGCAAATATTATATAATAAATAGTGCTTTTAAAAATAATATTACAACATTTGGAGTTCCAATAAGTAAAGACTGTCTGTTATTGTAAGATGCTATAAGGAAAAATAGACCTATCATCAAGGAAAGACTTCAAAATAGTATAGCTGTGCATAATATTATTAAGTTTAATATTACTCTCATTGGGGAGTATATTAAAATTTTTGGTGATGATATGGAATTGTGTACTATTTCACATAGAGCGAAAATGGATCTTTTGTGCTTTGCAGATGATGTTGAGGAAATGATAACAAAATAACTTCAAGAGCGGGATTCTGGCTGGACTCTAATTAGAATTGTTCGTCTTGAAGTTGCAATAAATAAGTCAGCTTTGGTGAGAGGATCAAGTTGGATTAGTACGCCAGAGAAATTAAAAAGTAAAATGGCATGTATAAATGTTGAAAACAATGACATTTATTGTTTTAAATGGGCCATTATATCTGCACTGGATACATCTGATATTAAACCCAGACAATGGTGCAGCTCATACAATATTGCAGACATTAGCGCTGATATTATTCATTTGCAAAACGGGATTGAAATTGATTTTACAAATTTAAAGTTCCCGTTAGTTTTAAAAAGTATTAAGACATTTGAAGAACGCAATCCTGATATTAGCGTTAATGTATTCGGATATAGCAATGAAAGCAATGACATCGTTGGACCGTACCACAACACCGAGAAAGAAAAACATAGACATGTAAATTTATTAGTTTTAGAAAATGCTGAAGGATACCATCACTATATTTTTATTAAACAAATATCAAGGTAAGTCAAGAAATATACATATACACCAATGCACCTATAAGTATATTGATTGCAAATTCCACAGACTTTTAAAGCACCAGACCTCGAAACACTGCAAAAAACGGATGTTTTGCAACAGCTGTCTGCAATATAGCTACAATGGTAGGACTATGGAGCAACACAAATTGGAATGTGGACAAATTGTGTCTGAGCTTCCATCAAAGGACAAGTCAACATTATGCTTCAAGGACCATCAACGACAGACGGATGTACCATTTGTTGTATATGCAGATTTTGAATGCGTATTGCAGGATACTAGTATTAGAGTAAGTGACAAAAGTAGGTATAGCAAAAAGCAAAATCGATTTCCTTTAGACATTTTACCCCTTCCACAATAGCCCTGATCTCACTTTCAAATACCGTGTTGTGATCCGGCAGGCGGAAGTATTTGCGAAAGTTACGATCCATGTCATAGAAACCTCCACCCGATCGGCTGCCAATTTTCGACCCGTCCGTGTACAGGTTGCTCATGGGGTTCGTTGTACTTGCATCCTCCCATCCCATACTTTCCGATATAATGGTGGTGCAGTGTGATTGTACATATCTGATAGGAATTCTATCGCACGTAACTTTGCAAGCATTATTACCGGGTAAGACGTGTATTATACTCTGGTGTTTGGTTATGTGTTCTCTCGTCAGCCACTCACCCATCACCATCAATCTTGTAGCAGCCAGAGCTGCTTCGTATTTAACCTGTATATCAATAGGCAGTATTGATAGTCTATCTATCTCTGAATCTATACGGCCTACAGTATTCATTGGTGGATAGTCCCGCAGTCTGTTCTGTAGACCAGACATAAATCTTGACCAGTCCGTATTGGCCCTATTCCTAAATGTCATGGGGTTAGGATCAGGATGGTCTAATGTCATGAAAATATAACGATGATCCGAGAAGGAATGTAATCCCGACACGTGCCAATCGCTTATTTCATCAATTAGGTTTTCCGAACATATAGTGATGCAAATAATCTCTTTCGTAATAATACGTTGGTTTATTCCCAGTGTTTAATGTGAATAGGTTATTTGCTATTAAATATTCAAATAACGCGTCACCTCTATTGTTGCAATTAGTGCTGTCCCAAGAGAGATGATGCGAGTTGGCATCACAGGCTATTAAGATATTCCTACCTTTGCTCCTGTCGGGAGATATTATTCTTAGAAGACCAATAATCGAAAAATGTTTAAGAAACATAATATGAACATAGTCCATAGTTAATTCCTTCGGCTTCCTAGGTTCAGGATACTCCGACATAGGCCCAGTATGGCTTCGAGATGGATACAGAGTATCCAAAATATTCAACTTCGGTGTAAACAAATTTGCATTTTGTCAGCTTAAACGCCAACCCATTCTCTGCTAGACGTGAAAAAGCCTTACCCAATAGCTCTAAATGTTCTTCTATAGTCCTTGTAGCCAACAAAATGTTATACATGTACACAGCTATTTTTCCGTCATATTCAAAGTCACGTAATATCTGGTTTACAGAACCTTGAAAAACAGCCGGTCCATTTTTCAATCCAAATGGTAATCTTAAAAACTCGTACTGTCCATTCGGAACTGCAAAAGCCATTCCTACCTGAAAAAATACTGCTTGCCCTCTAAATTTTCTAAACAATCTTCTATTAATGGTAAAAGATAGTTATCTCTTACTACTAACTTATTAAGAGCTCTATAATCAATGCAAATTCTTGTCTCACCATATTATTTTTTCGTTAGAATAACAGGGGAAGCACATGGCGAATTACTATGTCTCATTATTCCCTTCGATAATAAGTCATCTATAATAAGCGTAACTCTTTGCTTTTCACTAAAAGACAAACATCTAGGGGAACAAAACGTAGTATTTGATGAATTCATCAAAATCTTAGCCTCAAACTCATCAGAATATTACCTGTACATTAAAATGTAAAGCCACTGTTCTAAGAGGACACTTTGTATAAATATGTACTACAACACCACACTTGAAACATAAACCTTTTGGACAAACCTGCGCATAGTGCCCGACTCCGAAAAAATTGTAGCATCTGATATCATTTTGCTTAATTCATACTTTAGTTGCATTATTTTGTACAACTTTTTCGTAGCGTGTAACACATTTTTTAAATTCAGAGATAGAACATGTATTATAAAACATCGATATGGCTGGTGATTTATCACATATTCCATCTATTATGACATGAACTAAGTTTCCGTTTCCGATTTCTTGCATTATAAATACATAATGGTATAATGATTCTTCCTTTCTATGCTATCTTCTTCTTTCTAATTTCCTGATAATATCTCGAACACTTAAAGGATTATAAAACTCTTACATCAATTTTAATTTCAAATCTTCCCACGAAGTAGCAGATGCCATATCTGTACTTTCAGTCATCATTTGTCTTGCAAACACAATTGTTTGTTTTGCTGTACATTTATTCATCAAAGTTATTTCTTCAAAATCGCCTATCCACTTCTTTATGTCAACAGCACTACATACACTGAATTCCTTAACGGTGCTCTCAATATCACTCAATCTAATGTCCATTCTGCCATCAGTTTCACGTCGTTTAAATTTTTTAATTTCTTCGTGCAGTTTAAGTATTCTCAAGCGACGACTTAATTGCGGAAGATCAATTCTTCCCTTTAATTATCTTTTTCAGTGAGATTGAATTTTTATATTTTCTTGCATATTTTCTGGCAAATTTTCTTTAGATGTGCTGGCATCAATCACACTTTTCAATCGAACCATCATTTGAGTAATTCCTGTAAAATCTGGAACATTAACACCCATACTCTTCAATTGTGTAGCAATTTCTTTCCTAGGAATCATTTTTTCATTTATTTTGATTCAGTTTCGTTTTCCTCTTGATCAACATATATCTCTTTTTTTTAAATTTTATTGTTCGTTCGACCACACCTGACGTTACAATCTTTTCTCTTTATTGTCTCAATTACAATTAATTAGTTATTAAATGTATAAATATATAAAATTTCCCTTTCGTGACAATTTGTTTTAAGACAATTTTTTTTTAAATAATCAAATCCCAATTATATTACAATATATATATATATATATATATATATATATATATATATACATATATATATATATATATATATATATATATATATTGATATATATATATATATATATATATATATATATACATATATATATATATATATATATATATATATATATTGATATATATTTATATATATATATACATATATATATATATATATATATATATATATACATACATATATATATATATATATATATATATATATATATATGTATATATATATACATATATACATGTATATACACCTACATAATTGTAATAATATAAGTAAATATTTAATAACAGTAACACAATAAATTAGCCCTATCAAATAATAGTTAATATGAACAATTATATTATGTAAATCTACAATTCTTACTAACTAAATATCTGTAGTTCTGCGCTAATTTTTCTGTATGTTTTAAAATTTATTCTGTGATGATGATGTGTTTATTGTTTCTAACATTAATCGAGGTTTATAGATATTTTCTGTATTTAATATTGAAACATTTTGAAAATCTGGAAAATGGTATGATTTAGAACAATGGAAAGATAAAGCTGTTTTTTGTGAATTCATGTCGCTATATTTTTGATCTGATTTGTGACCTGCTATCCTAGTCTTAAATTTAGTTTTTGTCATACCTATGTATACTTTATTACAATTCTATATATCATTACCCCTGCATTTCAGGGACGACTTCGTCAACTTGTGAATGCCTTAACTGGACATTGTAATTTTGGGACCCATGCAAGAAGGATGGGTTTGGAATACAACGATTTCTACAGAAGCTGTAATGATGAAGAGAAGGAGGAAACAGTACTCCATCTTCTATGTCAGTGTCCTGCCCTAAACAGCGTAAGGGCAGTGGCACTGCGCTCCAACTTCCTGCTTGATCTATATAGCCTGGCGAGTGTGGAGCTGGTTAGAATAGCGGCCTTCCTAGCGTCCACAGGATGGCGTAATGCGGCAGAGGACAACTCATGAGTAGTCCCTGATTTAGGGTATCACAACAGGACCGAATGAACTGACCCAAGTGCATTGCTTCGGCAATGGCCCTAATAACCTAACCTAACCTACCCCTGCATGGTATTTTATATACTAAATTTGATCTATCCCATTTTTAAATTTTATCTTTATTTTTACTAAGTATTCTGTTTAATGTATTACACGTTATATGAGCTATTCTATATATTTCTGTATCGTAATTTCTAAATTTTGTCAACCTTTCTGATAATCCTGGTATGTATGTGAAAGATTTAAATGATTTTTGTTGTGTATTATTATTAGTATGTTATGTTCTTCTATTTCTATATGGTGATATTAATTTATTAATTACACTGCTCAGCAGCCAAATCCGCCTTTGAATAAAACTATGTGAACTATATGGATTTTGATGCGCTTAACTCGAATCCGTTTTCGGTTTTTTTCCATCAGATCCAGATTTTTTTCAATGGGCGTGGCAATTTTTTGCCCCTAAATTAGCAGTAAATATATTTCTTATTGTGTAAAGAAATAAAGCAATTAAATAATCCATAAAAGCTTTCATAGTACAAAATGTCAAGGATTTGTAACAAATCTCCAAACTTATTTTCTTATGTATGTGGTCACAAAATACCAAATCTTCTCTATTGAAATAACTCAAAAAGGCTTGTTCTCTATTTCGAAAGTACGATACTTTCACGTCCTTTTGCACCAAATTACATTGTTTTAATTTTGATGCAAGAAGCTAAGACTTGTTTCTTGAGAGCACTAATTTACGAATTAAGTTATTCATATCAGTTTGATTCGGAATATAAGATTTACTTGTTGGATTTCCAAATGATTTTAACCGCACGATATCAAATTGAAATTTACTCACTTATTGTCCATCAATTTCCACATATACTGCTGCAATAAATATTAGAATCTGCTCTAATTTTCTCGATTTAGAATTACAGGTTAGTGAAAAATACCATATTATAACTTTTAAATCCAAGATCTATGCAAAATACCGTTGTACTTTAGTTCCTTAACCTGTTCACCTAACGAAATGCTATCGTCCCGCATATGAAAGGTTGATAGCATTACAACATTGGTTACCTGCGGCAAATTGAAAATAAAATCTAAATTTTATAACCGATTTTTATGGTTTATACCTTTTTCTGTTTCTAAGATCTGTAACTATTAGATAAAGGTGCAAAGTGTTGAATATTAGCTTTAAATTTTTTTTAATTTCAATTTTAATCTGAAAAATTATAAGAATTTTGCAGGAAAAAAAAATTTTCTCGATTAATATCTGAATATTTCCAAAACGATAAGAGATAAAGAAAAACTGTCTGTGACTAAAATAAAAACAATTTTGTTACACATCTTCTGGTATTTAAAATCGGACGACTCGTTCCCGAGTTAGGGTGAAATATGTCTACGTACCTAGTAGTAGGATACTGTATGTGCCCGGACAATTAAAATTCTCAAATTTCAGCAATTAAATTTAAAATTTTTCAATTTTAATTGGCGAATTTATGTAAATTGGTTCTTTTAGTAATTTGATTTTTTTAATGTTTGTGTGTGTGTATTTTCCCACGGTTAAATAGGGTGTTCACATTGTTGTTGTTTTTTTTTTTCATAATGTTGGGGTAGGCGTGGGAATTTGTGTCTGTCCATATGTGACCTTGAGAATACATGTCCGTCCGTATGTGAGCGTGGGAATTTGTGTCTGTCCATATGTGACCTTGGGAATACATGTCCGTCCGTAAGTGAGCGTGGGAATTTGTGTCTGTCCATATGTGACCTTGGGAATACATGTGCGTCGGTATGTGAGCGTGGGAATTTTTGTCTGTCCATATGTGCGCGTGGGAATTCTGTCTGTCTATGTGTGCTATAGCCTAATAGTAAATAAGAAATTTTTAGGAACATTAGAACATTTTTTTAGGAATTACACTATTTCAAAAGTGTTGTAGTTATATATGGATGGCCTTAATGTTTGTGGTTCGTTTCTTCTTGCTGTAGTGAGATTTCTTCTTTTATTTTTTGTTTGTTTTTAATTTTGGTGTGTGTTTACTTAAGATATTTTGTCCAGCAATTCAGTTTTTTTTTGTTTGCAATGCTTGAGTCTGAGGGAATAATTTGATTATTCTGATCTTGAAGACGTTGTGAAACAAATTTTACTATTTCATAAATATTGAAACTGATATTTTGTTTATTTTATATGACGATCATCGATGGATTTTATTTGGGGATCTGGATCGTGGTGCGATTTCTGTATTTTGTAGAATATGAATATTTATGCTATGTTTAAGTGTGTGTGTGTGTTTTTGTGTTCTGAGTGGCGATTGGAATGTCTGCCTATCAGACAGGCTGTATGTGTGTGTGTATGTGTGACGATTGGTGAGGCTGTATGACAGTCCGCTTTCTTGCTTTCCCGGACTTTGCGCAAGTGGGTCACTATGAAATGTGATAAGATGTACATATTCATGCGTACATAAATATCGACAAATTTATTTCATTTACGCATATACATACAAACAAATAATAAGCGTTTATTCTTTGTGCCCAAATATTCCCTTGTCCATTTGAATGAATGAACCATTGTTTAAACATATGCATTGTTTTAATTTTTATTAATATGTAATATTTATCAAATTATGTATATATTTTTATTTATATCTCAATTTAAATTTGCCTCTACTACATCCGTTGCCTCTACCAACAATTGATCGTCTCCATACATCGCAAGAAAAAGAGGTATATCTATTTTTGGGAGTATTTCAACACTCAATATTTCTATTTGAGGTTTGATTGCTACCTCTCTTCGATAGTCTGTTGTGGTTGGCTGCGAAGACACCGCTAAAAAGTGATCCTCATCGCCTGTTAGCATATCATCGTATTCTGTATTCGAAGGATTTAATATCTCAGCTGCATATGTTGGCTGCGATGACAGCTCTAACAAAAGTTCCTCATCTCCTTCAAGATGTTTCTCGAACTCTTCCTGTCTGGCTTTTCTTAGATATTCCTTCAAATGGTGACGCTGAAGTCTGCGATACAATGGTGTGTACCAGAAGGGCTTCTTTTTACAAATAAAAGCTGAACTTAAAATTTTAATAATTCTCCTTTTGAAAATTTGTTTAGCTACAAAACTTTTGTAGTTTGTCATTTATATAAATATTGTCCACTTAGCAGTTTCATTCCCATAAACATTTTGTATCGTAGAGGCATGCATAAGCATGTCCCTATACTCTATATATATCACTTATCAAAATGTTTGTTTACATAACTATGGTCTACGTGGCAGTTTCATTCCCGTAAACATTTTGTATCGTAGAGGCATGCATAAGCATGTCCCTGTACTCTGTATATATCACATTCCGTTCAAAACTTTGTAACGTATCTGCATGCACAAGCCTGTCTCTGTACTCTGTAGATATCACTTATCAAAATTTTTGTTTACATAAATATTGTCTACGTAGCAGTTTCTTTTGCCACAAAATTTTGGAACGCCTCTACATGCATGAGCATGTCTACGTATGTTTGTTTACATAAATATTGTCTACGTAGCAGTTTCTTTCCCTTAAACATTTTGAATTGTAGAGGCATGCATAAGTTTCATCTCATATACCCGCTGTACTTCTAAAACTACTTTATTAACATTTTGCAACCAACGATTTTTGTAGCTACAAGTTACTAACTACACAAATACTGACAACTACTTTGTTGAAATGTAGCGTACTAGACCATACTAAGCATTTTCGCGAATTAATATAAATCAACTTTGTTAGGACTAAAGTCAGTACATTTTTGTATCTAAAACCAATAAGTCGTGAATGCTTCAACACTCCTTGTGTTTTAAAAAATATAAATTTTTTAATGTTACATACTTAAAACAGTATATAAGTGCATTTGAATAAATATATATAAAAAAATTTATAAAAAATATGAGTTCTTCAGTTTTTCGTTGTAATATCTGTAATAAGCAATACAGATACCAAAAGTGCTATTTAGAACATTGCAAAAGTCATGTTCAACCGAAAGGTGTGCAGCAGTCCGTACAACCCCAAAATGTGCAGCAGTCCGTAGAACCCCAAGATGTATATCATTCCATACAACACTATAACCCAATGGTCCACAACAATTTGCTATATCAGTATCCCGTGCAGTATCAGTATCCAGTGCAGTATCAGTATCCAGTGCAGGTTCCAGCGTATCCTTTATATCCGTATCCAGTGTCAACCAACCAATTCACAGCACCTATGGAAATTCCATATCCCATTGAATATAGCGTATCTATACAGTTGCAGCAAAATAATATGCCTAATTATTACCCAAGCTATTTGCCCGTAGAGAATCCTCCTCAAGACATGGATATAAGTCAAGTTATTCCACATGATCAGGCAAATACACAAAATGATGAAGTAGAAATGGATATCTCAAATTCTGCGGATGATCTACTCTCTCAAGCTCCAAATGAATGCAAATATTATATAATAAATAGTGCTTTTAAAAGTAATATTACAACATTTGGAGTTCCAATAAGTAAAGACTGTCTGTTATTGTAAGATGCTATAAGGAAAAATAGACCTATCATCAAGGAAAGACTTCAAAATAGTATAGCTGTGCATAATATTATTAAGTTTAATATTACTCTCATTGGGGAGTATATTAAAATTGTTGGTGATGATATGGAATTGTGTACTATTGCACATAGAGCGAAAATGGATCTTTTGTGCTTTGCAGATGATGTTGAGGAAATGATAACAAAATAACTTCAAGAGCGGGATTCTGGCTGGACTCTAATTAGAATTGTTCGTCTTGAAGTTGCAGTAAATAAGTCAGCTTTGGTGAGAGGATCAAGTTGGATTAGTACGCCAGAGAAATTAAAAAGTAAAATGGCATGTATAAATGTTGAAAACAATGACATTTATTGTTTTAAATGGGCCATTATATCTGCACTGGATACATCTGATATTAAACCCAGACAATGGTGCAGCTCATACAATATTGCAGACATTAGCGCTGATATTATTCATTTGCAAAACGGGATTGAAATTGATTTTACAAATTTAAAGTTCCCGTTAGTTTTAAAAAGTATTAAGACATTTGAAGAACGCAATCCTGATATTAGCGTTAATGTATTCGGATATAGCAATGAAAGCAATGAAATCGTTGGACCGTACCACAACACCGAGAAAGAAAAACATAGACATGTAAATTTATTAGTTTTAGAAAATGCTGAAGGATACCATCACTATATTTTTATTAAACAAATATCAAGGTAAGTCAAGAAATATACATATACACCAATGCACATATAAGTATATTGATTGCAAATTCCACAGACTTTTAAAGCACCAGACCTCGAAACACTGCAAAAAACGGATGTTTTGCAACAGCTGTCTGCAATATAGCTACAATGGTAGGACTATGGAGCAACACAAATTGGAATGTGGACAAATTGTGTCTGAGCTTCCATCAAAGGACAAGTCAACATTATGCTTCAAGGACCATCAACGACAGACGGATGTACCATTTGTTGTATATGCAGATTTTGAATGCGTATTGCAGGATACTAGTATTAGAGTAAGTGACAAAAGTAGGTATAGCAAAAAGCACATTCCTTGTGCTTTTAGTTATTATATTAAATGTAAGCATAATGATAAGTTAGATAAGTTTAAAATATATACGGGGGAAGATGCAGGCGAAAAGTTTGTAGATTGTATAATTAGCGATTGAGAAAATATTTACAAGATTATTTGAAAAACAAGAATCGAATGGATGATTTGTCTCCTTTCGAAAATTTTAATTTTCGAAATGCGATAAATTGTCACATTTGTCATAAGTATTTAGGCAATGATAGAGTGAGAGATCACTGCCGCATAAGTGGTAAATTTAGAGGAGCTGCTCATAATATATGCAATTTAAAATTTCAAATTCCAAAATTTATACCAATCTATTTCCACAATTATTCATCTTATGACTCACATCTTTTTGTTAAAGAGTTGGGTAAAAAATCTGACAGTATAAAAGTCCTTCCGCTCAATAAAGAATTATACATATCACTATCTAGATTTTCAAAAATTATCGACAACTACAACCTTGAACTTATATTTTTTGACACAATTCGTTTTATGTCTGAAAGCTTAGAATCTTTAGCTAATAATCTTTCAGAGCAAGACTTTCACATCATTAAAACACAATTTAAAGCAAAAAAAGAGTTTGATCTTGTGAGAAGGAAAGGCGTTTTTCCTTATGATTTCCTAAATTCTTTTGAAAAATCGAAGATAGGTCAGCTTCCAGCAAGGGAAGATTTCTTCAATCACCTCAATAATAAGGAGTGTTCGACTGAAGACTATGAGCATGCGAAAGAAGTTTGGAACGCTTTCAGCTGCAAAACCTTGCAAGATTATATGGAAGTTTATTTAAAAACGGACGTACTCTAACTTGCAGATATATTTGCAAATTTTAGAAAGGTTTGTAAGAGTATCTATCACCTAGATCTATGTCAATATTACACTGCACCAGGACTATCGTGGGATGCTATGCTAAAGTATACAAATATAGAACTAGAGCTTTTGACGGACATAGATATGTACAATTTCTTCAAGATAGGAATACGTGGTGGACTTGTACAATGCAGTAACCGATATTCAAAGGCTAACAACAAATATTTACCTGATTTCGATAGAGAGAAGCCCTCAGAATTTATTGTGTATTTAGACGCAAATAACCTCTATGGTTGGGCTATGTCTGAGTATCTACCTTATGGTGGATTCAGATGGCTATCAGCTGAAGAGCTAAATCTGGATCCTGAAACCATAGATGATAGTTCAAGTGATGGATATGTCTATGAAGTTACTTTAGACTATCCTTCTCATTTGCATGACTCTCACAATGACCTTCCTTTCTGTCCGGAAAACAAAAAAATTCAGCAAACAAAGCACACTAAATTAATTGCAGATTTTTCCACAAAACAAACATACGTCATACACTATAGAGTTCTCAAACAATGTTTGAAGTATGGTCTAGTTCTAAAAAAAGTGCATCGGATTCTCACTTATCAACATGGTTGAAAAGTTATATAGACTTAAACACCAAACATAGAGCAACTGCAAAAAACGCATTTGAGAAAAATTTCTTAAAATTACTAAATAATGCAGTATATGGTAAAACTATGGAGAATGTGGAAAAGAGAAAAGATGTACGAATAATTACGAACTGGAATAGGACAAACTGTAATCATTTAGGAGCTCAAGATTGGATATCTAAACCTAATTTTCATAGTTTGTCAATATTTTCTGAGAATATGGTAGCGATTGAAATGAATAGAGTGAAAACCTATTACAATAAACCTATATATTTAGGATTTTGTGTATTAGAGCTTTCCAAATGGAAAATGTATGATTTCCATTATGGGTACATGCAACCCAAATTCAAGTCGAACTTATCACTGAATTATATGGATGCTGACTCTTTCATTTACACAGAAAAAACAGAAGACTTTTACGCTGACATAAAAACTGACGTCGTCCATAAGTTTGATACGTCTGACTACCCAAAAAACAATATATATGGTTTCCCTCTAGTAAACAAAAAGGTGTTGGGTATGATGAAGGATGAGAATTGTGGAAAAATTATGAAGGAGTTTGTAGGATTGAGATCAAAGATGTATTCCTTTAGTGTGCAGTATGAAAATGATATTAAAAAATCGAAAGGGGTAAAGAAATGCATTCTTGATAAGTACGACACAACTTCTGATATAAACTGTTTATTTAATAAGTCTACTGTATGTGATGACATGTTAATATTTAAATCAAAAGTACATCAAATTTATACAAATGAAATAAATAAAGTAGTGTTAAAATATGCAGACGATAAAAGAAAAATAAGAAGTGATAAGATGAGTACATATGCATTGGAATCATTTTCGAATCGAGGAAACTAATCCCGATTATAAACTTGACATACTGCTGTGGCAAATTTCAAGACTAGAAGAGGAAGAAGCAATGCACTAATTGTATCCCTATTTTAAAGTAATAATTTTTATATATATTTAAGTAGTGAAATCTATTAATAAGTAAAAAAAATTGTTGTATTGTTAAGAGAAATAAACAAAAATTGTACAAATATATATAAAATGAAAAATATTCAGAATTTGTTTTATTTTGTTTTGTGATTTATTATTTAGTTTCATCGAAATATTACATAATATGAATTAATTAAATGATTTATCATCATTTTTCAAATACGGAGCACCGACAGGTATCTGGCCCTTCCTCACAATCTGGATGGCTCCATGGACAAGACTTAAAGTGACCATCGTCCTTGTCCTCATCTTCCATTATGCCAAAGTCATCATTTTCATTCAACATATCGAGGAACATTTTCACCATTTCCATGTGTTCGTATAGTGTACATCCCTCAAAATCAACTAAGAATTGTGGGAGCTTGTTTCTAATGTCACTAATGATTTTTATAGAATATTTTATACTATTACCAAAATTTACTTCCGATCTTTTTGAATGTCAGTTCTCTACTAATAATTGTTTTCAACGAACAAGTTGTAAGAGAAATTTTATATAATTTATAAAACTAAATTTGCGTTCCACTCCAAAAACAAATTCAAATTTTAGAGTAAAGGACTCAAAAATGTATATAAATATCTCTATCTTCTTCTAACACCAGATTTTATTATTCATCTTTTCGTCTTTTGGTCCCTCTCTCTCCCACACACACACACACACAAATCTAATATCATTGCTTAATAATTTTCAGTGAGACTTCTTAAAGTCTAGAAAGCTTATATCGAGATTAATTCGAAATTTAAGTTCAAACTTATAAGTTGTGAAACATTTATAGCGCAATGAGTTTAAAAAGCAAATTCAATTCCTGTAATACAAAATCCTTAATAAAGGATTTAGATGAATCATCCAAATACACCATCGTACGTGCAAAGCGAGTAACAACAAAGTATGGGGAAACAGTTCAACTTGAGCTGGAAAATCATCTTGAGTGTACATTCGCTGACTTACACAAGAAGTGAAGATAACACGATCACCTCCTGCGTAGGCATCAATCTTTCCCCGCGATAGTCTTCTAATGTATATGTTGTAGGATATGTATTTTGTACTTCTTTAATTGTAAAAATTTCTGTTGTCCAATTAGGAGTATAACCTTTTTCAAAAATGTTTTTATATTTGCTTATGCTTACATGATTTCCTGCATTAAATTTTGACATTTTATACATCTTTAAATGACTGTATACTGTTTTTAAAAGCTGTTTTTCATTTGTTGAATTTACTTTAATTGGTGACATTTTAATGGTGCGATGAATTTTTCTATTGTATGCATCAAGTAAATCTCTATACATATCAATCCAATTATATGAACCATTTAAGCTAAATTCTTTGAACATCATTCCTTTTAATGTTCTATTGAATCGTTCTACTATTGAGGTTTTCATAGTGCTATATGTTTGAGTAGTGATTTTTTATTGTATTTATTCATCAACTGATTGAAGTGTTTATTGAAAAATTCTTTACCATCGTCTGTTTGCAAGTTTTTCGGTATTCGTCCAGATTTGAAAATATTCTCCATTGCCTGGGTTGTTTCAAATGCATTCTTTCTTCTCAAAGGTACCGCCCAAGCAAATTTTGAGAATGTATCAATTACAGTTAGCAAAAATCTATAATTTCTATTGTCTAAGGAATAATTTCCCATTTCAACTAAATCAGCTTGCCAAAGATCATCTATTCCTTTCATCACAACTCTACGACGTACAAAACGTTTTCGAGCCTGCTTATGCAATTTATTTACAATATTTCTTTTTAAAGACATTTTTATTTTTCCAGTCGCTGTTTTAAGTGTGTTGTGATCTACTTGGTGCACTTTCAGCTATTGATACGAACATGTAATTTTCTATTCTATAAATTTTTTCTCGTATCTCTTCAATATCCATATCAAAAAGTGATTTATTATCACCCATTTTGTTATTGATATCCAGCAAATGAGCATAAAGATTTTCTAACTGAAAAGTTACTTCTTGTTGCTGTTTTTTGAGTCCAGTTTACAGAAACAATTTACTGATAACATCGTTTTCCTTCAGAGCGTTTGCAACATTTTTGATTCTCTTGTATTGGACATCAATGTTTTTGTTCGTATCCATAAAAAAGCCCAACAACTTAGGTGCATTTTTTGTTGAAATTACTTCACTTCTATCGTTAATATAATGCCCAAATTTATCAACGGACATATTTTATATAAAAATTCTATGCATGTATATAGTTTATACAATTATATTAGCTTCACGTAGTTCTTAAATAATTGAGACAATTTCGTTGTTGTGATTAGTATGGCCTGCAGACTGTGATGCTAGCAGTAGTCTAAGTCGATCTGCCAACTCGTTTGGATCATCCCAGTACATATAGTTTGGATTATGATGGTTAAACTGCATCAAACCCTTCCTAAATAATTAGTTTTTGTTACATCTGATGAGCTTGTATGATTTTCTCTTTTGAAAAGTTTTCCAATAATATATTTGTACTTATGCGCTTTGCTCCCTTTGATTTGACCATCAGACTTATAGTCTGTCCTGTGAGCATTGGTAGTATGTAATATTTTTTTTATAAATTTCAAGCTCGAATTTGTCATCGTTTTTTGGTATTTTATGAAACATTAAAGAAAACAGTCCTGGCGTGAGAGCCGATATTTGTCCACCAACTTGTATCTAATCTTGATTTAACTTGATGGTGCTATTACCAAATCTCCATTCGTTATTATTATCTTTATGTGGGCCATAGTTAGTATCTAGTTCGTTTCTCGATTGCAATAGTGATAAGTCAGGATAACTTTCTTCATTATTAGAATTTTGTGAGTAAAAGTCATCTTCATCATAATTACTATTCAATTGTTTAAACATTGATTCTTCAATTAGTTTCTTGGGCGTACTCGTTTCCAATTTTATTGTTGAATTCTGAGGATGAAAACTTTCATTGTCATCAATTCCAGTTTCCTTATCACTCGGTTCTTTTTTAACCGGTCTACCACCGTATTTAGAGCTATTGATAAATTTTTTTAAAGGTTCTGTGATAGGCTTGAATGTATCTCTTAATTGTTCATGTGTATTTATTTCACCAGTTTTTATACTTCGAAGCTTTCTCTTCAAGATATTTCTTGCAGTCACCAAGTCCTTAAGAATTTGTTCATTCATTTTAGTTATCAGGTCAGTTCAATAGAAAGCAGATCAGTTTATTAGATCAGGTATCAGATCAGCTCATCAGGTATCAGATCAGCTTATCAGGTACCAGATCAGCTTATCAGTTCAGTTTAACAGGTATCAGATCAGTTTATCAGGTATTAGATCAGCTTATCAGGTCAGTTTAACAGGTATCAGATCAGCTTATCTGATCAGTTACAATAATCACATGTATAAAGTTTGAAGTCAGATTAAATACTGAAGGGTGCATTAGATGAAAAGCAAATTATATTCTGATGAAGTAATCAAATGACTTTCTATAACGACCGTTGTTTAGTTCATTATCTTTACTTATCATCAAAAATCCGTATTTTTCCTTCCAACATTCTCTACAAATTTGTTGAAACATTTCAAAGTCCATATCGCTGGCAACGTGATCATCATATACATGTTTCATATTTGTCGCATCTTGTTTAAACATAATAATTACATTAGCATTATCTCTTATCAAATGTTTTGGAATCCGCTTGTAAGTTTGACACAAGTAAAATGAATCTACGTTCTTATGACGACCCATACAAAAATATGCACATATATTGTTTTGCTTTTCACATGCAACATCATCAAAAATCATAATTGAATTGCTTTTAGCTTCACTAGGAGGAGCAACTTACTCGTTATCTGCGAATGTGTAGTATCCCATTCCTTTAATTGGTGAAATTAATTTCTTTAGGTATTCATAGTTAGGTTGATATAAAGATTTTGAGTACATGTAAATATTTTCAAACTTGAGACCATTAGGACTTTCCAGAAAACTAATCATTATGTTAGTTTTTCCACAATTTGAAGGACTAACTATTAATGCTCGAATAGAATTTGGTAACAAGGAACTATGTCTTATTTTTTTACTGTCATTTGAACAAATATCAGCATTACGAACTAATATATTTTCATGTTGTTTTACGAAGCGCATTTTAATAACTGCTTGTGAAATTTGCAAACAATATCTTTTATTGTAGATTAAAGTATTTTGGTTGTACTTTATAACAAAAGTTTTAGTCTCAAGCACACTATCGTTGGAGAAGGTTTACTAAATAAAGCAATAAATTCTCTGCCTTTTGAATTACATCTTCCTGGATATCAGTACTGTGGACCTGGCACAAGATTACAAAAGCGTTTAGATAGAGGAGATAAGGAAATGACTTAGTCTTATTTGTTGAATAAACGTTAAGGAATTCATTGGTTTAATTATACTTAAATGATTGTTATATATATCTAGACGATCTTTAACTAAATTAGTAAAGAAATGTTTTGGTGAGTCATCACTACTGTATGTTCTAAATATATCTAAACTAGTGTTAAATGAACATTTTATATAGTAACTATAAGCAAATGGAATATGACTTTGTATAGACTTAATTTTGAAAGTTGAATTCTGAACATTAATAGAACTGAGAATACATTCAAAATCAGCGTATACTACAAAAGGCACATCAATTTGCTTTTTTATATTCTTAAAACTTACTAAGTTTTTATCTGTAGTAGGTAATGTAGTCACAACTTTGTTACAATGTTTCTTGTGATTACGTAAAGACGTCTCAGTACGGAAATGAATCAAACAAGTATTGCATATATGAATCCCATTTTCTCTCTTTGTTGTTTGTGTTCTTATAAGTCTGCAATTGCATAAAAAAAGTTGAGTAATTTCTTATGAATATTTATTTATATTATTTCAATATAAAATGTTATAAATACCTTGAAAGATTTTTAATCCAAACATAGTGGAACCTATTGCCTTCTTGTAAAAGTAATAGGTTAATGTGATTAAATTTTTCTTCAGTTGTAAAGTAATATGGACCCACTATATTATCACCATCTAAGCCAAATACATTTACACTCATATCTGGATTGTTGATTTCAAGCGTTTGAAATTCAATACAACCTTATTATTCAATGTTATAATTTCGTCTTTTATGTTTATAACATTATACGATGTACATCTATTTGAATTGAATTCACTTGGACACAATGCTGATATTATAGCCCACTTGAAACAATATTCATCGTTATTTTGTACATTGATGCACGCGAATTTTCTTTGTATTGTTGATGGCAAAGCAATATATTGAGAGCCTTTAATACATTTATACTGATAAACGTTAATTTCTAGACGTAAAATTTCAATTAACGCCCATCCGCTATCACGCTCCTGAAACTCACTCATTTCTTTTATAATGGCATCATATTGTTCATTATAAACATTAAGAATCTCATCTCTTGCCATAGATGTACTTAGAGTAGTCATTTTAGTTTGATGAGACTTTACTTCGATGGTGCATGAATCGTCTTCTTCTTTAATCAGCACATGTTCACTAAATAGTTCCATGTTAAATTTTATGCTTTGACGTGTCTTAAGCTCATCATTTAATAATTCGATTACCTTGTCTCTAATTGTATCCAAAATGTTTTCAGGTATTAAATCACCTTTGTTCTTATTTTCAATTAAGTATGTTACAATGCGATTGTTAAAAACTGATTTTATGCATTTAACATCATCATTATTCACTTTTTCTGCGCTATTTAGTATATGCTCATTTGTCCTTTTATGGTAATGCCATATTGTTTTGTGAATATGTTTTCTACAGTTTTACAATAGACATTGATTCCGTCATCTCTAACCCCTCCTGTACAGTGAAACGAAGAAGTTGTCTCTTCACGATCATGATGTAAACGGATATGTCTTCTTAGTGATGAATTTAAATTGTACACCTTTTGACAAATCTCACAAATAAAGCTTGCCATTTTTTCTTTTTTTTTGTTGGCATGTTAAACAAATTGCTTGATACAATATTCTAGACAATAATGAGCTTGTGTTCTGGGAGCCAACGTATTTAAACCCTAAATTGTAGGCGAGGGGAATTCGAATAAGTAGCGAGTAACTCTACATATGTCATATTATTATCAAAATACTTCAAAACCACAACTACTTCAATTATTTAAAAAAAAAAAAAAACACACAATTCAAAAGATCTGCTTGTCAAAGGTCACTTACAACAGCAACAAATATTCCAGCAACGACATCAGCTTACTGCGTTCTTATTCATGACCGCGTAATAGAATACATACCAATAAAAGGTCAAGTCCGGAAGGTCTTATAAATTATATAACATGGATGGTGATATTGTTTTTGTAGACTTGCAAGGTTTCGAAAATAATTCAAATGACTTCATCGCAAAAGAACTAGCTGTAGTTTTCAGCAACAACGAATGCCTCAATTTCATCATAAAACCTCCTTTTGATTTCGCATGTTAATCAGCCAAAAAACAGAGAGAAGCAGTTTGGTTAACAAAAAAAAATATCATCATATTAACTGGAATAATGGATCAGTCTCATTTCAAAGCGTTTCCAAGTTTTTAAAATCCAATATAAGAAGTTCACAAATATACATATTTGCGGGGAGAGAAGAAAAAATGGTTAGAAATAATTATTCATCGAACAGTTTATAACATTGAAGACATTGGCTGCATTAATTTCAAACAAATGAAAACTAAGCATTCATTATATCTCTATTGTAGCTATCACGACTATGGTGTTTGTGCCTTAAGGAATGCAATTTTACTTAAAGATGAAAATGCTAACAAACTTTTAAATAAATGCTTATAAAAATTAAAATAAATTTCTTTTTATTTCAAATAAAAAACCTACATACATATTTTTTTTTTTCAGAGAACACACAAACAAACATACACAATGGTTCATTCATTCAAGTGGTCAAGGGAATATTTGGGCACATAGAATAAACGATTATTATTTGTTTGTATGTATATGCGTAAATGAAATAAATTTGTAGATATTTATGTACGTATGAATATGTACATCTTATCACATTTCATACTGACCCACTTGCGCTAAATCCGGGAAAGCAAAAAAGTGGACTGTCATACAGACTCACCAATCGTCACACGCACACAGCCTGTCTGACTGACAGACATTCGAATCGCCACTCAGAACACAATTAATTAATTAATTGCAGATTTTTCCACAAAACAAACATACGTCATACACTATAGAGTTCTCAAACAATGTTTGAAGTATGGTCTAGTTCTAAAAAAAGTGCATCGGATTCTCACTTATCAACATGGTTGAAAAGTTATATAGACTTAAACACCAAACATAGAGCAACTGCAAAAAACGCATTTGAGAAAAATTTCTTAAAATTACTAAATAATGCAGTATATGGTAAAACTATGGAGAATGTGGAAAAGAGAAAAGATGTACGAATAATTACGAACTGGAATAGGACAAACTGTAATCATTTAGGAGCTCAAGATTGGATATCTAAACCTAATTTTCATAGTTTGTCAATATTTTCTGAGAATATGGTAGCGATTGAAATGAATAGAGTGAAAACCTATTACAATAAACCTATATATTTAGGATTTTGTGTATTAGAGCTTTCCAAATGGAAAATGTATGATTTCCATTATGGGTACATGCAACCCAAATTCAAGTCGAACTTATCACTGAATTATATGGATGCTGACTCTTTCATTTACACAGAAAAAACAGAAGACTTTTACGCTGACATAAAAACTGACGTCGTCCATAAGTTTGATACGTCTGACTACCCAAAAAACAATATATATGGTTTCCCTCTAGTAAACAAAAAGGTGTTGGGTATGATGAAGGATGAGAATTGTGGAAAAATTATGAAGGAGTTTGTAGGATTGAGATCAAAGATGTATTCCTTTAGTGTGCAGTATGAAAATGATATTAAAAAATCGAAAGGGGTAAAGAAATGCATTCTTGATAAGTACGACACAACTTCTGATATAAACTGTTTATTTAATAAGTCTACTGTATGTGATGACATGTTAATATTTAAATCAAAAGTACATCAAATTTATACAAATGAAATAAATAAAGTAGTGTTAAAATATGCAGACGATAAAAGAAAAATAAGAAGTGATAAGATGAGTACATATGCATTGGAATCATTTTCGAATCGAGGAAACTAATCCCGATTATAAACTTGACATACTGCTGTGGCAAATTTCAAGACTAGAAGAGGAAGAAGCAATGCACTAATTGTATCCCTATTTTAAAGTAATAATTTTTATATATATTTAAGTAGTGAAATCTATTAATAAGTAAAAAAAATTGTTGTATTGTTAAGAGAAATAAACAAAAATTGTACAAATATATATAAAATGAAAAATATTCAGAATTTGTTTTATTTTGTTTTGTGATTTATTATTTAGTTTCATCGAAATATTACATAATATGAATTAATTAAATGATTTATCATCATTTTTCAAATACGGAGCACCGACAGGTATCTGGCCCTTCCTCACAATCTGGATGGCTCCATGGACAAGACTTAAAGTGACCATCGTCCTTGTCCTCATCTTCCATTATGCCAAAGTCATCATTTTCATTCAACATATCGAGGAACATTTTCACCATTTCCATGTGTTCGTATAGTGTACATCCCTCAAAATCAACTAAGAATTGTGGGAGCTTGTTTCTAATGTCACTAATGATTTTTATGGAATATTTTATACTATTACCAAAATTTACTTCCGATCTTTTTGAATGTCAGTTCTCTACTAATAATTGTTTTCAACGAACAAGTTGTAAGAGAAATTTTATATAATTTATAAAACTAAATTTGCGTTCCACTCCAAAAACAAATTCAAATTTTAGAGTAAAGGACTCAAAAATGTATATAAATATCTCTATCTTCTTCTAACACCAGATTTTATTATTCATCTTTTCGTCTTTTGGTCCCTCTCTCTCCCACACACACACACACACAAATCTAATATCATTGCTTAATAATTTTCAGTGAGACTTCTTAAAGTCTAGAAAGCTTATATCGAGATTAATTCGAAATTTAAGTTCAAACTTATAAGTTGTGAAACATTTATAGCGCAATGAGTTTAAAAAGCAAATTCAATTCCTGTAATACAAAATCCTTAATAAAGGATTTAGATGAATCATCCAAATACACCATCGTACGTGCAAAGCGAGTAACAACAAAGTATGGGGAAACAGTTCAACTTGAGCTGGAAAACCATCTTGAGTGTACATTCGCTGACTTACACAAGAAGTGAAGATAACACGATCACCTCCTGCGTAGGCATCAATCTTTCCCCGCGATAGTCTTCTAATGTATATGTTGTAGGATATGTATTTTGTACTTCTTTAATTGTAAAAATTTCTGTTGTCCAATTAGGAGTATAACCTTTTTCAAAAATGTTTTTATATTTGCTTATGCTTACATGATTTCCTGCATTAAATTTTGACATTTTATACATCTTTAAATGACTGTATACTGTTTTTAAAAGCTGTTTTTCATTTGTTGAATTTACTTTAATTGGTGACATTTTAATGGTGCGATGAATTTTTCTATTGTATGCATCAAGTAAATCTCTATACATATCAATCCAGTTATATGAACCATTTAAGCTAAATTCTTTGAACATCATTCCTTTTAATGTTCTATTGAATCGTTCTACTATTGAGGTTTTCATAGTGCTATATGTTTGAGTAGTGATTTTTTATTGTATTTATTCATCAACTGATTGAAGTGTTTATTGAAAAATTCTTTACCATCGTCTGTTTGCAAGTTTTTCGGTATTCGTCCAGATTTGAAAATATTCTCCATTGCCTGGGTTGTTTCAAATGCATTCTTTCTTCTCAAAGGTACCGCCCAAGCAAATTTTGAGAATGTATCAATTACAGTTAGCAAAAATCTATAATTTCTATTGTCTAAGGAATAATTTCCCATTTCAACTAAATCAGCTTGCCAAAGATCATCTATTCCTTTCATCACAACTCTACGACGTACAAAACGTTTTCGAGCCTGCTTATGCAATTTATTTACAATATTTCTTTTTAAAGACATTTTTATTTTTCCAGTCGCTGTTTTAAGTGTGTTGTGATCTACTTGGTGCACTTTCAGCTATTGATACGAACATGTAATTTTCTATTCTATAAATTTTTTCTCGTAGCTCTTCAATATCCATATCAAAAAGTGATTTATTATCACCCATTTTGTTATTGATATCCAGCAAATGAGCATAAAGATTTTCTAACTGAAAAGTTACTTCTTGTTGCTGTTTTTTGAGTCCAGTTTACAGAAACAATTTACTGATAACATCGTTTTCCTTCAGAGCGTTTGCAACATTTTTGATTCTCTTGTATTGGACATCAATGTTTTTGTTCGTATCCATAAAAAAGCCCAACAACTTAGGTGCATTTTTTGTTGAAATTACTTCACTTCTATCGTTAATATAATGCCCAAATTTATCAACGGACATATTTTATATAAAAATTCTATGCATGTATATAGTTTATACAATTATATTAGCTTCACGTAGTTCTTAAATAATTGAGACAATTTCGTTGTTGTGATTAGTATGGCCTGCAGACTGTGATGCTAGCAGTAGTCTAAGTCGATCTGCCAACTCGTTTGGATCATCCCAGTACATATAGTTTGGATTATGATGGTTAAACTGCATCAAACCCTTCCTAAATAATTAGTTTTTGTTACATCTGATGAGCTTGTATGATTTTCTCTTTTGAAAAGTTTTCCAATAATATATTTGTACTTATGCGCTTTGCTCCCTTTGATTTGACCATCAGACTTATAGTCTGTCCTGTGAGCATTGGTAGTATGTAATATTTTTTTTATAAATTTCAAGCTCGAATTTGTCATCGTTTTTTGGTATTTTATGAAACATTAAAGAAAACAGTCCTGGCGTGAGAGTCGATATTTGTCCACCAACTTGTATCTAATCTTGATTTAACTTGATGGTGCTATTACCAAATCTCCATTCGTTATTATTATCTTTATGTGGGCCATAGTTAGTATCTAGTTCGTTTCTCGATTGCAATAGTGATAAGTCAGGATAACTTTCTTCATTATTAGAATTTTGTGAGTAAAAGTCATCTTCATCATAATTACTATTCAATTGTTTAAACATTGATTCTTCAATTAGTTTCTTGGGCGTACTCGTTTCCAATTTTATTGTTGAATTCTGAGGATGAAAACTTTCATTGTCATCAATTCCAGTTTCCTTATCACTCGGTTCTTTTTTAACCGGTCTACCACCGTATTTAGAGCTATTGATAAATTTTTTTAAAGGTTCTGTGATAGGCTTGAATGTATCTCTTAATTGTTCATGTGTATTTATTTCACCAGTTTTTATACTTCGAAGCTTTCTCTTCAAGATATTTCTTGCAGTCACCAAGTCCTTAAGAATTTGTTCATTCATTTTAGTTATCAGGTCAGTTCAATAGAAAGCAGATCAGTTTATTAGATCAGGTATCAGATCAGCTCATCAGGTATCAGATCAGCTTATCAGGTACCAGATCAGCTTATCAGTTCAGTTTAACAGGTATCAGATCAGTTTATCAGGTATTAGATCAGCTTATCAGGTCAGTTTAACAGGTATCAGATCAGCTTATCTGATCAGTTACAATAATCACATGTATAAAGTTTGAAGTCAGATTAAATACTGAAGGGTGCATTAGATGAAAAGCAAATTATATTCTGATGAAGTAATCAAATGACTTTCTATAACGACCGTTGTTTAGTTCATTATCTTTACTTATCATCAAAAATCCGTATTTTTCCTTCCAACATTCTCTACAAATTTGTTGAAACATTTCAAAGTCCATATCGCTGGCAACGTGATCATCATATACATGTTTCATATTTGTCGCATCTTGTTTAAACATAATAATTACATTAGCATTATCTCTTATCAAATGTTTTGGAATCCGCTTGTAAGTTTGACACAAGTAAAATGAATCTACGTTCTTATGACGACCCATACAAAAATATGCACATATATTGTTTTGCTTTTCACATGCAACATCATCAAAAATCATAATTGAATTGCTTTTAGCTTCACTAGGAGGAGCAACTTACTCGTTATCTGCGAATGTGTAGTATCCCATTCCTTTAATTGGTGAAATTAATTTCTTTAGGTATTCATAGTTAGGTTGATATAAAGATTTTGAGTACATGTAAATATTTTCAAACTTGAGACCATTAGGACTTTCCAGAAAACTAATCATTATGTTAGTTTTTCCACAATTTGAAGGACTAACTATTAATGCTCGAATAGAATTTGGTAACAAGGAACTATGTCTTATTTTTTTACTGTCATTTGAACAAATATCAGCATTACGAACTAATATATTTTCATGTTGTTTTACGAAGCGCATTTTAATAACTGCTTGTGAAATTTGCAAACAATATCTTTTATTGTAGATTAAAGTATTTTGGTTGTACTTTATAACAAAAGTTTTAGTCTCAAGCACACTATCGTTGGAGAAGGTTTACTAAATAAAGCAATAAATTCTCTGCCTTTTGAATTACATCTTCCTGGATATCAGTACTGTGGACCTGGCACAAGATTACAAAAGCGTTTAGATAGAGGAGATAAGGAAATGACTTAGTCTTATTTGTTGAATAAACGTTAAGGAATTCATTGGTTTAATTATACTTAAATGATTGTTATATATATCTAGACGATCTTTAACTAAATTAGTAAAGAAATGTTTTGGTGAGTCATCACTACTGTATGTTCTAAATATATCTAAACTAGTGTTAAATGAACATTTTATATAGTAACTATAAGCAAATGGAATATGACTTTGTATAGACTTAATTTTGAAAGTTGAATTCTGAACATTAATAGAACTGAGAATACATTCAAAATCAGCGTATACTACAAAAGGCACATCAATTTGCTTTTTTATATTCTTAAAACTTACTAAGTTTTTATCTGTAGTAGGTAATGTAGTCACAACTTTGTTACAATGTTTCTTGTGATTACGTAAAGACGTCTCAGTACGGAAATGAATCAAACAAGTATTGCATATATGAATCCCATTTTCTCTCTTTGTTGTTTGTGTTCTTATAAGTCTGCAATTGCATAAAAAAAGTTGAGTAATTTCTTATGAATATTTATTTATATTATTTCAATATAAAATGTTATAAATACCTTGAAAGATTTTTAATCCAAACATAGTGGAACCTATTGCCTTCTTGTAAAAGTAATAGGTTAATGTGATTAAATTTTTCTTCAGTTGTAAAGTAATATGGACCCACTATATTATCACCATCTAAGCCAAATACATTTACACTCATATCTGGATTGTTGATTTCAAGCGTTTGAAATTCAATACAACCTTATTATTCAATGTTATAATTTCGTCTTTTATGTTTATAACATTATACGATGTACATCTATTTGAATTGAATTCACTTGGACACAATGCTGATATTATAGCCCACTTGAAACAATATTCATCGTTATTTTGTACATTGATGCACGCGAATTTTCTTTGTATTGTTGATGGCAAAGCAATATATTGAGAGCCTTTAATACATTTATACTGATAAACGTTAATTTCTAGACGTAAAATTTCAATTAACGCCCATCCGCTATCACGCTCCTGAAACTCACTCATTTCTTTTATAATGGCATCATATTGTTCATTATAAACATTAAGAATCTCATCTCTTGCCACAGATGTACTTAGAGTAGTCATTTTAGTTTGATGAGACTTTACTTCGATGGTGCATGAATCGTCTTCTTCTTTAATCAGCACATGTTCACTAAATAGTTCCATGTTAAATTTTATGCTTTGACGTGTCTTAAGCTCATCATTTAATAATTCGATTACCTTGTCTCTAATTGTATCCAAAATGTTTTCAGGTATTAAATCACCTTTGTTCTTATTTTCAATTAAGTATGTTACAATGCGATTGTTAAAAACTGATTTTATGCATTTAACATCATCATTATTCACTTTTTCTGCGCTATTTAGTATATGCTCATTTGTCCTTTTATGGTAATGCCATATTGTTTTGTGAATATGTTTTCTACAGTTTTACAATAGACATTGATTCCGTCATCTCTAACCCCTCCTGTACAGTGAAACGAAGAAGTTGTCTCTTCACGATCATGATGTAAACGGATATGTCTTCTTAGTGATGAATTTAAATTGTACACCTTTTGACAAATCTCACAAATAAAGCTTGCCATTTTTTCTTTTTTTTGTTGGCATGTTAAACAAATTGCTTGATACAATATTCTAGACAATAATGAGCTTGTGTTCTGGGAGCCAACGTATTTAAACCCTAAATTGTAGGCGAGGGGAATTCGAATAAGTAGCGAGTAACTCTACATATGTCATATTATTATCAAAATACTTCAAAACCACAACTACTTCAATTATTTAAAAAAAAAAAAAACACACAATTCAAAAGATCTGCTTGTCAAAGGTCACTTACAACAGCAACAAATATTCCAGCAACGACATCAGCTTACTGCGTTCTTATTCATGACCGCGTAATAGAATACATACCAATAAAAGGTCAAGTCCGGAAGGTCTTATAAATTATATAACATGGATGGTGATATTGTTTTTGTAGACTTGCAAGGTTTCGAAAATAATTCAAATGACTTCATCGCAAAAGAACTAGCTGTAGTTTTCAGCAACAACGAATGCCTCAATTTCATCATAAAACCTCCTTTTGATTTCGCATGTTAATCAGCCAAAAAACAGAGAGAAGCAGTTTGGTTAACAAAAAAAAATATCATCATATTAACTGGAATAATGGATCAGTCTCATTTCAAAGCGTTTCCAAGTTTTTAAAATCCAATATAAGAAGTTCACAAATATACATATTTGCGGGGAGAGAAGAAAAAATGGTTAGAAATAATTATTCATCGAACAGTTTATAACATTGAAGACATTGGCTGCATTAATTTCAAACAAATGAAAACTAAGCATTCATTATATCTCTATTGTAGCTATCACGACTATGGTGTTTGTGCCTTAAGGAATGCAATTTTACTTAAAGATGAAAATGCTAACAAACTTTTAAATAAATGCTTATAAAAATTAAAATAAATTTCTTTTTATTTCAAATAAAAAACCTACATACATATTTTTTTTTTCAGAGAACACACAAACAAACATACACAATGGTTCATTCATTCAAGTGGTCAAGGGAATATTTGGGCACATAGAATAAACGATTATTATTTGTTTGTATGTATATGCGTAAATGAAATAAATTTGTAGATATTTATGTACGTATGAATATGTACATCTTATCACATTTCATACTGACCCACTTGCGCTAAATCCGGGAAAGCAAAAAAGTGGACTGTCATACAGACTCACCAATCGTCACACGCACACAGCCTGTCTGACAGACAGACATTCGAATCGCCACTCAGAACACAAAAACACACACACACACTTAAACATAGCATAAATATTCATATTCTACAGAATACAGAAATCGCACCACCATCCAGATCCCCAAATAAAATCCATCGATGATCGTCATGTATAAAATAAACAAAATATCAGTTTCAAAATTTATGCAATAGTAAATTTTTTTTCACAACGTCTTCAAGATCGGAATAACCAAATTATTCCCCAGACTCAAGCATTGCAAACAAAAAAGTAAAAAAAAAAAAACACTGAATTGCTGGACGACAAATCTTAAGTAAACACACCAAATTTTAATAAGCAAAAAAATAAAAGAAACAATCTCACTCCAGCAAGAAGGAACGAACCACAAACATTAAGGGTATCCATATATAACTACTACACTTTTTAAATAGTGTAATTCCTAAAAATGCTTTTATTATTCACCAGGCGTACACAGTATAAATGGACAGACAGAAATTTCCACTCTCACATACTGACGGACAGAAGTGCTCACGCTCACATACAGACGGACATGTATTCTCAAGGTCACATATGGACAGACACAAATTCCCACGCCTACTCCAACATTATAGAAAAAAAAAAAACAAAAACAATGTGACTACCCCTATTAAACCGACACACACAAATTTAGATGAAATTTGAGAATTTTGCTGAAATTTTAGAATTTTGGCAATTAAAATTGAAAAATTTTAAATTTAATTGCAGAAATTTGAGAATTTTAATTGTCCTCGCACATACTGTATCCTACTACTGTACCTGGCTAATTTAGGGGCAAAAAATTGCCACGCCCATAAAAAAAAAAAATCTGGACCTGATGGAAAAAAACCGAAAACAAAAATCCATATAGTGCATATAGTTTTATTTAAAGGCGTGACAAAAACTTATTTTTTGCAGTCCAGTGTTATTTGATTTGGAAATTATTTATTTTCTAATATAGTATATATATATATATATATATATATATATATATATATATATATATATAATATTCTTCTTATTGCTATTGTGAAATTGTTTAACACTTACATATATTTAGAACCCTTTCTATAAAATTATAACAATGTGTCTACTATGTTTTGAATAGTAATTAATCATCCTCCCAGAAGCAGTAGGTTTCTGGAACTAATCTATTATTAAGTAATTACCTTTCCTAATAATTAGAGTATCTAAATAAAGAAGTTTTAAATCCTTTTTCTTTTCAGCTGTAACATATTTTCTATCTTATATATATGTATGTGGATATACTGCATCCAGTCACTTGAACCTCACTGCTTGCAAAGGGACCCAGGGGATCTTATCGTGACTGCAAAACGAACAGCGGCTGCGAGTTTGGATCCAATCGAATGGATAACACAAACATTAAATTAAGAACGGGCACGGAAATCTCACTGAATGGAGAGAATGAAAATGTTAACCTATTCCTGAAGAAGCCGGTACTTATGTGGTCGCCTCTTTCAACATTCCGGATGGGGGAAGTTGTAGTACTATAGCTGGTGGTGGGCAAGAGAATATGAGCAAAGTGTTAAAACTAGGAGAAAAAAAATAGCGAAGCTCTTAGACTTTCTCAAAACAAGATCATATGTCCACAAGGATATTGTTTCGATGTCTCGAGATATACAGGGTTGTATATGCAAATGTCAGATGAGCGAAGCAGTGAAAACGCTAGTAAGGGCAAAGCAAATTACACTATTTATTATTATTTATTATTTATATTACAGTCTATGAATTTACAATTCTTACAGACTATTTACATACATATACAGATTAAAATTCAAAGAAATATCAATTATTGGCTGTTATTTAATGCAAACAAAATATTTCGTTTAATCAAATTTTCACTGAAAGAGAAATCAACATAATAATATATCTTGTTAAAGTCCTTACAGCATCTAATAAAAGGATCAGAATTAGCGTAATTTGTTCTTAGAAATTTAATATTAAGTAGACAGAAGAAACGAGTAGGACGTTGAGGAACACAAAATGATAAATTTTCAATTAAGAATTCAGAGCAGGTTTTACCATTAATTATATTTAAAATAAATAAAGTGTTTAACATAGATCTTCGACTACTTAGGGATGGTAACTTAATAAGAGCTAGTCTAGCTTTATAAGAAGGCAAACAAAATGGGTTCCATTGCAAACTTCGAAGACAAAATATTAAAAATTGTTTTTGTACAGATTCAATTGTGTTGATGTAAACCTTATATGTTGGATCCCATATTATTGATCCATATTCCAAAATGGGACGAACAAGCGATGTGAAAAGCTGCTTAGTAACATAAGGATCTTCAAATTCCTTTGCCCAGCGTTTGATGAACCCCAGTTGACTTCTGGCCTTTCTAACAGTTAGAGATATATGTTGAATAAAATTCAGCTTTGGATCTAGTAAAATTCCAAGATCTGTGAAAGTGCAAACATTTTCCAGCTCATAACCACCCAAAAAATATTTTACGTTGAAATGGCTCCTCCGAAAGAAACACATATGCTTGCATTTTTTTAGATTCAATGTCATTAAATTCATTTCACACCAAGAGTACAAAGAGTTTAAATCTGCTTGAAGAAACTTATGATCATCAAAGATATTGTAGGTAAAAAATATTTTTACGTCATCAGCATACATAAGAATGAATGAGTTTTTGATAACTGCAGGTAAGTCATTGATAAATAGTGAAAATAATAGGGGTCCCAGATGACTTCCCTGGGGAACACCAGACGTAACGGGGATCGGTTTAGATATAGTACTTTTGAATAAAACATTTTGTTTTCTATTAGTAAGGTAGGAACTAATCCAATTCAAACAGCCACGTGTGAATCCCATATAATGCAGTTTACTCAATAGAAGTTTGTGGTTAACTTTATCAAATGCTTTACTGAAATCTGTGTAGACTACATCAGTTTGTTTTTTATTGACAAAACCACGATTTACCAAAGTTGTAAATTGTATGAGGTTGGTTATAGTTGAGCAGCCTTTACGAAAACCATGTTGACTAGAACATAATGTTGATGACACCTGGTGGCACAAGCTACTTGTAATTAATTTTTCAAAGAGTTTCGGTATAATACTCAGTTTAGCGATTCCTCTGTAATTTTTAATGTCAGATTTGGTACCAGATTTAAACAATGGAATAATATAAGAATTCTTCCACATTTCAGGGAATTTTCCGACTTTAATTGAAAGATTGTACAATAATGTAAGAGGAAACACTAAGGCATCAGCACACTTAATTAGAACACAGCTAGGAACATTATCAGGTCCACTCTTGTACGAGAATTTCAATTTTTTCAATCCATTAAGAACAGAAATATCATCCAGAAATGGAATTAAAATAGATTGACTTCCAGGACAAAAATTTGATTGCAACCCAGTAGTAATAGTTTGATCAGCAGAATAAGTAGATGAAAAGAAATCCGCAAACAAGTTACTAATTTCAGCCTCGTTATCTGATTCTTTTTCATTTAGCTTCATAGTGGGCGAAAAGGAAACTGATTTTCTTTTTAAGTTCACGAAATTGTAGAAAGACCTTGGATTTTTCTTCAAGTTGTTTTTAATTTTCTGTAAGTAACTTTTATAACATATAAGATTTAACTTGTTATAGTCGGCACGGGCAATAGAGTATTTTACAAAATCTGAGGATGATCCTGATTTTTTGTATATTTTATAATATTTGTTTTTGCTATTTTTAAGTTTGGAAAGAAACTTTGAATTCCATGGAGGTCCAGATACTTGAGAAGCGACTTGTTTAGGAACACATTGGGTCAAGATCCAATAAATCCTATCGTAGAATTTTATGGTTATGTGATCAATAACATCGGGATTGTTTTCTAAGTTCGAAGCTACGAGTAAATTGTTCCAGTCTGTATTGTGTAGAAGTTCGATTATTTTGTTATAATTTGCCCTTTTAAAACATAAACTCTTGACTTTTGAGTTATACGCAGAACGAGATATATAAACAGATGGAAAACCTGTAGATATTAAGATTGTGGGATGATAACAGTCCTCCGGTAAGGTTAGAGGAATAGTGCGAAGGACAGACGTGTCAACACAATCATTTACAAAAACCAAATCTAAAAGCTTGTGGTTATCATTATATATGCCATTTATCTGATAAAGATTCATATCCAATAAGCAATCAATAAACTCGTTATATTTCAGACTAAAAGTAGAATTATATGGTGTAAAGCAACCATTATCAGCCGAAAAATCCCAAAATATCGTTGGCATATTGAAATCACCAACTGCGATGATGCTATCATTATGATGAGACATATGCACAACAGTTGAAATAGCATCCGAATGCTTTCTATAAATTATTTCAGGAGAATTTGGGGGAATATACGAACAGGTTATAAAAATTTTTTTATGATTTATTTTTACCAAAACACCCATAAACTCAATATCCAGTGAAGAAGTAAACGATAACTTTTCAGAAGAAAGCATGCTTGACACTGCAATTAATACACCTCCTCCTTTCATGTTATTGCCACGATCACGTCTATATATTAAGTAACTTGCACCCATTATTTCAGTATCCAATACATTATTATTAAGCCAAGTTTCAGTGAAAGCGATAACTTGAAAATCAAACGCATAACTTTGATTAAATAAAGATGATAACTTTGTATTAATGCCACGAACATTTTGATATAAAAGAGTAAAATTTTCAGTGTAACCATTTAGTTTTTTGAAGTAGATTTTACTGATGACGGCAATCGAACAGTATTCTTTTCTCTTGTTTTAAACATAAACTCACGAACGTATATACCATCAGGCCAAAATCCAGGAGAAATAATATTGTTGAATAACTCATCCGGTACTGTAATTTTAAAAGATGCTACTATTCTTGGTTCTGTGTAGGAAAATTTGTACACTGATACACCTAAGTTGGTACCACAATTCAAATTTATGTACGATTGGAGTTCTTCGACAGTAGTATCGGACGCTAGTCGAGACACGAAAATTGTTTTATTTGGCGGTATAACTCTAAGTGTATTGGGACGATTCATAATAGAGTTAACGTTACTTGACGATGCTAAAGTTTGAGCATTACTAGTACACTCATCTGGCAAATTATTTGTTACTGCAGCACTAACAGGAGTCCCTAGGGCTACTGCATTGCTTAAAACGTTATTTGATGAAACATGATTTGCTGGAGAATTCATGTCACTGCTCGCAGAATTAGAACCAGATGCTACAGGTAAATCAAATGGAGAGGCACGGTTTTTGGATGTTTGCGTGGAATTATTTTCCATTGGCACAGAGATTACAGGAGTCCCTAGGGCTACTGCATTGCTTAAAACGTTATTTGATGAAACATGATTTGCTAGAGAAATCATGTCACTGCTCGCAGAATTAGAACCAGATGCTACAGGTAAATCACATGGAGAGGCACGATTCTTGGATTTTTGCGTGGGATTATTTTCCATTGGCACAGAGATTCGATCTTTATTTTTATTAGCTTTCCTAGCAGATTTCCTACGCTTAGGAGAAGGTTGGATGGGTGATTTTAATTTTTCAAGCGGTTTATAATCGTCAAAAAGTTTGCCATATGTAGAAATACGGTCCGAAAGCTTGCTTACTTCATTCTGTATTTCGTTAAAGTAAGTCTTAGTACCTTGAAAAAATCTGTAGAAACTAACATCAATCTTTTTACATCTATTGCAGCACCAACGTATAGAATCATTTTTTGAGATAGCATCAGCTACAATCACTGAAAGTCCACTACATTTAAAGTGACACAAATCGTGGCACAGCCAACAGCATATCATATTTTCATAATCGGTATCAAGAGTACATCCATTATTTAGACAAGACATCATATGGATTTATTTGTAAAATAACAGTAGGGTAAAAGAGCAATTTAAAATGTTCGCTGGGTTTACCAAAATCAACTCACCAACAGATGGCGACACAGATATAAATCAATTAACGAATGATAATAAATGTATCAAAATTTTCAGCATAGCCAGCTGATCGCACAGGTGGAATAATTTGTGACTATCAGAAGAATTTAAGTAGAGATGATAGTATGTATGTCCAAACATGCATGTATGATTGTCGATATTTAGGTATGTATGTGTGTGCGTATACTTAGCACCAATTCGAAGTAATATTGAATCAGGCCTAAAAATTACAATTTAATTCAGCACCCAATTACACAATTCCTTCAGCAACAATTCAAGCAGCAAAAACACAGCACAGATAAAAATTTTAATGAAGTAATAATTAACTTTTGGAAAACTTTTCACGGAGCGACAGTAAACACGTCTTGAAGTATATCCAGAGCTGGTAACACTATATGATGTCATAAGTAATGAAAATGCTTTTGTAAGATCAGCGGTAAAGAATAGTGCTGCTATGCCCAACCCAAGTAGCAAAGAACCTGGTTGATTAAGTAAGAAGTAGAAATAGGATAAGAAATAAATAGGCGTCACGTCCGGATGCCCTGGTAATTAAATCGTGTGGGAGCGCTTTCTATGCTGGCATTCTCAGGCAAGTGAAGAATGACTTTAAGCTTGTTGATCTCGGGGAGAATGTAAAAGGCATTTAGAAAACCGAGAGAGGTTTGCTGCTGCTAGAGCTGAATAAATCTGCTTACCAGGATACAGATGACTTCAGTCGAAAGTACTGGGTGAAGCTGCCGAAGTACGAGCACTATCTATGGAGGTTAGGATTGAAGTTAGGGACATAGATGAGTTTGTACAAATTTTTAGTAAATGAACACAGCTAAGATGTATACAATCACAAAAAGTTTGCTTCAACTCCTCAAAGGACTGTTCATCAAGCTTGTGTAAAAAATGCAGCAAGAAACATAACACATTGTTACATATTGAATCAAAATTCAATCCACAAGTGAAGCAGACTTCCATTTCTGTCCCGAACATTGAAGTGAACAAAAAGACTTCCAGCGCAACGGTAACATCCGCTTCTACAGATGCATCATCATCACAGAAAAATCATGTAATACTTGCAACAGCAAGAGTAAAAATAAATGCATCTAACGAAAATTCAGCAGAATTCCGCGCAGGCGAACCTCATTTCCGAACAAGTGGTTAGGAAACTAAGTGTCTTAACTACAACATCATCATTATGTATTGACGGTGTAGGAAATGGCAATAAACGTGTTACCAAAAGAATAAATATGAAACTACAATCGAGAAACAATAAGTTTGAAACAAACTTGGAAGCATTTGTCATCCCGACAATTATTCTCCCTCAACGAAGTCAACATATCAATATTTCTAAGTGGCAAATTCCAAACTTGGATTTAGCTGACCAAGTAGATATTCTGTTGGGTGCTGAATATTATTTTAATCTGATACAGAGGGAAAAGATAGAATTGTCAAGTAATCTTCCAGTCTTGTTAAAAGTAATGGATTATCAGCGGAAAAATATCTTCGGGTTAAGATGCAAAAAATGCTGCAACTTGTGCAGTTTTCACCACTACTCCAGAACAATTTGACGACGGGTTATTAAACGACGTTATTGAGCGGCTGTGGAGAATGGAAGACGATGGATCAACTGAAAAAAGACTTTCACAAGATGACCAACGATGTGAATCACTATTTGTTTAAAATACTCAAGCAAACGAAGAAGGACATTTTGTTGTCAAGTCAACGGCTTACAAACGATTCCTTAGTCTTGAACGTAGATTAATGAAAGATCTATTAACCAGAAATCACTACATAAGAAATAAAGGGTTATCCATTTTGCGGTTTCAAAAGTAAACGTAAATAAAACACATACGAAATATTTTTTTTTCATGATATTTCTTTTTTATTATAAAGTTTGAACGTTTTTCACATTATGTGTGAAACACTACATCATTTAAATGACCACCACACGAAGTGTTGCAAGCATTGATTATTTTGAGGTAATTTTCGACCACTTTTTGACACAAATTGAGCGGTATCTCAGCCATAACTTGACGAATGTTGATGTTTAAGTGCTCAAGAGTTGAGAGTTTATCTGCATAAACACGGTCTTTCGTAGCCCCACAAAAAAGTCTAATGGTGTTAAATCGCATGCTCTTGGTGGCCAGTTGATATCGCCAAGACGAGAAATTACGCGGCCAGGAAATGTCTCTTGCAATAAAGCCATATTCGTTAGAGTTGTGTGGCATGTGGCACCGTCTTGTTGAAACCACATATTCTCCAAGTCGGAATCTTCAATAGCAGGCAAAAAAAGTCGGTTATCATATGACCATAACGATCCGAATTGACGGTGACAGTCGTTCCATCGTCGTTTTCGAAGAAGTAAGTTCCAATAACACCTTCGGACCAAAGAGCGCACCGAACAATGACTTTTTCTGTATGAAATAGCCTCTCTTCAATTACTTGAGGGTTCTCAGAACCCCAAATACGTGAATTTTGTTTATAAACATACCCACCGAGTGAGAAATGTGCTTCATCACTGAAGAAAATTTTGTTCGAAAAATCGCCGTCCACCGCCTATTGTTCAAGCACCCATTCCACGTATCTACGAAGTTGTGAATGGTCAGCTGGCTTCAGTTGTTGTGTGAGCTGGACTTTATATGGATGTAGGTGTAGATCTAAATGTAAAATACGCCATAATGTGCCGTAAGACAGTCCTAATTTCTGAGAACGACGAGGAATCGACACATTCAGGTCTTCGGCAACACTTTTACTTGCAGCAGCAATTTTTTCAGCGGAACGAGCGAAACGATGATGCACAGGCCTTACAATATTTGTAACCGCGCCAGTCTCTTCAAATTTCTTCGCAATTTTACCAATTGCTTGCGTATTTGGACGATTATGTAAACCATAATCTCCTCTTAAAGCACAATATGTGGCTGTTGCAGAATCACCATTTTTGTAGTATGTTTTGATAATTTTTATACGTTGTGTGATAGTTAAGCGATCCATTTTCGTCAATGTCAGACTTTCAACTGAAAAGAAATAAATTGGTTTAACAACTTAGTTTGACAGATGTCGAATTCCAGTCCTATATTTTTGAAACCACGAAATGGATAACCCGGTATATATCAACCCAATGCCAAATTTCATTCCACATCATTGTATGCTAAAACCAGATAGCACAACTACTAAACTTCGTGCCGTCTTTGACTCTTCTGCCAAAACATCATCCGGTTACTCATTTAATGACTTAATGTATACTGGCCCAATTGTTCAAAGTGATCTATTTTCGATACTTATCCGCTTCCTTCTACCAAAATTTGTCTTTACTACAGACATTGAAAAGATGTATCGACAGATCTTGTACACCAAAATGACAGGAGGTGCCAGATTATACTATGGAGAATATGGGCAGTCGCCCACATAGAAATTAAATAATGGTCCAAGCTATATCAACAATTAATGGGAGAGCTTCCACAAGACAGAATCACACCTGCACGGCCATTCATTAATACAGGTGTTGATTATTTTGGACCGATATGGATACACTAGATAATAAGAGGAAAACGACCAACAAAGGCATATGTCTTTATATGTGCTATGGTAGCACTGCACAAATTACAGTCTTTAAGGATTAAAAATCACTCATTGCAAATAACTAAAACAAAAATAGCAATTCATTTAAATTATAGATTCTTCTCTAAAAAAATAAAAATAAACAATAAAATCATAAAGAACATTTGAATTAAACTTTTCAAAATGATTTTGATCCCACTTAAAATATTTGCAATCAATTTCTTTGTTTTGCAAGAAGGATCTTATTATGCATATGGAATTTAAATTGCCATGGCTCAATTTGTTCCTTTTTTTGGTGCGAACATCGGTAACTACCGAAAATATACGTTCAGCATCCGCATTTGCATGAGGTAATGCAAACAGGTTTTTTACCAACTTTAATAAATTGGGTAATATAAAATTTTCATTAAAATTTTTTGCTTGCATAATTTTGCACCAGAATTGTACGATGCCAATTTCTTCAAAAGATTTGATTTCATTTTTAGAAAAACTGTACTCCAGTGATCTCCACTCTTGTGTCAATTCATTTAAATTTAAGTAAAATTTTTGGCACAAATAGAAAAATTTAAATTCCTCCTTATTTTCTCCAAATGAAGCCATAGGATTTAAAAATTCCATTTCCTTAAAAAGAGATTCTGTTGTTAATGGAAGTCGTTTTTGAATATCTTCCAATGCCTTGTTATAAAATTTAAGGCAATCTATTTTTATTTGCAGCATATTTTTTCGGGCAATTATTTCAAAAGTTCTTCGCATTCAGGTCCCAGAAAAACTTCTTGAATCGGTAATGATACATGGGGAGAACAAACGATGCAATATGTTTTTAGCTCCGTTTTTTAACACAATTTTGTTCAAGTTTCAGATATATTTTTACTGACTCCGAATGAGGTACATGAACTAAGATTTTGTTCGATTAGGACGTTCCAATAATGCAGTATACGTTCTATACATTTTTGACGAGACAACCAGCGAGTCTCGGAAATTCTTAAAATAAAATCCTCCAACTCTGTATACCTTGCTACCTGAAATATGTGCCAAATTGACGGATTAACTCCTCGGGTGCTCGCGGTATTTCCAAGCATGCTTTGTTAGCAATAAGAGCTGCAGAATGACAAATACTTTTGATATTTATACTATGTGGATTGACCTCCAAGAAATGGGAAACAAATGAATCGTTTTTACCAACCATGGTATTTTTTCCATCGGAACCTACTCCAATTACGTTGTCAAATGGTATGGAATAACTCAAAATTGTGTTTTTAAACAGTGTGTACAATGATTTAGCAGTACCGTCAGTACCACCTGGTATGAGATCTAAAAGCTGCACAGTAATTTTTTCAGATTCTTCGTCAAAAAATTTGACCAGAACACATAGGGTTTTTTTTGACGATATGTCTGTGCTTCCGTCAACTAAAACAGAAAAATTATACTTTCTTAATTTTGAAATCAATTTGGACTTTTCTTCTTCGGCTAATATGTTTTGTATAATTTTTGCACATTTAGTTCTTCCCAATCTGCACTTTTTTTAAATTTCCGAATCCGGTACAATTTCTTTTAACAGGGATATTAGGTGATCAACAACTTGGAATGCCACATTGTGCTCTGCCAAAAACATACTGATTCGCATTTCAAAATTTTTAACTGGGTGCTCTGCCTTATGTTGTTAGTTGGTAAACATACCAATCTTTTGTGCATTTTCGAGCATTAAGCTATGCTTGGAAAGCTCCGACTTCCCACAGTTCAAAATTTTTCCACATGCGGAGCAGCTGCATTTGTATTTGTCTTTGGGGGGCTTTTGCGACCATGTGAAGATTCACTTGAAGATATTTTCTGTTTAAAGATAAAATTTCATTAGTCCGACTTCAGAGCATTTCAGTTATGCTAATATATTGCTTACCTTATAATTTCAATTCACAATCCACATAAAACAACTGTACAAAGAATTCAGTTTTTATAAAAAAAAAAACAATAAACGTTAAAAATTTAATCAAAAAGCACCTGACTGGTTAAGTGATGCTAACTATAGTAAAACAATAAACATTAAATATTTAATAAAAAAACAGTTTCCGAAGGATTTAGAAAGGAATATTATTTTAAGAATTAAAAACAAAAAAATTTTAGAAAACTGTCGCTATTTCCCTACGCTCTTGTTTTTAAGTCAAAAAACCTACTTGTAGGAAATTTTCCCTACTTTTGGCATCACTGTATAGCAGTATTTTGCTGCTTTGCGACAAAGGCCGTACATTTTGAACTGGTTACTGATCTATCAACTGATTCTTACATTGGCGCCCTAAAACATTTATAAGTCGAAGCGGACGGTGCCAAAATATCTATAGTGATAACGCAACAAATTTTGTTGGAGCCAACAATAAATTCACTGCGCTCTCTCAATCAATATTTTCTGAGAATGGGAAAGAATCGATAGTTTCAACATGTAGCTCAAAATTAATACAATTCCATTTTATTCCACCCAGCTCCCCCCATTTTGGAGGATTTTGTGGAGCAGCGGTAAAATCGGCTGAAAATCTACTTGTTCGAAGTTTAAGTACAACCTCACTAACATATGAAGAGTTGGAAACGGTGATTATAAAAAATGAAGCCATCTTAAATTCTCGTCCTTTAACATCTATATCCAACGACCCTTCCGATATGTCTGCATTAACTCCAGGGCATCTATTGATCGGTGAAGCCCTCACATCTCAAGTGGATATCACAGCCAACTCGCAAAGAATATCACTCTTATCTCGATGGGAACACGTCTCAAAACTAAAACATGTATTTTGGAAAAGATGGTCAAATGAGTACCTACACGAACTACAGCAACGTCATAAGTGGAAAACTCTAAGTGCTAACAGCAAACCGGGAGATATGTTTATCATTAAGGAAGATAACACTGTGCCGATGAAATGGCCACTAGGAAGAATATTGAAGGTCTATTCTGGAAATGATGGATCCATTCGAGTTGCTGGTATAAAAATCGCATCTGGGATATGCAAAAGACCTATACATTGCCTTGCATTGCTCAGATAAAATAGTCGAAATTCAAAATAGTGAACCCAAAAGCAAAAGGTCAGGGCTACCAATCAATAACATCTGCAAAACACTGCTGGCTTTGCTACTTATCGTCCCAGTGGTCATGGGAATTCCAATCGATAACAAACGATTTGGATCTCGGGTGGGAATTCATATTGAAGAAATTGGATCAACGTATATATCAACAAGTCAATGGAATCTGGTGGTGTATTATGATTTATCAGCATACTGGACTGATATAGCATTTTTAGCAAATGGCACCAAATCACTAAAACAGATTTGTAAAAAAATGGAATCTAATACATCTTGTACCAATATAATAGAACACTTGCAACACATTGAACCTGACGAGTCTAGGTAACATACTACTGTACAAATCTCGACAGAAAAGTGCACATTCACTGTTTGGTGTACTTGATTCTGAATATGCAGAAAAATTTCATCATCACCAAATTACAAGAAGACGACTCATTTATGCTAAAACTCATAAAATATCAAACTTCAGTTGTAAACTCAACTATGAACATCGTTAAACAAGGGCTTACTGCTGCAAAATTCAAATTTGACAGTCTTCAATCAACAATAAATGAATTAATAGAACGCGAAGAATTACACAACGAAGAATTGTACCAATTCTCATCAGGGAGGATATATTCATATGATATAACATACAACTGGAATAAAACTTCAGAGCAGAAAGGTGCTCATGTGAAATTCACTTATTCAACAATATTACCATCCAAAATTGTAACCTAAAGAAACTCCCTGCAAATGTAAGGTGGACACCATCACATCATAAAAACCAATGGATATATTCATCCTCATCAATCACCCAGCCCACAGCAGTTTATGGAAAAGAAATTACAACTATACATCTAGAAGGCTCTGGATTATTAATTATTAGTGCAGACTGCATTATCAAGCATGATTTTACTTACATGACCGGACAACAATCGATATCAACAATTACTGGGTCATCGTACACGAGCCTTGCAAACATCTCAGAACTTTCATATCAACATCTTTCAAAAGACGAAAACATTGATGACAAATCAGATCTCGATACAACTCAATAAAATGAAGGATTGCAACAAAGGTTAGAAACAATAAACACTTCAAATTTTCAACATCATTCAACTTCAAAACATGGCACTACAATTAAGGTATTCTGCATTAATCGTCAGCGCAATAGCTATAATTCTGGTTTCAGTTATAGCTGCAATGCGCAGGAAATCTAGTATTATTGAAATAACAGAATCCGCTAACCGTACTCCACAACCATCCATTAATGAGACAACACCCACACCACATCCTAATAGACAAAGAAATGAAACACAGGCAAACAGGTTGACGAACAGTGATGAACTGAACTTAAAATATTTATTGGAATTCAACTTTAAAGACAAAAACAAGAAAATCATAATATAAAAATAAAAAGAACCATAAGCGGTTTTTGTATGTAAAACAAACATATCTATATAATTACATTAATATATATTAGTTTTCAACTTCAAAAAGATCTATACATATAAATATGTATGTTTACTTGCATATATTGTATATTATATATTAGATTGAACAGTGAGTGACAAAAGTTTAAATAAATATTCAATACTCCCACTTTTTTTTTTAAACTTTCTGACACATGATTTTTATAAGCTTTAATTTTTTATAAAAAATTTTATTAAATTGTTGTTTTATGTGTAACTGGCAATATTCATTAAAGTTCTAAAATTTACAAATTTGTTCTTGGGCAAAGGCTTAGTAAAATTATCTGCAATTTGTTGGTTAGTAGAAACATAGTTAATTTCAAAAATTTTTTCCTCATATTTTTGCCTTATAAAATGATATTTGACATCGATGTGCTTACTACGTTTGTGAAATTCTGGATTTTTTATTAAAAGTATAGCACTTTGATTGTCTACAAACAAAAATATTTTTATTTTATCTGGTACCAATTCGGAAATAAGTTGCTGAATCCAAATCATTTCCTTTATAGCATGACAGCTTGCTATAAATTCAGACTCGGTTGTGGACAAAGAGAAGCTCTTTTGTCGTTGAGTTGACCAGGAAATACTAGATGATCCCAACGTTATTAAAAAGCCGCTTGTTGACCTTCTAGTTTCTATGTCTCCAGCATAGTCAGCATCACTGAAACATTTTAAAATAAGTTCACTGTCAGCTGCAAATATTAATCCATATTCTTTGGTGCCCTTTAGATATTTGAATATTCTCTTTACAGTGTTAATGTGGACAGTTAAAGGTTTTTCCAAAAACCTACAAACATAACTGATCGCGAAACTTATATCTGGTCGTGTTGCCAGCATCAAATACATTAAACTGCCGACTGCTTGTCTGTAGGGATAGTTTTTGACTTCTACACTTTGAGCTGAGAACATGCTATTTACTGAGGTATCGCACGGTGTACTAACGGGGTTAGATTCAGCCATATCAAAATTCACCAGCAGTTTCTCAATATAGCTTTGTTGATTTACGTGAATACTATCATCATTTAAACGTCGTATTTCTAAGCCCAAATAGTGTTTAGCATCAAAAACTTTAACGCTAAAATTTTCTTTTAAAAACGATAAAAAACCTTCAATATCTTCTTCACGTTTTGCTGCAATTAAGCCGTCATCAATATAAATAGCTATCATCATTCGTTTACTCATATCATTATTTATGAAAATACAATGGTCTGCTTTGCTTTCTTGAAGATTAAACCTTTTTAGTAGATTTGAAAAAGTTTGGTTCCAGCACCTTGAGGCTTGTTTCAAACCATATAAGCTTTTTAGTAATTTGCATACTCTGTGCGTATTGTCAGAATAACCTTCTGGTTGATTGACATAAACGTTCTCATTTATATAACCATTTAAAAACGCAGTTTTTATATCAAATTGCTTAAGCTTGAGCTTTTCTGATGCGGCGATGCTCAAAATCATCCTTATAGATGTAAATTTGGCTACTGGGCTAAATGTTTCAAAGTAATCAACACCATATTTTTGATCAAATCCACGAGCAACCAGCCTTGCTTTGAAAGGTTCAGGTTCATTTTCGTTTGCTTCTTTTATCGTATATACCCACTTCGTGCTAACAACTTTACACCCTTGTGGTAAATCAACTAGTTCCCATGAGTTATTATCTTTAAGTGAATTGATTTCTTCATCCATAGTCTTTCTCCATTTACTGGATAATTTTGCCTCGTAATAATTTGATGGGCAATTAGCGACAAAAGCATGCCCTTCCTCTACTACATTTTCAGTTTGTTTCCTTACCTTGCTACGTAAACGATCACTTATAAAGCTTCTTTGTGCAGCTACTTCGTTTTCTGCTGCTTCTTCAAAATTCTCATCAGAACTATCGATCGAATCATTGACACTTTGCTTTATTACCTCGTTGTTTGTATCTGGTACTGAAATCTCTTGAGTATTTGCATCAGCCGTAAATGACTCGTTTTCTTGTATTGAGGAGCTGCTAGTTTGTATGGATACATCACAATTTTCTACAGTTGAACGAGCATCTTCACTTAAAGGAATGCCACCAGAAACTTCGTTTTGTGCTTTCTCATTATTAATGTTACAGAATTTAACATTTCTTGCGATATCAACTTTATTTTTGTCTAGCAAATACACTCGATAGCCAGTTGAATCTTCTGCATACCCAACAAAAATTCCTTTCTGTGATTTTTTATCCCATTTCAATCGATTTTGCTTTGGCACATGAATAAATACCACACTACCAAACTCTTGTAAGCTTTCTATATTAGGTTGCTTACCAAACCAGAGTTCAAAAGGTGTTTTGTCCTTCTGTGTGCTAGTTCCGCTTCGATTAAGCACATACACTACCGAATTCACGGCTTCGGCCCAAAACCTTTTTTCCAAGTTTTTAGCACACAGGACTGTTCTTGCTGCTTCTACCACTGTACGATTTTCTCTCTCTATTGTCCCATTTTGCTCCGGGTTGTATGGAACTGTTTTCTGGTGAAAAACACTATACTTGCGTAATAAAAGTTCCACATTTTTATTTATAAATTCGCTGCCATTGTCAGATCTCATAGCTTTCACGCTATTACCGGTTTCAGTTCTAACATCGTCAAGATATTTCTCAAGAAAACCACATACCTCACTTTTTTCTTTTAAGAAGAATACTTTTTTATAATGAGAAAAATCATCTTTTATCAGAAGAAAATAACGCGCTCCTCCAATTGATCTGTTTTCCATGGGACCACATAAATCGACATGAACCAGTTCTGCAACGTTTGTTGTTTTCAATTCTCGACTTGGAAAAGATAAGCGACATTGTTTCCCATATACGCAAGCATCACAAAATATTTGTTCTTCATCTTTGAATGGAATGTTGTTATTTTTCAAAAAACGTCTGCAATGTACAATATTTTGATGTGCCAACTTACAATGCCACTCAGTTAAGGTTATTTGTTTTGACTCTGTAACTAAAGAAAAATGTGTATTTGGTTTCAATGGTATAATTACTTTAATTAATAATTTAAATGATTTCTGGGTGCGAACTCCCACTAAAACTGTACTGTTATTTTTTAAAAATTCACAACGCTGATAATCAGATGACATTTTTAAACCTTTTTCTAAGGCTCTTGTTGTAGAAAACAAGTTTAGGCGTATATCGGGAACATAGAGAACATTAGCTAAATGATTTTCACTCCATTTGTTTTTATTATACGAAACTATATTGATAGCACCACTGCCAAAAGCTTTAATAATATTACCATATCCTAATCGAATTTCCATTGGAGTTGCAAATTCTGTGTATTTTACAAAATACTCTCTTTTACTTGTCATATGATCGCTTGCCCCAGAATCAACAAACCATCCAGTTTCTGTATCAATACTTTTAGCAGCCTCTCTTTCGCACACAAACGCATTTCCTTTTATATCATTTTCTTTGTGTTTATTTGCTTTATTTAAATAACAATGACGTTTCCAGTGTCCAGGTTTTTTGCATATAAAACACTTTCCAGGCTTCTTATTACTTTTATTATTCTGTCTCTGTTTCGCTACAAAAGCTTCGCCACTATTTGAGTTTTCGCCAGATGGATTCAGTCTTGCTTCTTCCATTATAAGCCTTGCTGTCAAGTTCTCAATTGTTTGTTGATCAGGCGCTGTAGACTCCCATGCACTATAGAAATGAGCAAAACTTGGTGGGAGTGTCATTAAAATTTTTGTTATTACCATAGTTGTAGAAATTTCTTCACCAACATCTTTTAATTGTGACACTAACGTGTCCAACTTTGATAGGTGCAAAGCGATGTCATCCTGAGGGTCCCTTTGAAAACTATAAAATTTTTGTTGAAGTCTGTGCACATTCGCTGTAGACTTGAATTCATAAATGCTTTCCAGTTTGCACCACATATCTCTTGCAGTTTTGCAGTTCATCACATGCATTAATAGTTGTTGCCCCAATGCCATAACAATTATCTTTTGAGTCTTACCGTCACCTCTCAGCCATTCTCTTACATTTTTCTGATCGTCTTGTGTTCCACTACCACCGCCTGTTGTTCCACCACCACCAGCCACAGATCCACTAGCACCATTACCAGAGGCTCCCCCAGTTGCACTTTCATTTTCAGTACCACCACCTGTTGCATTTCCAGAGCCACCACCAACTGCACTGTTGTCAGCATTATCTGTTATGTAATGCAGCAAATCACTGGCATTTAATATAACTTTAATTTGAAAACGCCACATATTCCACTGGTCTGCCCTCTCCAGTTTTTCAATTTTTGCATATTCAGCTTCCATTTTTATTTACAATGAAACCAAATATACCCGCAAAAAAAATATTACTTTAAATTCTTTAATAAAACGTTTTATTGTAAATTCAATTATTCGTTGAGCCAGAACTGCCTGGGCCCATAACCTAATAGACAAAGAAATGAAACACAGGCAAACAGGTTGACGGACAGTGATGAACTGAACTTAAAATATTTATTGGAATTCAACTTTAAAGACAAAAACAAGAAAATGATAATATAAAAATAAAAAGAACCATAAGCGGTTTTTGTATGTAAAACAAACATATCTATATAATTACATTAATATATATTAGTTTTCAACTTCAAAAAGATCTATACATATAAATATGTATGTTTACTTGCATATATTGTATATTATATATTAGATTGAACAGTGAGTGACAAAAGTTTAAATAAATATTCAATACTCCCACTTTTTTTAAACTTTCTGACACATGGTTTTTATAAGCTTTAATTTTTTATAAAAAATTTTATTAAATTGTTGTTTTATGTGTCATTAAAGTTCTAAAATTTACAAAATTGTTCTTAGGCAAAGGCTTAGTAAAATTATCTGCAATTTGTTGATTAGTAGAAACATAGTTAATTTCAAACATTTTTTCCTCATATTTTTGCCTTATAAAATGATATTTGACATCGATGTGCTTACTACGTTTGTGAAATTCAGGATTTTTTATTAAACGTATAGCACTTTGATTGTCTACAAACAAAAATATTTTTATTTTATCTGGTACCAATTCGGAAATAAGTTGCTGAATCCAAATCATTTCCTTTATAGCATGACAGCTTGCTATAAATTCAGACTCGGTTGTGGACAAAGAGAAGCTCTTTTGTCGTTGAGTTGACCAGGAAATACTAGATGATCCCAACGTTATTAAAAAGCCGCTTGTTGACCTTCTAGTTTCTATGTCTCCAGCATAGTCAGCATCACTGAAACATTTTAAAATAAGTTCACTGTCAGCTGCAAATATTAATCCATATTCTTTGGTGCCCTTTAGATATTTGAATATTCTCTTTACAGTGTTAATGTGGACAGTTAAAGGTTTTTCCAAAAACCTACAAACATAACTGATCGCGAAACTTATATCTGGTCGTGTTGCCAGCATCAAATACATTAAACTGCCGACTGCTTGTCTGTAGGGATAGTTTTTGACTTCTACACTTTGAGCTGAGAACATGCTATTTACTGAGGTATCGCACGGTGTACTAACGGGGTTAGATTCAGCCATATCAAAATTCACCAGCAGTTTCTCAATATAGCTTTGTTGATTTACGTGAATACTATCATCATTTAAACGTCGTATTTCTAAGCCCAAATAGTGTTTAGCATCAAAAACTTTAACGCTAAAATTTTCTTTTAAAAACGATAAAAAACCTTCAATATCTTCTTCACGTTTTGCTGCAATTAAGCCGTCATCAATATAAATAGCTATCATCATTCGTTTACTCATATCATTATTTATGAAAATACAATGGTCTGCTTTGCTTTCTTGAAGATTAAACCTTTTTAGTAGATTTGAAAAAGTTTGGTTCCAGCACCTTGAGGCTTGTTTCAAACCATATAAGCTTTTTAGTAATTTGCATACTCTGTGCGTATTGTCAGAAAAACCTTCTGGTTGATTGACATAAACTTTCTCATTTATATAACAAATTGCTTAAGCTTGAGCTTTTCTGATGCGGCGATGCTCAAAATCATCCTTATAGATGTAAATTTGGCTACTGGGCTAAATGTTTCAAAGTAATCAACACCATATTTTTGATCAAATCCACGAGCAACCAGCCTTGCTTTGAAAGGTTCAGGTTCATTTACGTTTGCTTCTTTTATCGTATATACCCACTTCGTGCTAACAACTTTACACCCTTGTGGTAAATCAACTAGTTCCCATGAGTTATTATCTTTAAGTGAATTGATTTCTTCATCCACAGTCTTTCTCCATTTACTGGATAATTTTGCCTCGTAATAATTTGATGGGCAATTAGCGACAAAAGCATGCTCTTCCTCTACTACTTTTTCAGTTTGTTTCCTTACCTTGCTACGTAAACGATCACTTATAAAGCTTCTTTGCGCAGCTACTTCGTTTTCTGCTGCTTCTTAAAAATTCTCATCAGAACTATCGATCGAATCATTGACACTTTGCTTTATTACCTCGTTGTTTATATCTGGTACTGAAATCTCTTGAGTATTTGCATCAGCCGTAAATGACTCGTTTTCTTGTATTGAGGAGCAGCTAGTTTGTATGGATACATCACAATTTTCTACAGTCGAACGAGCATCTTCACTTAAAGGAATGCCACCAGAAACTTCGTTTTGTGCTTTCTCATTATTAATGTTACAGAATTTAACATTTCTTGCGATATCAACTTTATTTTTGTCTAGCAAATACACTCGATAGCCAGTTGAATCTTCTGCATACCCAACAAAAATTCCTTTCTGTGATTTTTTATCCCATTTCAATCGATTTTGCTTTGGCACATGAATAAATACCACACTACCAAACTCTTGTAAGCTTTCTATATTAGGTTGCTTACCAAACCAGAGTTCAAAAGGTGTTTTGTCCTTCTGTGTGCTAGTTCCGCTTCGATTAAGCACATACACTACCGAATTCACGGCTTCGGCCCAAAACCTTTTTTCCAAGTTTTTAGCACACAGGACTGTTCTTGCTGCTTCTACCACTGTACGATTTTCTCTCTCTATTGTCCCATTTTGCTCCGGGTTGTATGGAACTGTTTTCTGGTGAAAAACCCTATACTTGCGTAATAAAAGTTCCACATTTTTATTTATAAATTCGCTGCCATTGTCAGATCTCATAGCTTTCACGCTATTACCAGTTTCAGTTCTAACATCGTCAAGATATTTCTCAAGAAAACCACATACCTCACTTTTTTCTTTTAAGAAGAATACTTTTTTATAATGAGAAAAATCATCTTTTATCAGAAGAAAATAACGCGCTCCTCCAATTGATCTGTTTTCCATGGGACCACATAAATCGACATGAACCAGTTCTGCAACGTTTGTTGTTTTCAATTCTCGACTTGGAAAAGATAAGCGACATTGTTTCCCATATACGCAAGCATCACAAAATATTTGTTCTTCATCTTTGAATGGAATGTTGTTATTTTTCAAAAAACGTCTGCAATGTACAATATTTTGATGTGCCAATTTACAATGCCACTCAGTTAAGGTTATTTGTTTTGACTCTGTAACTAAAGAAAAATGTGTATTTGGTTTCAATGGTATAATTACTTTAATTAATAATTTAAATAATTTCTGGGTGCGAACTCCCACTAAAACTGTACTGTTATTTTTTTAAAATTCACAACGCTGATAATCAGATGACATTTTTAAACCTTTTTCTAAGGCTCTTGTTGTAGAAAACAAGTTTAGGCGTATGTCGGGAACATAGAGAACATTAGCTAAATGATTTTCACTCCATTTGTTTTTATTATACGGAACTATATTGATAGCACCACTGCCAAAAGCTTTAATAATATTACCATATCCTAATCGAATTTCCATTGGAGTTGCAAATTCTGTGTATTTTACAAAATACTCTCTTTTACTTGTCATATGATCGCTTGCCCCAGAATCAACAAACCATCCAGTTTCTGTATCAATACTTTTAGCAGCCTCTCTTTCGCACACAAACGCATTTCCATTTATATCATTTTCTTTGTGTTTATTTGCTTTATTTAAATAACAATGACGTTTCCAGTGTCCAGGTTTTTTGCATATAAAACACTTTCCAGGCTTCTTATTACTTTTATTATTCTGTCTCTGTTTCGCTACAAAAGCTTCGCCACTATTTGAGTTTCGCCAGATGGATTCAGTCTTGCCTCTTCCATTATAAGCCTTGCTGTCAAGTTCTCAATTGTTTGTTGATCAGGCGCTGTAGACTCCCATGCACTATAGAAATGAGCAAAACTTGGTGGGAGTGTCATTAAAATTTTTGTTATTACCATAGTTGTAGAAATTTCTTCACCAACATCTTTTAATTGTGACACTAACGTGTCCAACTTTGATAGGTGCAAAGCGATGTCATCCTGAGGGTCCCTTTGAAAACTATAAAATTTTTGTTGAAGTCTGTGCACATTCGCTGTAGACTTGAATTCATAAATGCTTTCCAGTTTCCACCACATATCTCTTGCAGTTTTGCAGTTCATCACATGCATTAATGGTTGTTGCCCCAATGCCATAACAATTATCTTTTGAGTCTTACCGTCGCCTCTCTGCCATTCTCTTACATTTTTCTGATCGTCTTGTGTTCCACTACCACCGCCTGTTGTTCCACCACCACCAGCCACAGATCCACTAGCACCATTACCAGAGGCTCCACCAGTTGCACTTTCATTTTCAGTACCACCACCTGTTGCATTTCCAGAGCCACCACCAACTGCACTGTTGTCAGCATTATCTGTTATGTAATGCAGCAAATCACTGGCATTTAATATAACTTTAATTTGAAAACGCCACATATTCCACTGGTCTGCCCTCTCCAGTTTTTCAATTTTTGCATATTCAGCTTCCATTTTTATTTACAATGAAACCAAATATACCCGCAAAAAAAATATTACTTTAAATTCTTTAATAAAACGTTTTATTGTAAATTCAATTATTCGTTGAGCCAGAACTGCCTGGGCCCATAACCTAATAGACAAAGAAATGAAACACAGGCAAACAGGTTGACGGACAGTGATGAACTGAACTTAAAATATTTATTGGAATTCAACTTTAAAGACAAAAACAAGAAAATGATAATATAAAAATAAAAAGAACCATAAGCGGTTTTTGTATGTAAAACAAACATATCTATATAATTACATTAATATATATTAGTTTTCAACTTCAAAAAGATCTATACATATAAATATGTATGTTTACTTGCATATATTGTATATTATATATTAGATTGAACAGTGAGTGACAAAAGTTTAAATAAATATTCAATACTCCCACTTTTTTTTTAAACTTTCTGACACATGGTTTTTATAAGCTTTAATTTTTTATAAAAAATTTTATTAAATTGTTGTTTTATGTGTAACTGGCAATATTCATTAAAGTTCTAAAATTTACAAATTTGTTCTTAGGCAAAGGCTTAGTAAAATTATCTGCAATTTGTTGATTAGTAGAAACATAGTTAATTTCAAACATTTTTCCTCATATTTTTGCCTTATAAAATGATATTTGACATCGATGTGCTTACTACGTTTGTGAAATTCTGGATTTTTTATTAAACATATAGCACTTTGATTGTCTACAAACAAAAATATTTTTATTTTATCTGGTACCAATTCGGAAATAAGTTGCTGAATCCAAATCATTTCCTTTATAGCATGACAGCTTGCTATAAATTCAGACTCGGTTGTGGACAAAGAGAAGCTCTTTTGTCGTTGAGTTGACCAGGAAATACTAGATGATCCCAACGTTATTAAAAAGCCGCTTGTTGACCTTCTAGTTTCTATGTCTCCAGCATAGTCAGCATCACTGAAACATTTTAAAATAAGTTCACTGTCAGCTGCAAATATTAATCCATATTCTTCGGTGCCTTTAGATATTTGAATATTCTCTTTACAGTGTTAATGTGGACAGTTAAAGGTTTTTCCAAAAACCTACTAACATAACTGATCGCGAAACTTATATCTGGTCGTGTTGCCAGCATCAAATACATTAAACTGCCGACTGCTTGTCTGTAGGGATAGTTTTTGACTTCTACACTTTGAGCTGAGAACATGCTATTTACTGAGGTATCGCACGGTGTACTAACGGGGTTAGATTCAGCCATATCAAAATTCACCAGCAGTTTCTCAAAATAGCTTTGTTGATTTACGTGAATACTATCATCATTTAAATGTCGTATTTCTAAGCCCAAATATTGTTTAGCATCAAAAACTTTAACGCTAAAATTTTCTTTTAAAAACGATAAAAAAAACCTTCAATATCTTCTTCACGTTTTGCTGCAATTAAGCCGTCATCAATATAAATAGCTATCATCATTCGTTTACTCATATCATTATTTATGAAAATACAATTTTCTGCTTTGCTTTCTTGAAGATTAAACCTTTTTAGTAGATTTGAAAAAGTTTGGTTCCAGCACCTTGAGGCTTGTTTCAAACCATATAAGCTTTTTAGTAATTTGCATACTCTGTGCGTATTGTCAGAATAACCTTCTGGTTGATTGACATAAACGTTCTCATTTATATAACCATTTAAAAACGCAGTTTTTATATCAAATTGCTTAAGCTTGAGCTTTTCTGATGCGGCGATGCTTAAAATCATCCTTATAGATGTAAATTTGGCTACTGTGCTAAATGTTTCAAAGTAATCAACACCATATTTTTGATCAGATCCATGAGCAACCAGCCTTGCTTTGAAACGTTCAGGTTCATTTTCGTTTGCTTCTTTTATCGTATATACCCACTTCGTGCTAACAACTTTACACCCTTGTGGTAAATCAACTAGTTCCCATGAGTTATTATCTTTAAGTGAATTGATTTCTTCATCCATAGTCTTTCTCCATTTACTGGATAATTTTGCCTCGTAATAATTAGATGGGCAATTAGCGACAAAAGCATGCCCTTCCTCTACTACTTTTTCAGTTTGTTTCCTTACCTTGCTACGTAAACAATCACTTATAAAGCTTCTTTGTGCAGCTACTTCGTTTTCTGCTGCTTCTTCAAAATTCTCATCAGAACTATCGATCGAATCATTGACACTTTGCTTTATTACCTCGTTGTTTGTATCTGGTACTGAAATCTCTTGAATATTTGCATCATCCGTAAATGACTCGTTTTCTTGTATTGAGGAGCTGCTAGTTTGTATGGATACATCACAATTTTCTACAGTTGAACGAGCATCTTCACTTAAAGGAATGCCACCAGAAACTTCGTTTTGTGCTTTCTCATTATTAATGTTACAGAATTTAACATTTCTTGCGATATCAACTTTATTTTTGTCTAGCAAATACACTCGATAGCCAGTTGAATCTTCTGCATACCCAACAAAAATTCCTTTCTGTGATTTTTTATCCCATTTCAATCGATTTTCCTTTGGCACATGAATAAATACCACACTACCAAACTCTTGTAAGCTTTCTATATTAGGTTGCTTACCAAACCAGAGTTCAAAAGGTGTTTTGTCCTTCTGTGTGCTAGTTCCGCTTTGATTAAGCACATACACTACCGAATTCACGGCTTCGGCCCAAAACCTTTTTTCCAAGTTTTTAGCACACAGGACTGTTCTTGCTGCTTCTACCACTGTACGATTTTCTCTCTCTATTGTCCCATTTTGCTCCGGGTTGTATGGAACTGTTTTCTGGTGAAAAACACTATACTTGCGTAATAAAAGTTCCACATTTTTATTTATAAATTCGCTGCCATTGTCAGATCTCATAGCTTTCACGCTATTACCAGTTTCAGTTCTAACATCGTCAAGATATTTCTCAAGAAAACCACATACCTCACTTTTTTCTTTTAAGAAGAATACTTTTTTATAATGAGAAAAATCATCTTTTATCAGAAGAAAATAACGCGCTCCTCCAATTGAACCAGTTCTGCAACGTTTGTTGTTTTCAATTCTCGACTCGGAAAAGATAAGCGACATTGTTTCCCATATACGCAAGCATCACAAAATATTTGTTCTTCATCTTTGAATGGAATGTTGTTATTTTTCAAAAAACGTCTGCAATGTACAATATTTTGATGTGCCAACTTACAATGCCACTCAGTTAAGGTTATTTGTTTTGACTCTGTAACTAAAGAAATATGTGTATTTGGTTTCAATGGTATAATTACTTTAATTAATAATTTAAATGATTTCTGGGTGCGAACTCCCACTAAAACTGTACTGTTATTTTTTAAAAATTCACAACGCTGATAATCAGATGACATTTTTAAACCTTTTTCTAAGGCTCTTGTTGTAGAAAACAAGTTTAGGCGTATATCGGGAACATAGAGAACATTAGCTAAATGATTTTCACTCCATTTGTTTTTATTATACGAAACTATATTGATAGCACCACTGCCAAAAGCTTTAATAATATTACCATATCCTAATCGAATTTCCATTGGAGTTGCAAATTCTGTGTATTTTACAAAATACTCTCTTTTACTTGTCATATGATCGCTTGCCCCAGAATCAACAAACCATCCAGTTTCTGTATCAATACTTTTAGCAGCCTCTCTTTCGCACACAAACGCATTTCCTTTTATATCATTTTCTTTGTGTTTATTTGCTTTATTTAAATAACAATGACGTTTCCAGTGTCCAGGTTCTTTGCATATAAAACACTTTCCAGGCTTCTTATTACTTTTATTATTCTGTCTCTGTTTCGCTACAAAAGCTTCGCCACTATTTGAGTTTTCGCCAGATGGATTCAGTCTTGCTTCTTCCATTATAAGTCTTGCTGTCAAGTTCTCAATTGTTTGTTGATCAGGCGCTGTAGACTCCCATGCACTATAGAAATGAGCAAAACTTGGTGGGAGTGTCATTAAAATTTTTGTTATTACCATAGTTGTAGAAATTTCTTCACCAACATCTTTTAATTGTGACACTAACGTGTCGAACTTTGATAGGTGCAAAGCGATGTCATCCGGAGGGTCCCTTTGAAAACTATAAAATTTTTGTTGAAGTCTGTGCACATTCGCTGTAGACTTGAATTCATAAATGCTTTCCAGTTTGCACCACATATCTCTTGCAGTTTTGCAGTTCATCACATGCATTAATGGTTGTTGCCCCAATGCCATAACAATTATCTTTTGAGTCTTACCGTCACCTCTCAGCCATTCTCTTACATTTTTCTGATCGTCTTGTGTTCCACTACCACCGCCTGTTGTTCCACCACCACCAGCCACAGATCCACTAGCACCATTACCAGAGGCTCCACCAGTTGCACTTTCATTTTCAGTACCACCACCTGTTGCATTTCCAGAGCCACCACCAACTGCACTGTTGTCAGCATTATCTGTTATGTAATGCAGCAAATCACTGGCATTTAATATAACTTTAATTTGAAAACGCCACATATTCCACTGGTCTGCCCTCTCCAGTTTTTCAATTTTTGCATATTCAGCTTCCATTTTTATTTACAATGAAACCAAATATACCCGCAAAAAAAATATTACTTTAAATTCTTTAATAAAACGTTTTATTGTAAATTCAATTATTCGTTGAGCCAGAACTGCCTGGGCCCATAACCTAATAGACAAAGAAATGAAACACAGGCAAACAGGTTGACGGACAGTGATGAACTGAACTTAAAATATTTATTGGAATTCAACTTTAAAGACAAAAACAAGAAAATGATAATATAAAAATACAAAGAACCATAAGCGGTTTTTGTATGTAAAACAAACATATCTATATAATTACATTAATATATATTAGTTTTCAACTTCAAAAAGATCTATACATATAAATATGTATGTTTACTTGCATATATTGTATATTATATATTAGATTGAACAGTGAGTGACAAAAGTTTAAATAAATATTCAATACTCCCACTTTTTTTTAAACTTTCTGACACATGGTTTTTATAAGCTTTAGTTTTTTATAAAAAATTTTATTAAATTGTTGTTTTATGTGTAACTGGCAATATTCATTAAAGTTCTAAAATTTACAAATTTGTTCTTGGGCAAAGGCTTAGTAAAATTATCTGCAATTTGTTGATTAGTAGAAACATAGTTAATTTCAAACATTTTTTCCTCATATTTTTGCCTTATAAAATGATATTTGACATCGATGTGCTTACTACGTTTGTGAAATTCTGGATTTTTTATTAAACGTATAGCACTTTGATTGCACTTTCATTTTCAGTACCACCACCTGTTGCATTTCCAGAGCCACCACCAACTGCACTGTTGTCAGCATTATCTGTTATGTAATGCAGCAAATCACTGGCATTTAATATAACTTTAATTTGAAAACGCCACATATTCCACTGGTCTGCCCTCTCCAGTTTTTCAATTTTTGCATATTCAGCTTCCATTTTTATTTACAATGAAACCAAATATACCCGCAAAAAAAATATTACTTTAAATTCTTTAATAAAACGTTTTATTGTAAATTCAATTATTCGTTGAGCCAGAACTGCCTGGGCCCATAACCTAATAGACAAAGAAATGAAACACAGGCAAACAGGTTGACGGACAGTGATGAACTGAACTTAAAATATTTATTGGAATTCAACTTTAAAGACAAAAACAAGAAAATGATAATATAAAAATAAAAAGAACCATAAGCGGTTTTTGTATGTAAAACAAACATATCTATATAATTACATTAATATATATTAGTTTTCAACTTCAAAAAGATCTATACATATAAATATGTATGTTTACTTGCATATATTGTATATTATATATTAGATTGAACAGTGAGTGACAAAAGTTTAAATAAATATTCAATACTCCCACTTTTTTTTTAAACTTTCTGACACATGGTTTTTATAAGCTTTAATTTTTTATAAAAAATTTTATTAAATTGTTGTTTTATGTGTAACTGGCAATATTCATTAAAGTTCTAAAATTTACAAATTTGTTCTTAGGCAAAGGCTTAGTAAAATTATCTGCAATTTGTTGATTAGTAGAAACATAGTTAATTTCAAACATTTTTCCTCATAATTTTGCCTTATAAAATGATATTTGACATCGATGTGCTTACTACGTTTGTGAAATTCTGGATTTTTTATTAAACATATAGCACTTTGATTGTCTACAAACAAAAATATTTTTATTTTATCTGGTACCAATTCGGAAATAAGTTGCTGAATCCAAATCATTTCCTTTATAGCATGACAGCTTGCTATAAATTCAGACTCGGTTGTGGACAAAGAGACGCTCTTTTGTCGTTGAGTTGACCAAGAAATACTAGATGATCCCAACGTTATTAAAAAGCCGCTTGTTGACCTTCTAGTTTCTATGTCTCCAGCATAGTCAGCATCACTGAAACATTTTAAAATAAGTTCACTGTCAGCTGCAAATATTAATCCATATTCTTTGGTGCCCTTTAGATATTTGAATATTCTCTTTACAGTGTTAATGTGGACAGTTAAAGGTTTTTCCAAAAACCTACTAACATAACTGATCGCGAAACTTATATCTGGTCGTGTTGCCAGCATCAAATACATTAAACTGCCGACTGCTTGTCTGTAGGGATAGTTTTTGACTTCTACACTTTGAGCTGAGAACATGATATTTACTGAGGTATCGCACGGTGTACTAACGGGGTTAGATTCAGCCATATCAAAATTCACCAGCAGTTTCTCAATATAGCTTTGTTGATTTACGTGAATACTATCATCATTTAAACGTCGTATTTCTAAGCCCAAATATTGTTTAGCATCAAAAACTTTAACGCTAAAATTTTCTTTTAAAAACGATAAAAAAAACCTTCAATATCTTCTTCACGTTTTGCTGCAATTAAGCCGTCATCAATATAAATAGTTATCATCATTCGTTTACTCATATCATTATTTATGAAAATACAATGGTCTGCTTTGCTTTCTTGAAGATTAAACCTTTTTAGTAGATTTGAAAAAGTTTGGTTCCAGCACCTTGAGGCTTGTTTCAAACCATATAAGCTTTTTAGTAATTTGCATACTCTGTGCGTATTGTCAGAATAACCTTCTGGTTGATTGACATAAACGTTCTCATTTATATAACCATTTAAAAACGCAGTTTTTATATCAAATTGCTTAAGCTTGAGCTTTTCTGATGCGGCGATGCTCAAAATCATCCTTATAGATGTAAATTTGGCTACTGGGCTAAATGTTTCAAAGTAATCAACACCATATTTTTGATCAAATCCACGAGCAACCAGCCTTGCTTTGAAAGGTTCAGGTTCATTTTCGTTTGCTTCTTTTATCGTATATACCCACTTCGTGCTAACAACTTTACACCCTTGTGGTAAATCAACTAGTTCCCATGAGTTATTATCTTTAAGTGAATTGATTTCTTCATCCATAGTCTTTCTCCATTTACTGGATAATTTTGCCTCGTAATAATTTGATGGGCAATTAGCGACAAAAGCATGCCCTTCCTCTACTACTTTTTCAGTTTGTTTCCTTACCTTGCTACGTAAACGATCACTTATAAAGCTTCTTTGTGCAGCTACTTCGTTTTCTGCTGCTTCTTCAAAATTCTCATCAGAACTATCGATCGAATCATTGACACTTTGCTCTATTACCTCGTTGTTTGTATCTGGTACTGAAATCTCTTGAGTATTTGCATCAGCCGTAAATGACTCGTTTTCTTGTATTGAGGAGCTGCTAGTTTGTATGGATACATCACAATTTTCTACAGTTGAACGAGCATCTTCACTTAAAGGAATGCCACCAGAAACTTCGTTTTGTGCTTTCTCATTATTAATGTTACAGAATTTAACATTTCTTGCGATATCAACTTTATTTTTGTCTAGCAAATACACTCGATAGCCAGTTGAATCTTCTGCATACCCAACAAAAATTCCTTTCTGTGATTTTTTATCCCATTTCAATCGATTTTGCTTTGGCACATGAATAAATACCACACTACCAAACTCTTGTAAGCTTTCTATATTAGGTTGCTTACCAAACCAGAGTTCAAAAGGTGTTTTGTCCTTCTGTGTGCTAGTTCCGCTTCGATTAAGCACATACACTACCGAATTCACGGCTTCGGCCCAAAACCTTTTTTCCAAGTTTTTAGCACACAGGACTGTTCTTGCTGCTTCTACCACTGTACGATTTTCTCTCTCTATTGTCCCATTTTGCTCCGAGTTGTATGGAACTGTTTTCTGGTGAAAAACACTATACTTGCGTAATAAAAGTTCCACATTTTTATTTATAAATTCGCTGCCATTGTCAGATCTCATAGCTTTCACGCTATTACCAGTTTCAGTTCTAACATCGTCAAGATATTTCTCAAGAAAACCACATACCTCACTTTTTTCTTTTAAGAAGAATACTTTTTTATAATGAGAAAAATCATCTTTTATCAGAAGAAAATAACGCGCTCCTCCAATTGAACCAGTTCTGCAACGTTTGTTGTTTTCAATTCTCGACTCGGAAAAGATAAGCGACATTGTTTCCCATATACGCAACATCACAAAATATTTGTTCTTCATCTTTGAATGGAATGTTGTTATTTTTCAAAAAACGTCTGCAATGTACAATATTTTGATGTGCCAATTTACAATGCCACTCAGTTAAGGTTATTTGTTTTGACTCTGTAACTAAAGAAAAATGTGTATTTGGTTTCAATGGTATAATTACTTTAATTAATAATTTAAATAATTTCTGGGTGCGAACTCCCACTAAAACTGTACTGTTATTTTTTTAAAATTCACAACGCTGATAATCAGATGACATTTTTAAACCTTTTTCTAAGGCTCTTGTTGTAGAAAACAAGTTTAGGTGTATGTCGGGAACATAGAGAACATTAGCTAAATGATTTTCACTCCATTTGTTTTTATTATACGGCACTATATTGATAGCACCACTGCCAAAAGCTTTAATAATATTACCATATCCTAATCGAATTTCCATTGGAGTTGCAAATTCTGTGTATTTTACAAAATACTCTCTTTTACTTGTCATATGATCGCTTGCCCCAGAATCAACGAACCATCCAGTTTCTGTATCAATACTTTTAGCAGCCTCTCTTTCGCACACAAACGCATTTCCTTTTATATCATTTTCTTTGTGTTTATTTGCTTTATTTAAATAACAATGACGTTTCCAGTGTCCAGGTTTTTTGCATATAAAACACTTTCCAGGCTTCTTATTACTTTTATTATTCTGTCTCTGTTTCGCTACAAAATGCTTCTTCCATTATAAGTCTTGCTGTCAAGTTCTCAATTTTTTGTTGATCAGGCGCTGTAGACTCCCATGCACTATAGAAATGAGCAAAACTTGGTGGGAGTGTCATTAAAATTTTTGTTATTACCATAGTTGTAGAAATTTCTTCACCAACATCTTTTAATTGTGACACTAACGTGTCCAACTTTGATAGGTGCAAAGCGATGTCATCCTGAGGGTCCCTTTGAAAACTATAAAATTTTTGTTGAAGTCTGTGCACATTCGCTGTAGACTTGAATTCATAAATGCTTTCCAGTTTCCACCACATATCTCTTGCAGTTTTGCAGTTCATCACATGCATTAATGGTTGTTGCCCCAATGCCATAACAATTATCTTTTGAGTCTTACCGTCGCCTCTCTGCCATTCTCTTACATTTTTCTGATCGTCTTGTGTTCCACTACCACCGCCTGTTGTTCCACCACCACCAGCCACAGATCCACTAGCACCATTACCAGAGGCTCCACCAGTTGCACTTTCATTTTCAGTACCACCACCTGTTGCATTTCCAGAGCCACCACCAACTGCACTGTTGTCAGCATTATCTGTTATGTAATGCAGCAAATCACTGGCATTTAATATAACTTTAATTTGAAAACGCCACATATTCCACTGGTCTGCCCTCTCCAGTTTTTCAATTTTTGCATATTCAGCTTCCATTTTTATTTACAATGAAACCAAATATACCCGCAAAAAAAATATTACTTTAAATTCTTTAATAAAACGTTTTATTGTAAATTCAATTATTCGTTGAGCCAGAACTGCCTGGGCCCATAACCTAATAGACAAAGAAATGAAACACAGGCAAACAGGTTGACGGACAGTGATGAACTGAACTTAAAATATTTATTGGAATTCAACTTTAAAGACAAAAACAAGAAAATGATAATATAAAAATAAAATGCACCGTAAGCGGTTTTTGTATGTAAAACAAACATATCTATATAATTACACATATTAGTTTTCAACTTCAAAAAGATCTATACATATAAATATGTATGTTTACTTGCATATATTGTATATTATATATTAGATTGAACAGTGAGTGACAAAAAAATAAATATTCAATACATCCACGACAGAATTTCACATTCAAAGTTTAATTCTAATTCTGTTTAATTGACTACTCGTAAATGCCAGGGAGAATGTAGTTATTCTGTAATTCGTTTGTCACTGTATTAATTAAAATTACAACACATGCGTTGTACTTAAATTATGTCAACTTAAATCAAATTGCAACGCATGCTTATTGACTTAGTAAAATTATTTCATATTAATTTGCACTATTTATTTAGGTCAACTTTATTTGACTATTTTTATGTTAAGTTTATATTCATTTCCGCATTAATCAGCGTAACAATTAATTATGTTATCATTTAATATTGTATAAAAAATTAACAATTTCACAAATAAAATGATTAATGATTTTATGGTCCTCAAACACAAAGGTCTTTTCTTTTAAAGTTAAATCAGTCTTTCAGTTACAAGTGCTGGAAAGACAAAGGAAAAATAAAAATAGCGTTAATTCTGACAAAACGTTTGAATTAAATTCCACTAGAATTCCAAATTGTACAATATATATATATATATATATATATATATATATGTATATATATATATATATATATATACATATATATATATATATATATATATATATATACACTTACTAGAAAAAGTCTGCGTACATACAAATAAAGCTAAGATAATGTAGTTAAAAATATGTTGCCGTAAAATCTATTAAAAATTAACACTTTATTTTTATAAACTAATAGCAGGATAGGTAATTTGCGGTTTATTGAATCGACAATGGACTAGAGAGTGTATCTTGATATTTTAAAGGGAAATCTTAAGCAATGCGCAGCAAAGCGTGGTCTTGGGAACAATTATTTATTTCAACAACTTAATGACCCCAAGCATACTGCAGATATTGTTAAGCTCTTTCTGCTTTATAATTTGCCAAAACAGTTGCGTACGCCTCCCCAGTCTCCGGATCTGAATCCCATTGAGCATTTATGGGATTTTTTAGAATGAAAAATCCGCCAGCTCGTTATTACTTCAAAGATATGCTACAAGAAATTTTGCAATCGGAATGAGAAAAAATATCTCTTGAGGAACCCTTAAAACTCGGCCATTCAATGCAAAAAAGGTTGCTTGAAGTCCTCAACCGAAAAGGCTATCCAACTACTTATTAAGTTAGTTACAATAATGTTTATCTTATTAAAAAAATGGAATTTTATTGGTCAATGCACTTTTGTACGCAGACTTTTTTTTAGCATATTTTTCTACAATAACACTTTCTTTTGCATTTATTTGGTACGATTCTTGAAATTTCTGTTATGGGATTTGTTTGGAGCATGAACAAATATTAGTTAATAAAATTAAAGTGTTAATTTTTAAAAGATTTTACGGTAACTTATTTTTAACCACATTATCTTAGCTTTATTTGTATGTACGCAGACTTTTTCTAGTAAGTGTATGTATATATATATATATATATATATATATATATATATATATATATACTAAAATATAAAATCTATAAAGATATTTGTTCGAATAACGGGAAGTAAATAGCCCGCGGTTCCTGTGTTATTATAATAAATTGGAGAGCTTGAATAAAGATACCCCAAGAAGACTTGTTATTCAGTGTGGCCCTTTATATGTCACTGCAGGACAGGCCTTTAAAACCCTGCCATTGAGACGAAGTCCAGTACGGTCTTAATTATGGCATTTCTGTGCAAACGATTTTGAATTGGTAGAAATCTGGGCTGGTGGATGTGGTATTCTGGGACTTAAGCATGTATGAGTGAAATTTTACAGAAATGACGCTCAGGCAAATGCTACAACTGCCTCCGTCTTATTAAAACTTGGCAAGTTTCAAAGTATGTTTGAAGTTCGTCACCATTAAGTTGATGGTGTAGGTACGGACGTCGATTCCTGGTTAGCATGGTTCTGGCTCTGGCGGATAGATCCATTATAATTTTTCGTCAATGAAATGATGATAAATAATTTTTTTGGACCTCACTGCTTGCAAAGGGACCAATGAGATCTTATCGTGACTGCACAACGAACGGAGATAGCAGCTGCGAGTTTGGACCCAATCAAATGGAATCCAGTAAAATTAATCTAAAAACGGGCGTGGATGTATCAGGGAATAGATAGAATGAAATTCCAAATCCATTCCTGAAGAAGGCGGTACTCATGAGGTCGCCGGTAAACATTCCGGATAAGGGAAGTTGTAGTACCATAGCTGGTGTTGGGAAAGAGAACATGACCAAAGTCTTTAAAATAGAAATTCGCAAGACAAGATATAATGTCCACAAGGATATACTTTCGATGTCTCGAGAAGTACAGGCGTTGTATATGCAAATGTCAGATGAGCTAAACAGTGGAACTACTAGTAAGGGCAAAGTGTATTGCAACAAGCATACGCAGACAGGGGTTATGGTAACATCATTTCTCCCTATCCATGCAGGCGCGACCCAAAAGCGCAAAAGAGACGAACATGCTCTTGGGCCAAAGGGGAATAGAGCTAAAAAGAAGAAGAATGACTCACTGAATGATGTAATAAGTAATGAAAGCAGTTCTGTAATATCAGCGGTAGAGAAAAGTGCTGCTATGCCGAACCCAAGTAGTTAAGACTGGATGGATAAAGGGCTGTCACAGGGTAAGAAATAAGCAGGCATCACGTTCGGATGCCCTGGTTATTAAGTCGTTTGGGAACGCTTCCTATGCTGACATTCTCAGGCATGTGAAGAAAGACTAAGCTTCTGATCTCGTGGAGAATGTAAATGGCATTCGGAAAACTGAGAGAGGTGAGCTGCTGGTAGAGCTAAGTAAACCTGCTCACCAGAATACAGGGGATTTCAGGTCGAAAGTGGAGGCGGTACTGGGTGAAGCTGCCGAAGTACGAGCACTATCCTAGGACGTTAGGATTGAAATTAGGGACATAGATGAAGTGACTTCTAAGGAGGACATCTATGGTGCCATTATTAGTAAATCTATTGATTTTAAAGGACTGCAGATGAGTTGAGAAAAATCGCTGAAGAAAGAGTATAAAGGCACACAAACTGCCATGATTGGCCTGAGTGCTGCTCTAGCTAGACGTCTTCTAGAGATATCTAAAATACGCGTCGGCTCGATTACGGACATAGCGCGTAAGCGCCAGGATCTATCCAAGAAATGCTTGTGGAGTGAGGAAACTGACCACAGAATCGGAAATTTTTCCAATAAACGGTTTTGCATGCTCTGTAGAAAATTAACAAACACAAATGGTGACCATTTCATTTGATGTGCAGTTTGCCCGTACTACAAGAGAGCTTTACAAAAGCTGAAGGGTTAGAACAGTACTTGAGAATAAAAATACGCATATAACAGCTAATTCTCAATCATTATCAAGCAGCACAAGAGTTACTAAAGCAAAGCGTACGAGATTTAAATGTAGATGTCGCTTCACTTAGTGAGCCATATAAGAAGATTGTATCTGCTATCGGCTATAGGGGCTACCGGTTCGCTAACATTGAGAGTAAAATTAGCACCACACGTGGGCCACTGTCGCGTACATATGTTTGTACAGCTGCTAGGTTTTCTATTGGCGACTTCCGCATTATTATAGACAACATAGTCATGGACGCTGCTGCCAAGTGTTTTGTTATAATAGCAGGAGATTTCATTGCGAGGCTGTTGAATGGGGTTTCCCCCCGACAAATACAAGAGGAAAGGTTCTATTGGAAGCCCGTTCTGCACTGGGTGCTATACACTTAAACTCTAGAGATGAGGAAACCTTCAGAAAAGGAAATGGTAGTTTCATTATTAACACTACGTTTGCCAGTAATACCATCATAAATCGTGTAAGCTGGAGAGTAGCTAATCTGCATACTCACAGCGATCACAGTGCCATTATCATAGACCCTCCAGGCTCGAAATTTAACTGGATAGAAAGTGAACACCTTTGATAAGGACCTTTTTTGCCATCTGTATGGAAGATATGGACTTGAATGGTTCAGCTGAAAATATGGCAGTACAATTGGTAAACCATATCACGCGGTCGTGCGATGCATCTATGGTGAAGCGGAAAGGATCCTCAAACAGGCCACTGGTTTATTGGTGGGATAATGATATTGCTAGCTTGAGGGCTGACTCTATACGTGTCAGAAGGCAATATACAAGAACACGAGGTAGGTTAGAAAATAGTGCACACTAACAAAATTATGGGGATAACAGGAGGGCCCTGTATCTGTGATGAGGTAGATAGTAATCCTTGGGGTCTTTATGCAAGACTGGTCACCAAAAAACATAAATGGTGAGGCCCATCGCAACCGAGTGAAGAGTCAATCTTGAAGGGAATTGTACACCACCTCTTCTCCCATCAAGAGGCACCACCTTGGGAGCACAGCCCTCCTAGCGAGTCTATAGGCTTTCCCTTGGTTACAATAACTGATATCGAAGACGTTATCTCTACTTTCAAAGGCAAAAAGGCACCACGCCTAGTCTGTATTCCAAATATAGTATTTAAACAATGTCGTTAAGCTGTGTCCCGAGAAGTTCTTAAGAGTAGAAAATGTGTGCTTAAGTAAGGGAACTTTTCTAACAAAATCGAAGAGACAGAAGTTGGTTTTAATACCCAAGGAAAATAAACCCCTAGATGAACCTTCATCTTATAGGCCACAGTGTACGATAGATACATGTGGGAAACTGCTGGAGGTGTTACCTGCAGAAGACTTGTAAATTGCGTTGAAGACAGACATGGCCCATCGGACAACCAATTTGGTTTCATAAAATATAAATATGATAATAGAAACTGCTGCTCGTGCTCTCTATGGGAGGAACTGGAGGAATGGTACAAAAGAGTACTATGTAGATGTGAAGAACACGTTCAACAAAGCAAACCGGGGCCGTGTTGTTGGTGCTTTAGCTCGGTTAGACATCGCAGAATATCTGATAAGAATAGTACAAAATTTTGGAATAGGGAATTGATCTATGATGCAGGTGTAGGAATGAGAAAACGTAGCATTAGTGTCGGGGTTTCCCAAGGATAGACACTTGCATCATTATTGTGGAACGTAATGTACGATGGAGTACTAAGGCTGAGTTTATCTGAAAGGGTAAATATAGTAGGATTCGCAGACGATATAGCGTTAGTGTGTGAAGCCAAAGAATTATTAGAAACCATTGCGAATGCCAGTGTACAAATAGGAAAGACCTAAATTTCCTCAATGTGGCGGTTTTGGATTTTAAACAAATAAAGCTTATTAATGTGGAAAATAAGTTAACCAACTAATAAGAATTGAAGTCCAGAAGATTAAAAACAATTACAATGTAATAACTGAAAAACCGACAAAAATTTATAGATCAGTACAGTACATACCTGGGTTATCAGAAAGGATAAAAAATTCTGATATATATGATAGAGAAAAATTCATACTAGCAATGAAAACGAACAATAAAACAAGGAAGTTATTCACCAATATGAAATCAAAAATCAATACAATGGATGAACCAAATTTAGTTTATGAAATAACTTGCAATGGAGACCACACCGAAGCATGTAAGAAAATATATGTTGGCACGACAAGAACAAAACTAAAGATTAGAATATCTGGACATAAATCTGATCTAAACAATAATAATAAATCTTTGACCCAAAAAACTGCACTTGCTGCCCACTGTGCAATAACTGGACACCAACCAGACTTAAACAAAGTAAAAATATTGGAAAGAGAGAAGAATAGTACAAAGAGATACATGCAAGAGATGCTACTCATAATAAATACTCCCACTGATAATGGAATTAACTATAAATCAGACACTGTCAATTGCGCACACATCTATAGATATACAATAAACAAACACAGAACAAGAAAAAAACCAGGGAACAGTAGGTGGCAAAGTTTAGAAGAATAAACAAGTGACTACACTAGGACTATAAAAATGTAATTATGATTATTGTTGTTGTAAATAATTTAATATTAAGTAGTTTATTGTTTTTGTTTTTTTGTTTCGAAAATAAATTGTCATTCCCTGAAGATGACCAACAGAGTTGGTCAAAATATCAGAGAATTAAATATATATTAAAAGAAAAATTTTAATATTATTTTATTATAAAAAAAGACCTCAAGCCGAAAAGGACATCACAAACAAAACAAAAATATTTTTATTTTTACTTAATAGGACAAAGAAAAAATTAAGTTTGCTATATTCAAAAGTTTAGTATTTAAGAAAACCCATAGAGCAATTCAATGAACAAAGGTTAGTGGGTGTAAATATATTTTACGTACTAATTTATATATATATATATATATATATATATATATATATACATATATATATATATATATATATATATATATATGTATAAAAAAGATAAATTGTATAGTTTTTATACCTCAAGTTTCTTTTATGAAAATAATATGTTTTTATTAAAAAAATTGGTTTGTAGAAAATTGCAGCGTTTGGTTTTATTTTGACATTTATTCAAGTAATGTGGGGTACAATATATTCTTCTTTTTCCACCTGGTGCGTAAACGAATGTATTAGAAGGCTTTCCGACGCGAGAGCAGACCATGTGAGAAGCATGGATTCTCCAAAATTCAATCACACTTTTGCAACAAGTTTCTTTTTGCTTTGTTGATTGTCGTTGCGAAAATAATGGGAATTTCTAACGTTTGAATTCGAATAACATATCTGTCGGCTTAATTGGGATACGTGGCAATAGTACGTCTTCACCTTTGAATTTTCCAGTCAAAATTGTTCCCTAGATAACATTGTTCATAATTTTCTTGACTGAGAGTCCTGTACCATTGAAAAGGCGTGGTGATGTTATGTTTTGAAGAAGAATGATGGGTAGGCCAATTTTCAATACCAGAATGTGCTGTGGCATGCCTGGTAAATCAAGAGAATTTAAGAATTCAGTTGGATAATTGGCAACTTCGTCTTGATTCACCAGAGTATTCTATTCTGAATAGTGAAGTTGATAGTATTGACATCGATGTTCTTGGCCGCTAATAAAGCACGTGTACGGAGCCACTTATGATTTTTATAGTTGTGTGCAATGTGTGGGAAAACTTTTTGCACCAATTCATCTATGGTTTCTGTGGTCTTACAAAAGTTAGCTGACAAGGTAATACATTGCGTAGATTAATAAATTTGAGATTCACCGGCAGTTTTAATGATGAATGCACTGTTCGGCCACTATCCAAAGGAGTTGCCACAACTCCAGATGATGCAATGGTTACTGCAATATTATTTTGTGATCGTATAGTTGACAGAATGAGTGAAAGAAGAAAAGCCTTGCCTGTACCACCGGGTAAAGCTAAGAATAATAGTCCACCACTTTGCTCAGGAATTGCACGCAAAATTCTGTCATACGCAATGACAGAAAACTAGAAAAAACTAGAAAACTTGGCGATAAGTGGCGCATAGGTGACCGTTAACTGTTCTTGAGTCTAGGAAGGATGTTGGTCCACGTACGTTGATTAACAGGAATCGTAGTTAGAAGCATTCGGTATTGTTTTGGGTGAACAACCCAATGTGTCACTGGAATACAAATGGGGATGTCTTTCAACTGCTTCACCATGTTTGCGACGTTGAAACTTTTCAGTCGATGCATTCCATGTGTAGAATTTCGGTACCTCAGAATAAAATAGAACATGTGCAAAAAAATCATCTTGATACAATGAGTAAAATGCAGTTAAAGTTGTTGCTGGTGGAACCAATGCTCTTGGACATACATTATCTGCTGTAAAATACACGCGTTGTCCATTCTTGAGATGCAACTCCAAGTGTACTACTAATGGATATCGTTCATGGATTGGCAATGATAAGATGCATACTGCTTCATTACTGTTAATGTAGCGTCCAAGTTGATATTGCTCGATTTCATCGAGCGGTGCGGCCACATTCCCTAAGATGAAGACTGCCATGTCGCTTCTTTTGTTGACATATTTGCAAATGTATTTGATCGACTTCACTGAATTGCAATACTTAACACTAATGTGTGCTTTGAAGGTCTTTGTGAGCAACGGTGAAAATGGAACAACCCGTAGCTTATCGACTTCGATATAAGTTTCGTACTTTCAAAATGATGCACTTGCCGCCATTCTTAACTGATCATCGACGATACAGTGGATATCCGTCATTTCGACGAATAAGAATGGATCATTGTTAGTATTTCTCCTGAGATGATTTGTGCAATTTGATTTGGCCTAATTATGTTGATCAACCAAATCAATATATGTGGTAATCCTCTCTTCTGCCGTTCACTGGATTACGTCCAGCAGCGTGCCTCTCCCAACATGTGATATCTGTTAAAAAACCCATTAATGATTTAAATTTGATTGTCCAGGTAATAAAAGTTCTTTAATTTCATCCCATGTTGTATTACATGTAAATGTGATAAACTTATCTGGACGACCATATGCGCGAACGTATGAGATCGCATCTTGTGCATATTTATGCATGTGCCGTGGATTCCCTTGGTGCGACCATTCTTCCCAATTCTTTTGGATTCACGTTACCATAATTAACGACTGCGTCTCGTAAATTGCTGTACTCTTCAGAGCGCAACTTGATTTGATTCAATCGAACATATAGGAGTCAAAGATTCATTGATGGAACAATTGTCGACATACATCAGAATGTGCTTGTCAGCGTTGTGATGAATCATTATTCGATACGAATAATAGTTTATGGAACTTACTTTCCTATTTGTTTCCTCGTCTGTTTGTTGATGTCTCATTTTGATGTTCATCTTTTTTTCGGCAAAATTGGATACTGCAATTCGTCGTATGAGCGATGGGTTTCAGAGATTTGCTGAACGTCACCATTTCTGCGATGAAGAATTATGTCGAGCGATTCGAATTTTTCGCCAACTATTACGATCGCCACTTCATCGATTGTTATTGCATTGAACTGTCTTTCGTGCTGGCCAACGGGCCTTTTATCTGCTGACATTCGTTGAATGGCGGTTTTAAACAACTGAACTAATTCATTGTATTCACCTAAAAGGTCTTGTAACGCAGACATGATTTCTCGTCTAGTGCCCACATTGTAATGACATCGTTGTTCAATCTGTTCATCACTGTTTGCCATGAAGTAAGTTTAAAGAAACTTGTGATCTGCATCCGGTGAAGGTAGAAGCGATCCGGTATGATGATAAATTTGTCCTTGGACTCTAAATGTTGGCATGCAGTTTTCTCGCACGATGTTCGTCGCAACGAACGATGTCATTTGGTAGCATGAATTGTATTTGCGGATGTTTTGTAAGAAATGATTTGACTCACGAGTTACACCTGACAGCAACGTTAATAGTGGCGAGGGTGGTTGCTGCAATTCTGGCAGTTTATTTTTTCTACTGGCGCAGCACATTCCTAACATTTTGTTCTTAAATTTCAGGGCGCTACAAAACATACAAAGATTATAAATTTTTCCAATGAGGACAAATGGATGAAGACTGTAGTCATTATTACTGTCATAATGGAATGCAGAAAGATTTAAATCAGCGTGCAGTATTCGTCTTGATCGATCGGTGCTTATACGAATATTTTGCAGCCATATTTCCCGTTATTTAGAAGATTCAGACAAACGGGCCTGAGTAGTAAGTATTCGATCAGTTTCCAATCTTATTTTTCGTTGTTATAATGATTAATGAGAACAGGTCTCAGTGGCATGTACATGAGTTTCTAATCTCAATGTTCGTCTGATTATGAGGTTCGTAATGCTCTTCTCTACCGTGCTTGAGGTGTAGGTCGACCAATTGGTTGTCGCTTTGGAGGCATGATTTCGTGGGAATGACGTGAAAAATGGATTTAAATTTATTATAATCTCACAATGTACTAAATCTAATTGAACTGGATATTCAGACATGAATACAAACGTTAATATTGACGGGGATCACCAATTCGTGGCAAAAACAAGCATTCTAGAATTATTAAAATCAATGCTAAACATTTTGTTGAAGAAATTCAAGCGTATATTTACTTCATATCCTCCACACAACGAAAACTTATACCTATATTCAAAGAAGGAAAATCAAAACGAAGTCCTTTCTTTTGAAATATTTTGATTCAATTTTAGACGGTAAATACAGGGTGGCTCAGGAAGACCGTGTGAATTCCTTATAACTTTTTATTTAAGAAATATTTTTTTAATTTTTTGTTTTTTAAATACAGTAAATTTATAGGGAATATTTTTAGATCAGTTATTAAAAATGATATCCTGCAAGTGGTGGCGATTTTCTGCTTCGCACAAATGTGCTCTTTCCAACACATTTTCCATGACCTTTCGCAAAACTTCCGGTGTTTTGTTGTTAATTTCGTCTCGAATATTGGTTGTTAATTCCTCAATAGTCCTAAGCTTATTAACATAAACTTTCCTTTTTAAATAACCCCAAAGTAAACAGTCTGGAGCGGTTAAATCCGGGGAACGCGGAGGCCAATTAAAATTGCTTCTACGCGAAATTATTCTTTCACCAAAGATGTCGCGTAAAAGAGCCATTGTGACCCTCGCAGTGTGCGCTGTGGCTCCATCCTGTTGGAACCATATTTCCGGATGGTTTTCCAAGGCTGGCCTTACAAAATTTTCCAACATGGCCCGATATCGATCACCATTGTGGAAATGACGACACCTCGTTCATTTTCAAAAATATATGGGCCAATGATCCTTTCTGAAGAAACACCGCACCAAACAGTACACTTAACTGGGTGTAATTGTCGTTGATGAAGTACTCTCGGGTTTTCCGTAGCCCATATCCTACAGTTTTGCTTTTTAACGAACCCATTTAATTGGAAATGGGCTTCGTCACTCATAATTAAGTTATGAATAAAATTAGGATTCTCTTGTGCTTTTTGCTGGAAATAAATTGCATAGTCAAGTCCTTGCTGGTAATCTTTCGGTTTCATTTCTTGGACAAGTTGAATTTTGTATGGAAACATTCTTATGGTATGCAGCGACTCTCTTGAGATGCCAAGTTGTGTCGAACGTCTCCTGGTTGATGTTTCTGGATTCTCCCGAATACTCTCCTGTAGCACTTGAATATTGTCAAACGTGTGGACAGTTCGTAGTCTGCCGGAACCAGGAAGGTTCCTTACTGCTCCTTGTTGTCGAAAATTTTCAAACCAGACGGTTTATTGTTGACTGAGAGGGTGCAACCCGCACATTAAATTGACGACGGTATGCACGCTGAGTCAACTCAATGGACCGTCGATTTGAAAAGTAAATTTCAACGATTTGGGCACGTTGTTCAGTTGTGTATTGCTCCATTATAAATTTTCCAAGTCTTCTTTACAAAATACTGAAAAGAAAATAAAAAAAATTATAATAAAAAAGTTATAAGGAATTCACACCACTTCGGTCTTTCTGAGCCACCCTGTATTTATACCGTATATTTTTAAAATTAATTGTCTTGAAATATCTGAGTTGTTGTTTCAGTATTTTTAAAAACATCCCAGAATTAAAAGGTTTAAAATTTGTGATTGGCATTTTACGGCAATGAGTTATACATAATGTTATTAACCTCATATATAATGAATCCTAAAATGTCTGATATTTGTCCGATCAACACATGATCCAATAAATAGTTTTCAATTCATTTCATTTTTTATTAATTTTCAGTGGCGCCGTGTGGCGAAAATTAGTCGCGCAAACTTAGAAACTTCCGTCGGCTCATGCGCAACATATTTGCTAAAAATTATAACATGATTAAATTCACAGTTTACGACTTAATTAATTTTGACTAATTTTCAGTGGAGCTATCTGGCGAAAATTTATCGCACCAACTTATAAACCTACATCGGCTCATGTACAACATCTTTGCTGAATTACATAACCAAATGCATAGTTTACGATTCAATTCATTTTCAATAGTGTTCAGTGGCGCCATCCATCGGAAATCAGTCGCACCAACTTAGAAACAACCGTCGACTCATACGCAACCACTTTGCTAAGGATCATAGCGTGATGAAAGGCACAGGTTACGATTTAATATATTTTGAGTAATTTTCGGTGGCACCATCTGTCGGAAATCGGTCATACCAACTTAGAAATCTTCGTCGGTTCATGCGCAACATATATATACATATATATATATATATATATATATATATATATACTGGTATGTATGTATATATGTATGTGTATGCGTGTGTATATGTGTACATATGTGTAGGTGTACATATATAAAACCAATTATTTATAAAATTTTTCATTATAATTTGTTAATGTACAAAAATTGTGTGTATGTAGGTGTTTATGCATATGTATATATATATATATATATATATATATATATATATAAATATATATATATATATATATATATATATATATGTGTGTGTTATGTATGTGTACGTGAATATACCCTGATTTTGGGAGCTAACTCATACTATGGTTGATAATTAACTAACTCATTTGAGACTAGCTCATATACTAAATAAAATCTGATGCAGAAGTGAGCTACTTGTCGTTGGTCTTTGTAACATTATAATGTTCAAAGAAAATAACAACCATTTATATATATATATATATATATATATATATATATGTGTGTGTTATGTATGTGTACGTGAATATACCCTGATTTTGGGAGCTAACTCATACTATGGTTGATAATTAACTAACTCATTTGAGACTAGCTCATATACTAAATAAAATCTGATGCAGAAGTGAGCTACTTGTCGTTGGTCTTTGTAACATTATAATGTTCAAAGAAAATAACAACCATTTATATTATATATTTCAAATAATAATATTGAGCTTGAGGCTTATTTTTATAAAAAATTATATATATATATATATATATATATATATATATATTATTTATTTCTCGATACTTCAATATCCTCTGAATATCTTCTTCAGGATAACAAACAAAATTAAAAACTAATTATAATTTATTAATAATAACAAAATTTTTAATTATACAAATTTTTATATTTTTGTTGTTTTGTGTGTATATATATATATATATATATATATATATATATATATATATATTATGTATTTATTTATGTATTTATATATATGTATTTATATAAAAAAACTTAAAACATTAAAATTTGTATAAGAAGAAGTTTTGTTATTATTAATAAATTATAATTAATTTTTAATTTTGTTTGTTATCCTGAAGAAAATATCATATCGAAATATCGAGAAATAAATAATAAACGTATAGCTTTTTATAAAAATAAGCCTCAAGCTCAGTATAATTATTTGAAATATATAAAGAATCAAAGGCTGAAAAACTAGAACAATATAAACATTTATATTTTTATACATGTTGAATACCCATCAAGAGAAATTTAACATTTTTGGACAAGAGAATAAAAATATCCCTTTAGGCACAGAAACAAGACAAAAGAAAAAAACTCGTTATTTCGTCAGTTATGTTTTGTCACCAGTAGCTAGAGGTTCAACTTATGGAAGTCTTTTTCCATTTAGAATAAAAATAAGTAATTATTTAATCTAACCAATAATTTCAGGTTTGTTGTATATCAACCTTAATGAAAGGTGAAACTACGAAAAACTCTGACGAAAGTTCTTTCTTTGGATCTAATTCTGGGATGTGATTGACGGAGTGCACGGCAAGGTGCCAGTTAAAAAGTTTAAAATGATTTTTGGTGCTTTAAAAGGTGAGATAATTATTTGACTTAACGAATTATTTTAAATTTTAATTAATTTCTTATCATTAACTAGATGCATTTCGGATTAATGGTGAAGACGACCCAGAAAAATCATTAAGAAATGCAATAAAACTAACTAAAAACTGATATTATTAAATAATAATATTCTTTTAAATAAAATGCAATAGATAAAAAATTAAAAAACAATTTTTTTATTGAAATAAAGCAATAGTTTAGCTATCCATAGGTAGCAAATCATAAACCAGCTTACAGCAAACTCATGACGCGCTCTTTTTGAATCGATAATAAGCTAACTAAAAATGAGCTAGTTTGCGGTTAGCCTGAAGCTGATGCAAAGTGAGTGCACTCATTCGTAGGACATTACATGTCCTTATGATCAACCATAAGCTAGTTTATGGTTAGCTCAAATTCCGACAGAGTATATATATATATATATATATATATATATATATACATATATGTATATATATATATATATATATATATATATATATGTATATACATATATATATATATATATATATATATATATATATATATACATATATATATATATATATATATATATATATATACATAAATATATATATACATACATATATATACATATATATATATATATATATATATATACATAAATATATATATATATATATATATATATATATATATTTATATATATATATATATATATATATATATATATATATATATATATATTGTTACAAAGATTAGAAATAGATTTAAATAAAACGACAATGTGGCTATATGTACTTGGCAGCACTGCCAATTAATCTCTAGTTGTCAAAATGTTACAACCCTGGTCAACACAATATAGATAAAATTCAAATTAACGGAAATGGAATACTCCAGAATATACAAGATCATTCGAGGCTGTGCCAATAATAAGTGTAAACAACAACAACGAAAAACCTAGCAACATAAATGCTAAGAGATGTTATTCTTAATGATCTTGTATGCAAGTATTCGCTGCTAATAAAGTTAAACAGGTTCACAAGTATACACAACCATATACACATAGTAGAAGAAGAAACAAAACCACACAGCACACGGAACACTCATCCATACAACCACTCATATTTACCATAGGCAAAACACAGAACACTCATACATACAACCACACATAGTTACCATAAGCTAAACGAACAAGTCAGTGTTGTATTGTATACAAACACACGTATACAGGTCCATGTCAAGTAAAACACAACCACCATGCCCAGAAGGTTCGCGAGGTTACCAGACGACGTCATTTTTGCTATATAAAGGCGCTGCCAGAGCTCAGCGAGAATTAGTGTGATTTCAAATATAGACGTGTTAACATCGCTAAGTGTTGAGTAGTACAAATACTCGTGTTAATAAAGTAGTAAATAAAGTGTTGCCGTATTATATTTCTAAAATTAATTTGTCCGTGTTTTCATTTGATGCAATAAAACGAATCCTTGAAGGATAAGTGATAAAACCGTTTTTACGTAAAGGTCTAAAAACGTAACAATTGGTGTCAGAAGTGGGATTGCAAAAATAATTAAAAGAACATTGCAATTTAAGAAAAAAAAGGACATTAAAAAAATTAAAATAAATAATCATGAAATTTGATGAGCTAAAAGTTGGACAGCTGAAAAAGGAGCTCAGTAAGCTGGAATTGCCAACTGCAGGTAACATGGCTGAACTGCAGAAGAGGCTGATAGATGAGTTTAAGAATCGCGGCATGGACATCGGGACATACGAGTTTGAGGACTAAGACGATGTGCAAGTATGCCCTCCTGCCACGACCAGCAGCATGGACATAAATTCAATGTTCGCTGCTATGATGATCCAGATAAAAGGAATCAGTGATGCACAAAGTGAAATAAAACAAAACTCTCAGCAGATGCAGGAGGCATCAAGGCTCAGCAGTGAAAAGCTTGTAGCCGAAATAAATGAAATAAAACAAAATTCTCAGCAGATGCAGGAGGCATCAAGGATCAACAGTGACAAGCTTGTAGCCGAAATAACTGAAATAAAACAGAACTCTCAGCAGATGCAGGAAAAGCTTGTAGCCAAAACTCAGCAGATGCAGGAAAACTTGTAGCCGAAATACAGGAGTCAAATTAAGCCATGAACGAGACCCTGGTAGAGGTTTCTGAATCCATTAACAGGAGGGTGGAATCTATTGAGAATAAATTCTCAGAGCTGGAACAGCATGCAAAGGAGGTCGAAGAGAAATTGCATACTCTAGATGACAAAGTGAATAACATGGAGTGTAACGGCGGGCCAGTACGAGCATATGCAAAGGTTTCTGCGCGGACAAAAGCGCTATGCTTCGACGGCAGCGTACCATTAGGCATCTTCAAATTCCAGTTCGAGACGGTTGCTAGCAGAAATGGATGGGATGCTGAAGAAAAGGCCATAGAGTTGATTTTGTCCTTGAAGGGTACAGCCGCAGAGGTACTTGAGACTGTGCCAGTAAGCAGCAGAAACAACTATAATGAAATAATGGCAGCATTGCAGCGCAAGTATGGTGGTGAGCAAAAGCGCAATTTATACAGAAATCGAGCGTTTAGTGCAGCTCACATATCCCGGCGAGAGTCACCCGTTCCTGGACCACTTTAAAACTGAGGCTTTCGTTAACGGCATTAGCGACTCTGATGTTAAGCTAGCAGAAATCCACTTTCGCTGAAACTGTTTAATTTGCGCTGGCTCAAGGGACTGCAAGGATGGTTTTCAAGCCACAGATATGTAAAGTGCGGAATGTGGAGGTTTTTGTTTGAGGAGGATAACAACCTAGTTGCTAGCGTTAAGGAGCCAATGCGACAACTGCTGGCAGAAAATGCTATCAAAGAAAAGCCTAAGTGCTTTAACTGCGGAAAGGTCGGTCATTTTCAGCGCACCTGCAAAGCATCAAGGAAGAGAGGTAGATCTGTTTCGCCACCAAGAAACACCATTGAGCACAGAGGGGGCACAAAGCATAACAATGCGGATGTTCTTTCAAGAAGACCCTGGTGTTTAGAGTCTAAACATTGTGATAGAACTGAGCAAAAGGAAGGCGTTGTTGATGTTCGGCTAATTCACATCGGCCCTAATGAAGACTGGTCAGCGGCACAGAGGGACGACGGCATACTAAGGAAATTTATAGCGGCCAAAGAAGAGGACAGACGACCATCCCGGAATGAAATTTCGGCTGAAAGCCCACTCGCCAAATCTTATTGGGCTCAGTGGAACAGCCTCAAGGTAATAAAAGGGTGTTTATACCGCGTATGAGAAAGTGTAGATGGCAAAACAACTTCAAATTTAATAGTTGTGCCATACTCCAAAATAAGTAAAGTTTTACAGGAGTTTCATAATGGACCTAGTGGCGGTCATCTTGGAGTAAAAAAAATACTTGAGAAACTGAAGCAGCGTTTTTATTGGGTTGGATGTCAAGAAGCCGTAGCCGACTGGATAGCAAACTGCCCACAGTGCATAGCAGCCAAAGGCCCAGTAAGAAGAAGCCGGGGACAGCTGCAACAATACAACTCAGGACCACCATTCGAGCGGATCGCTATAGATGTAGCAGGTCCCTTTCCCGTCACTGAAGCCTGAAATCGTTATGTACTTGTGGTAATGGACTATTTCAGTAAATGGCCAGAGGTATATGCTATATCTAACCAGGAAGCAAAGACAATTAAAAAGGCATTCGTCAACAACTGGGTATGTCGCTATGGTGTCCCAATAGAATTACATTCCGACCAAGGAAGGAATTTCGAGTCTGCCATATTCAGGGAAATGTGCGAGTTATATGGGATAAAGAAAACCAGAACAACGCCGTTGCATCCACAGTCTGATGGCATGGTAGAAAGTTTCAATCGCACCTTAGAAGAGTACCTACGGAAAGTAGTAGGCAACCATCAGAGGGATTGGGACGAGCACATCCCCAAATTTTTGATGGCATATAGGTCAGCTGTACAAAAACTATCTTCGGGACGGAATTAAAACTACCTGGTGATTTGGAATTTGGTGTTAAGCAAACAGTAGAAGAAGGAGCTATTACGTCCCAATAGAAGGAGAACTTAAACGAACTGCATGAGTTCGTGCGTAATAGAATCAAGATGGTCAGTGACAAGATGAAGGCTAGGTATGACCGCGCAGCAAACTCGGAGGGATTTATGGAAGGACAATTGGTTTTACTGTATAACCCACTACGGAAGAAAGGATTGTCCCCAAAACTACAGACTCAATGGGATGGCCCGTATAAAGTGATTAAGAGAGTGAATGACGTTGTATACCGGATACAGAAGCATAATAGCCCAAGGTCGAAAATGAAGATAGTACATCTCGAAAGATTGGCGCACTATGGAAGAGGTGATTGTATGCCTATTCGGGTCGAACAGGTTTAAGTGGGCGGCAGTGTTGCAAAGATTAGAAACAGATTTAAATAAAACGACAATGTGGCTATATGTACTTGGCAGCACTGCCAATTAATCTATAGTTGTCAAAATGTTACAACCCTGGTCAACACAATATAGATAATATTCAAATTAACGGAAATGGAATACTCCAGAATATACGAGATCATTCGAGGCTGTGCCAATAATAAGTGTAAACAACAACAACGAAAAATCTAGCAACATAAATGCTAAGAGATGTTATTCTTAACGATCTTGTATGCAAGTATTCGCTGCTAATAAAGCTAAACAGGTTCACAAGTATACACAACCATATACACATAGCAGAAGAAGAAACAAAACCACACAACACACAGAACACTCATCCATACAACCACTCATAGTTACCATAGGCAAAACACACAGAACACTCATACATACAACCACACATAGTTACCATAAGCTAAACAAACAAGTCAGCATTGTCATGTATACAAACACACGTATATAGCTCCATGTCAAGTAAAATACAACCACCATGCCCAGAAGTTTCGCGAGGTTACCAGGCGACGTCATGTTTGCTATATAAAGGCGCTGCCAGAGCTCAGCGAGAATTAGTGTGATTTCGATACACGTATTAACATCGCTAAGTGTTGAGTAGTACAAATACTCGTGTTAATTAAGTAGTATATAAAGTGTTGCCGTATTATACTTCTAAAATTAATTTGTCCGTGTTTTAATTTGATGCAATAAAACGAATCCTTGTAGGATAAGTAATAAAACCGTTTTTACGAAAAGGTCTAAAAACGTACCAATATATATATATATATATATATATATATATATATATACATATATATATATATATATATATATATATATATATATATATATACATATATGTATATATATATATATGTATATATATATATATATATATATATATATATATATAGACATATACATATATATATATATATATATATATATATATATATATCTATAATATACATATATATCTATAATATACATACAGGTTTCTCAACCACTCTGGTGACGGCTTAACCGTGGGGAAACCAGTGGAATCATCCGTAGGAACAAACTCCCAAACAGGTGTTCCACGCCTCACGTGAACAACTGGATGTGGAGTAAGTACACCAGTAGAGTCTGAAAACAGTGCAAGAACAAGCTCCTTGCAATGTTCGAAAAACTCGTTTAGTTTAAAGCACAATATATTGGCTGGCTTTAAACCGCACAACCAATTTAAGTTTTTACCGCTAAGTGAGCTGCCAGCAGACCGCCTCATTATTCCTTATGTAGCCGTCTTTTATACCCTACAGCTGTGTGCAGGGTCGTGTATTTACCGTGGTAGTTGTGGTGTACTATACGATGTTGTCGTACAGAGGGCCGTTAACTAGCCGTTAACGTTCGATATAATTTAAATAAGATACGTTACATACAAGCTAAATATACCACTGGTGGTCTTAGTGCTAATGACAAGTAATTCAAATTGTCAACATAACATAAGAATTCACTTGCTTTATAAAAATTATAATATAAAAATAAAGAATATATGTAACCCCAAATATATTTGATTTCATTACACTTGTGGGGGGAAACGAAGTTGCTGAATTTCGACCTTACAACTTACTGAACGGAAATATAATTGTCTGAGTTTTACTGTTATTAACTTTAATCTTCCGTCAAAGTACTTTTGGCTTGAGAAAAGGCTATTTTGTATTCTCTTAGCAATTGCGTTGGAGACTTCACTATGGCATAAGAAGGCACTGTTGCAGAGTAAACTGTCTAGTAGAAATAAATAAAAAAAAAACTCTCGAATTTATTAATAAAATACATATGAAAGCTGACACTCCCACGATTCCAGAGGTGGTTTGGTTTTTCATGTGCGTTACACATATAAAAAGTTATACGGCCTCAAAGTCGAACTATTTTCATAACTTTCTAGTAACAAAAAATGAGTTTGTAAAAATTAATATAAAAAATTAATTTTTCAATTATATTTGTTTTATTCAGAAATGTAGCAGAAACAATGAAAAAATCCTAATTATTTATAGTAAAACTGTAAGAAGAGTTGTGAAGAATTTAGCCAAATTATGTACTTTAAAAAAAAAAGTAGTCAGCTTCGTTGGACCCGAAAAATTATTAAAATTATCAGTTGATATTTTTAATGTTTGATAATGTATGATACTTTAAACCAAAGAATACCAAGTATGATAACTTTAACACATATAAAACCTTATTCTCACATATTTGGAGACCATGTGAAACTAACAGTTTATTAGTACAAATACCTACTTAAGCGAGAAACGTCAAAAAGTCAGGGTCGAAGTGCTTTATATGCCAAACTAAACCCAAAGATATGAACAAACTTAGCATTACTTATTCTCCCAAAGAATACCGTTAGAGATATGGAGTTGCACCTTTACCTTTTTGCTAAGATGCTTTCAGAGCATGTCACACATTGCATATCGATTGCCTTTTAAGACTTGGCATGTTAGGAATGATAAGAAAACACTGTATAATAAAAGAAAAAAAAACAAATTCAAGATAAATTTCGATCTGAGACGGGATTAACAGTTGAACATCTCGTTACCAAATTGACAACACTAAATATTTTAAAATCAAATTATTATTTAAGACAAAAAACATATTTATATGAAGATTAATAATAAAGTAATAAATAAATTCAAATAACTTAACAATAGTAAACAATTTCTTAATCACTAAAATAAGTTTCTGAGTCTGAAATAGTGTCAAAAGATTCATCTATTATTATATAATTACTAATTTATTGATTATTGCTGAACAGGCTGCTTGTATTTATTGTATTTCTATTAGATGAAATTAATGGATCGCAAGATATTAGGAGTTTATTGAATAAAACTTGATTACAATTTTCTCTGCTATTTTTTCGAGTGTGCTCAAGTCTGTTCCTTCTAATTGTTTTGTGTAGACATTCTAAAGCATCTTTAGAAAGCATTCCTAAAATAAACCAAGAAAATATTTGAAACAAAATATTTATTTCATACAGGTGTTTAAATGTTACCTATTGGTAATCAAAATATTTTATAATTTCCCAACCATGAATGAGAAGTTTATGCAGCGTTGATGGCATATAATACCAATGATAGTTATTTAATATATTTCTCGAGTTTCCTCCGTTAGCTTTTTAAAGTTCGTTATATTTATAGGTTTTCCAGAGGATGCTGTTTTTAAGATTAAATTTAAATTAAATATCAATATTTCATTAACTAAATCATTACTGGTGCCAATATTAGACTTCACTTTATCAACTGTTATTGGTATTCATATAATGTTATTTGAATACCAATGGTTATTTTCAAAACTGTAAACAATAAAAATACTAAAAAGTTTAAAATAATGTTATATAAAAAAAAGCAAACAGCAACTCCAAATAATTAGTGCTTGGTTATATTTTATAAAAAACTATCACGCTATATCATTTTGTATGTGAAATGATAGATTTAAATTCTAAAAAATAATAATTACTGAAATGGGGGAATTTTCGGTATTTAATTGTCACCGCACCGGAAAAATAAAAGGATTTCTAAAAATGTTTATTCATTTTCGAAAATAGTAGGCCAAGAGAGATATGTGCCAAAAATTTCATTCAGCTACGGTTCCTTTAGGAACCGTTGACTGTGTGTCGTCAAAAATTAGAAGAACATTAACTTTATTTTCAAATCAATTAACATAAATTTGTTTATATACAGTTTTCTTTGGCATTAATTTCGTAAAACACTTGCGTTTCTTTTAAGAAACAAAAACCACTTTTCAAAGATATATTTTGTTTTGAACATAATTTCTTCGTTTTACTTTAAGGGATGTATTTATCATACTTCGTGCATTATCCAACAACAAATGAATCTCTGAATAAACGGTTTGTTAGCCTGCATCTTTTTCAAGCTTAGCAACTTCACCATAAAGTTCTTATCTTGCCTTCATCATTTGTGGCAGATAAACAATATCATTAGCAATGTGGGAAACTACTTCCAACTATGATTCGTCTCGCTGCCACGAATTTTTTCAGCAAAAGTTGAACAAATTGAAGAACTGCATTTTAAGGCCAACTGCACCACAGACTATTCCACTATTCAAAATCGCTTTGTACTTTTGTGAGTCTGGTACAGTTTTTCGAAAACCATCACATAGGATTATAATCTCTGATTTTTCACACCATTTCGATGTTAATCAAATGATATAAATATATGAAATTATGTTTGCAGATCCAAATTATCACAAAAACACATAACTATTTTAATAACACCAAATCTTTTATCAAAACAAATATTTCCAATTTGTTTGTTTACCTATTTTAATGTCTGTTTATCTCTTCACTCACATTGATTTCTGAAAGCCAGTTATGGCTTTAAGGCCCAACTACGCATATTGTAGGCTAGCTTTGGCTACTGTCAAAACTCGACGAAAAGACTGTCAAATGCGTAAGGCAAAATAAAGAAGCATTTGTGTGGCTATATTATACATATTGAGTTTAAGTACTTACTACACTCAGTTGTAAAACAATGTAATTTTGGAAACATTAATTTATTATATATACATAAAATATAAATGCATATATATATATATATATATATATATATATATATATATATATGAGTTCAACTTATAAATGTATATATTATCATAAGCAAGTTAATTAATTTCAATTAATAAAGCAATTATAGATTAAATAGGAAAAGTACTAAACAATACAACGGTGTGTGCAAGTGGGTCACCACCTTTCATTAATTGAAGGAAAATACACAAATACATTTTGCCATAAATACATATGTATATACCACATACAAAGAACAAACTAAAATAAATAACTTAAATTCTTGTTATAAGGAAATTACTTTAAAAAATTGATAAAAAGTCACAATATTTAAAAACATTAAAGTCATTGAAGTGTGCATTGGATGGAATACGTATACTACAAGAAATTAGTGAGTTAGAGGGTGAAAGAAAACGCTCTTGTTCAGTCACGGAAATGAATCATGACAGAAAAAGAAATGGATTCTTTGTTCGGACGTTTCTTGTGATGAAGGAGATCGAACAGCAGCAATTTTTTATATATACGCGAATAACGCCGCGGGTATATGAGCTCTTGCTGGAACATGTTCCTTCAGAAGAATTCGCTGAGGGAACCAGTGCAACCAGAATGTCAGCTCGCCGTAACATTACTATAAGTATTTTTATATTAAGTTGCGGATTAACAATAATATTTTATTATTTGTTTCAAAATAGATATTTATAACCAGAAAACTCTTTTCAATCGCTGGCATGGTCATTTAAGTTGGGAAAGGGAACTGTTCGGCAGATTATTCTTGAGACAACTGAGGCATTATGGAGGGTACTAAGCAATGTTTATGTATGTATGTGAGCCAAATGAAACTGACTTCATGCAAATTGAAGACTTCTGCCAGCTATGGAATATGCCAAACTGTATAGGAGCTGTTGATGGGAAACATGTTACCATACAATGTCCTCCTAATAGTGGCATCCAATATTTTTCCTATAAGAAGATATTTTCAATTGTATTATTAGCTACATGTGACGCTCGATATAGATTTTTATACATTGACATTGGAGCCTATGGTAGTCAGAGTGATGGCGGTAAGAAATGTGTTGTTATAGTTATAACAAATAGTTACATATTTGGATTTAGATTTAACTCTATTTTATTTTATATAGGCATTTTCCAATTTAGCAAATAAAATTTGCTTAATTTTGCGTAATAAAACCTTGCAGCTAAAACAAATTTAATGCGGCCTTATCCCGGCGAGCTATTGCCGATTGAAAAGGATGTGTTTAATAAACAACTGTCAAGAACTCGCCGAGCTCGTGGCGAGCTTTGCTTACCACTCTACATTTGTACCCCGAAAATGCTGAAAAAATTGTATTGGGTTGTGTTAGTTTGCATAATTTGATTATGTTAAATTATGCATCCTCGTACACTCCTACAAACTACGTAGATTGGGAGCATATAAATGTAGGTCTTCACGAAGGAACGTGGCGGTGCGGTATCGAAAACAGCATTCAATCGATTGCACCATCACCAAATTGTCATCAATATGGCGGAAGAAGTTCAACAGAAATAAGAAAAAGTTTATGTGATTTCTTTTCATTTTATGAAAAAATAAAAAGAGAAATAACATTTAAATTTTAATATAAAAAATGTTTACTTTATTATATTTTATAGGCACAAATATTTTAAGGATATGTGTATATATGTAAATACATATTGTTTTATTGTTAATAACTTTTATCACAAAATGTTTCAATATCACACATGAATTTTACTACTACCTACTGAAATGTAATAAAAACTATTTAAATCCAAAACAAAGCAAAATTAACTCGTATTATTACTACAGAATCACAAAAGGTTTTCGGTAATCAAATATACATTTTTTTGTGAAATTATTGTATTGCAATCTATCAATTAGTATATAATGATAATAAGCAAATTAGATAAATTGTAAATATGACAGCTGTAATTGTACTTTTACTATAAGTACAATCATAAAGAAATAGAAAATCAATTCTTTAATATACGTATCATCTGCGTATGTTGACATAGTGATATTTAGTGAAGTCGGCATGTCAGCGAAATATTAAATAAAATGTTATATTAAAAAAAGATTGTCTTCATTAACTATTACATATGTATGTATATTTACATACGTATAAGATATATAAAAATAAATACTGTCTTCATTAACTATTACATATGTATGTATATGTATAACAAATATAAAAATAAATACTGTCTGCATTAACTATTCCATATGTATGTATATGTCCATATGTATAACAAATATAAAAATAAAAGTATATTCATTAACTATTAAATATGTATAACAAAATAAAATAAAAAAATAAATAAAAAATATATCTTCAATGACTCTTAAACTATGAAAAATATTATATAAAAAGAAATTAATTAATTCTATGCTCCCGCCTCAGCCGGTAGAGTTCCTGCAACATCCTTAGTTGAAACTCTTCTTTAACTGCCTCCGGTAACTCTCTCATGAGGCAACCCGCTGTAGTGAAGAAGTCATCATCCAAGGAGTTGCCTTCAATGCTATTTGAAAATGATTTCTTCATTTTTTCAATAGTCTCTCCAAACTTTTGGTAGAGACTATCCAGGTCACCTTTCGTTTTCTTTTTAGATGGTGGTTCCGGCAAACTTACTTCTATGCAGTCAAGAGGCTCTGATAGAATCTCGGACTCTACCTCTGCAGCGTTGTCGCGAGTTCTAGAAATCATAAATTACATTTTAAAATGTACATTTACATGGAGTCAAAATATATTGCTTACCGGCGGGGAGCGAGCGAGTCTTTTAAAAATATAAGGGACTGTAGATATACCCACTCAGTAGATAGGAACTGTATGTGACAGACCAATTAATTTAAAATTTTTAAATTTTAATTGCCAAATTTGTGTTAATTGTTTTTTTTTAGTAATTTGATACTTTAATGTTTGTGTGTGTGTATTTTCCCACGGTTAAATAGGGGTGTTCACATTGTTGTTGTGTTTTTATAATGTTGGGGTAGGCGTGGGAATTTTTGTCTGTCCATATGAGACCTTGGGAGTTTGTGTCTGTCCATATGAGACCGTAGGAATTTCTGTCCGTCCATATGTGAGGGGAGTTCCGTGGAGGGGTGCTGTAGTAACCAAAACGAGTTTGTATATGTGAGCGTGAGACCGTGGGAATTTTGTCTATCCATATGAGAGTTTGAGTCTGTCTATGCGTGCTACGGCCTAATAGAAAATAAGAAATTTTTAGTATCTGACAGAACATTTTTTTAGGAAGTACAATATTTCGAAAGTGATGTATAAATGGATCGCCTTAATGTTTGTGGTTCGTTTCTTCTTGCTGGAGAGAGATTTCTTCATTTATTTTTTGCTTCTGTTTAATTTTGGTGTGTGTTTACTTAAGATATTTTGCCCAGCAATTCAGTTATTTCTTTTTTGTGTGCAATGCTTGAGTGTGGGGGAATAATTTCATTATTCTGGTCTTGAAGACGTTGTGAAAAGAATTTTCTATTGCATAAATATTGAAACTGACATTTTCTTTATTTTATACATGACGATCATCGATGGATTTTATTTGGGGATCTGGATGGTGGTGCGATTTCAGTATTTTGTAGAATATGAATATTTATGCTATGTTTAAGTGTGTGTGGTTTTGAGTTCTGAGTAGCGATTGGAATGTCTGCCTGTCAGACAGGCTGTGTGTGTGTGACGATTGGTGAGTCTGTATGATAGTCCGCTTTTTTGCTTTCCTGGATTTAGCGCAAGTGGGTCAGTATGAAATGTGATAAGATGTACATATTCATGCGTACATAAATATCTACAAATTTATTTCATTTACGCATATACATACAAACAAATAATAAGCGTTTATTCCTTGTGTCCAAATATTCCCTTGACCATTTGAATGAATGAACCATTGTGTATGTTTGTTTGCGTGTTCTCTGAAAAAAAAATATGTATGTAGGTTTTTTATTTGAAATAAAAAGACATTTATTTTAATTTTTATAAGCATTTATTTAAAAGTTTGTTAACATTTTCATTTTAAAGTAAAATTGCATTCCTCAAGGCACAAACACCATAGTCGTGATAGCTACAATAGTTTCCATTTGTTTAAAATTAATCCAGCCAATGTCTTCAATGTTATAAACTGTTTGATGAATAATTTTTTCTAGTCATTTTTTCTAGTCATTTTTTCTTCTCTCCCCCCTTAATATATACATATTTGTGAATTTCTTATATTGGATTTTAAAAACTTGCAAACGCTTTGAAATGAGACTGATCCATCATTCCAGTTAATATGATGATAGTTTTTTGTTAACCAAACCGCTTCTCTCTGTGTTTTGGCTGATAAACATGCGAAATCAAAAGGAGGTTTTATGATGAAATTGAGGCATTCGTCGTTGCTAAAAACTACAACATTTTTAAATTTTATGTTAAGATCATCATAGGGGTAAGAGGCTGAATTTAAATGTACTTTTAAATTAGTCAGGTCACAGTGAACAAATTTGTTATCTCGTTGAAATGCGACCAATACAAAACGTAGTCGCTCTTTACTTGCAGCTAATTTAACATTCCAAATATGACTTGTCCCTGTATTCAATTGTGGATTCATATGACAATCCCAGCTACAAAATGCCATCGGTATAGAAGCACCATTGTTAATAATTTTAATCATATTCAACTTGCTCTGATCAGATAATTGTACGTGTGGAATTTTCCAGTAGATGAGTGAAATTGTAAGTTTCGATTTTTTAGTAGAAACACTCGAGTGTACAAGAGCTTCATCATTTTTATTGCGCAAGAGTATCAATTCCCAAAAGCATTTTTAGTGGTACATAAGAATTAAAATATCCGTTCTTAAGATTCAAATCATCAGTTTTATGCCATCCACCATTTTGCATTACAACGCTTTCAGTTGGTGATAGAGATACCAAATTTTTTGTTGTGGTTGTTGTTCCTAAATAACTTGTATGATCGATTTCAATGCCACTAAGCTCGTAGTGGATTTCATCAAATAAATGTGCAACAAAGTTGTTTTTCAATTTAAAATTTTCCGAAAATTTTCCAGTTTTTTCATCTACAACGAAACCTTCCACATATATATAGCTCTCACTAGGTAACAAGTACAAATCTTGATTTTGTATTGAGATTCGAATCTCATCATTATTGTTGTACGATTGTAGATATGGTATGTAGGTATGATAGTCCTTTTTTATTATATTTTCGTCAGACAATGGCTTATCCAATATGTTTATTATTGAGCTCATTTTGTTTTAAGTTTGAAATTCAGAGACTTGAGAAAACTTTTGTTTGCTGTTGTAAGTGACCTTTGACGAGCAGATCTTTTGAATTGTTTTTTTTTTTATAAATGAAATAGTTGTGGTTTTGAAGTCTTTTGATAATAATATGACATATGTAAAGTTACTCGCCACTTATTAGAATTCCCCTCGCCTACAATTTAGGGTTTAAATACGTTGACTCCCAGAACACAAGCTCATTATTGTCTAGAATATTGTATCAAGCAATTTGTTTAACATACCAACAAAAAAAGAAAAAATGGCAAGCTTTATTTGTGAGATTTGTCAAAAGGTGTACACTTTAGATTCATCACTAAGGAGACATATCCGCTTACATCATGATCGTGAAGAGACAACTTCTCCGTTTCATTGTACAGGAGGGGTTAGAGATGACGGAATCAATGTCTATTGTAAAACTGTAGAAAAAATATTCACAAAACAATATGGCAATACCATAAAAGGACAAATGAGCATAAACTAAATAGCGCTGAAAAATTGAATAATGATGATGTTAAATGCATAAAATCAGTTTTCAACAATCGCATAGTAACATACAAACAATCGAATTGTAACAAAGGTGATTTAATACCTGAAAACTTTTTGGATACAATTAGAGACAAGGTAATCGAATTATTAAATGATGAGCTTAAGACACGTTAAAGCATAAAATTTAACATGTGACTATTTAGTGAATATGTGCTGATTAAAGAAGAAGACGATTCATGCACCATCGAAGTAAAGTCTCATAAAACTAAAATGACTATTCTAAGTACATCTGTGGCAAGAGATGAGATTCTTAATGCTTATAATGAACAATGTAATGCCATTATAAAAAAAAGAGTGAATTTCAGGAGCGTGATAGCGGATGGGCGTTAATTGAAATTTTACGTTAATCAATATAAATGTATTAAAGGTTCTCAATATATTCCTTTGCCATCAACAATACAAAGAAAATTCGAGTCCATCAATGTACAAAATAAGGATGAATATTGTTGCAAGTGGGCTATAATGTCCCAGTGAATTCAATTCAAACAGATGTACAACGTATAATGTTATAAACATAAAAGACGAAATTATAACATTGAATTTCAAAAGCTTGAGTTTCCCGCTAGCGCTTAATCAAATAAAGGTCTTTTAAACCAACAATCCAGATATGAGTGTAAATGTATTTGGCTTAGATGGTGATAATATAGTGGGTCCATATTACTTTACAACAGACGAAAAAATTAATCACATTAACCTATTACTTTTACAAGAAGGCAATAGGTTCCACTATGTTTGGATTAAAAATCTTTTAAGGTATTTATAACATTTTATATTGAAACAAAATAAATAAATATTCATAAGAAATTATTCAACTTTTTTTAATGTAATTGTAGACTTATAAGAACACAAACAACAAAGAGAGAAAATAGGATTCATATATGCAATACTTGTTTGATTCATTGCCGTACTGAGACGTCTTTACGTAATCACAAGAAACATTGTAACAAAGTTGTGACTACATTACCTACTACAGATAAAAACTTAGTAAGTTTTAAGAACATAAAAAAGCAAATGGATGTGCCTTTTGTAGTATACGCTGATTTTGAATGTATTCTCAGTTCTATTAATGTTCAGAATTCAACTTTCAAAATTAAGTCTATACAAAGTCATATTCCATTTGCAGTTACTATATAAAATGTTCATTTAACACTAGTTTAGATATATTTAGAACATACAGTAGTGATGACTCACCAAAACATTTCTTTACTAATTTAGTTAAAGATAGTCTAGATATATATAATAATTATATAAGTATAATTAAACCAATGAATTCCTTAACGCTTCTTCAACAAATAAAACAAAGTCAGGATTCCATTTGTCATATTTGTAACAAATTTGTATCTCTTGAAGATCGTGTAGCTGATCATTATCATTTAACAGGAGAATATATAGGCCCTTCGCATAGTAAATGTAATTTAGAGTATCAAATAGCAAAATTCATACCCATATTTTTTCACAATCTTTCATCATATGATTGTCATTTGTTCATTAGAGAACTTTCATCCATTGAAGGTGATATGAATATAATTCCTTTAAATAAAGAGTTATACGTATCTATATCCAAAAGAATTCTTGTTAATGATGATAATGGAAAAAAGACAATAGAACTGCGTTTTCTAGATTTTTATCGGTTTATGCCATCAAGTTTAGAAAAACCAGCTAGCTACCTGTTTGATGATGATTTATCAACTGTGAAATTAATTTATCAAAATCATAATGAATTCAGTTTGATGAAACATTAAGGGTGTCTTTCCGTATGATTATCTATATTCAACTAATCGTCTGGAAGAAACAGCTACCACCCCGATCGAGTTTCTTTAATAAACTTACTAGTAAGTCGTGTAGTGTAGATGATTATGAACATGCTGAAAAGGTTTGGAGTACATTTCAATGTACTAAACTTCTATTATATTATATTAAAAGTAGATGTTTTATTACTTTGTGATGTATTTGAAAATTTCCGTAAAGTTTGTAAGAAAATTTATAATTTAGATCCTTGCCAATATTATACTACTCCGGGCTTATCTTGGGACGCAAAGTTGAAAACAACTGAAATAGAGCTGGAATTGTTCACAGATATTAACATGTACAATTTCGTTGTGCGAGGTATTAGAGGGGGTATCGTTCAGTGTAGTAAACGACATTCTATAGCTAATAATAAATATATTAGTGATTATGATTCTACAAAAGAGTCAAATTATCTAATATATTTAGATGTAAATAATTTATATGGCTATGCTATGTCTCAATACCTCCCCATAAATAATTTCAAGTGGGTGGAAAACTGTGATAATTTCAATGTAAATAGTATAGGAGAAAATTCTGAATTTGGATATATACTGGAAGTAGACTTGGAATATCCAACTACATTACACGACTATCATAGTGACTTACCATTTTGTGCAGAAAACAAAAAAATTGAAAGTATGAAACAGCGAAAATTAATAACAGATTTAAATAATAAAACCAATTATATTATACATTATCGCAACCTTCAACAATGTCTTCAACATGGTTTGATTTTAAAGAAAATTCATAGAATTCTTCAATTTAATCAGTCAGATTGGTTTCAAAAATATATTGATTTAAATAATCATCATAGAACATTAGCTAAAAACACATTTGAACAAAATTTTTTTAAATTACTAAACAACGCTGTTTATGGTAAGACTATGGAAAACGTTGATAAAAGAAAAGACATTAAAATAGTATGTGAATGGGAAAATAAAGGTAAGCGATTAGGAGCTAGAGCTCTTATTGCTAGACCTAATTTTCATAGTTCTCTCATAATTCATGATAATATGATTGCAATTCAAATGAATAGAGTGAGAACTGAGTATAATAAACCAATATACATTGGGTTTTCAGTTTTAGAATTGTCTAAATATAAAATGTATGAATTTCATTATAATTATATGAAACCGATATATCTTGAAAATATTAATCTTACTTACATGAATACAGATTCCTTTATATATGATGTAAGAACAAATGACATATACGATGACATTAGAAATGATATCAAAACACATTTCGACACATCAGCATATTCAAAAGAAAATCCTTATAATATTCCACTAATGAATAAAAAAGTATTAGGAATGATGAAATATGGGTGTAATGGGAAAATTATTAAGGAATTTATTGGTTTACGAGCTAAAATGTATTCTGTAAAAATAGATAGAGTAGATCAGGAAATAAAAAAAAAAAATAAAGGGGTAAAACAAAATGTAACCAACAAACTTACTATAAACGATTTTAAAAAATGTTTGTTGGAGAAGAAACTGTATTATAATTCAATGTATGTATTTAGATCTAAAATTCATCAAATCTATACACAATATATAAGTAAACTAACATTAAGATATTTAGATGATACAAGATTTATACATGAAAATAATGTTGATACTTATGCCTGGGGAGATTATAAAATAAATGACTATAAATAAACAGAAAAAAAATAGTTTTTTTTATTTTAAATTGTATTTATTGTATAGAAATTTTAAACATAAATGACCACAATTAAATGTATTAAAGTTTTGATATTGATTGTAGTTGTATTCAATATTTCTACCTAAATATTTGATTAATTCTAAAGGAGGTTGTAAATTTCCAAAGCTGTCGAAATATTGTTTTTCATCCTTGTTTCTATAGTATGCTACCCAATGAATACCTGGTCTTGTTGATATATATAAATAAATTATTCCACATTCTACTGTCCTTGGCCGTTTTGGTAGAGAGTCCAACATATAAACTCCTCTAAAGTGTGGAATATTTCTTGAAAACTTTCTTAGATCAAATTCTGATAATGGTTTGTTTGGTAGCAGTAGTAGGGAACTGTATGTGCTTCGACCATTAAAAATATTAAATTTCAGCAATTAAATTTGAAATTTTTCAATTTTAATTGCCAAAATTCTCAAATTTCACAAAATTCTCAAATTTCATTTTGTGTGTGTTCGTGTGTGTATTTTTTCCCACGGTTTAATAGGGGCGTTCAGATTGTTGTTTTTTTTTTTTTTTTTAATAAAATGTTGGGGTAGGCGTGGGAATTTGTGTCTGTCCATATGTGACGTTGAGAATACATGTCCGTCGGTATGTGAGCGTGGGAATTTGTGTCTGTCCATATGTGACCTTGAGAATACATGTCCGTCGGTATGTGAGCGTGGGAATTTGTGTCTGTCCATATGTGACCTTGAGAATACATGTCCGTCGGTATGTGAGCGTGGAAATTTCTGTCTGTCCATTTACACTGTGTACGCCTGTTGAATAAAAAAATTTAGAAGCATTTTTAGGAATTACACTATTTAAAAAGTGTAGTAGTTATATATGAATACCCTTAATGTTTGTGGTTCGTTCCTTCTTGCTGGAGTGAGATTTTTTCTTTTATTTTTTTTGCTTATTAAAATTTGGTGTGTTTACTTAAGATTTGTCGTCCAGCAATTCAGTGTTTTTTTTTTACTTTTTTGCTTGCAATGCTTGAGTCTGGAGGAATAATTTGATTATTCTGATCTTGAAGACGTTGTGAAAAAAAAAAATTACTATTGCATAAATATTGAAACTGATGTTTTGTTTATTTTATACATGACGATCATCGATGGATTTTATTTGGGGATCTGGATGGTGGTGCGATTTCTGTATTTTGCATAATATGAATATTTATGCTATGTTTAAGTGTGTGTGTGTTTTTTGTGTTCTGAGTGGCGGTTGGTTTACTTAAGATTTGTCGTCCAGCAATTCAGTGTTTTTTTTTTTTTTTTTACTTTTTTGCTTGCAATGCTTGAGTCTGGAGGAATAATTTGATTATTCTGATCTTGAAGACGTTGTGAAAAAAAAATTACTATTGCATAAATATTGAAACTGATGTTTTGTTTATTTTATACATGACGATCATCGATGGATTTTATTTGGGGATCTGGATGGTGGTGCGATTTCTGTATTTTGTAGAATATGAATATTTATGCTATGTTTAAGTGTGTGTGTTTTTTGTGTTCTGAGTGGCGGTTGGAATGTCTGGCTGTCAGACAGTCTGTGTGTGTGACGATTGGTGAGTCTGTATGACAGTCCGCTTTCTTGCTTTCCTGGTCAGTATAAAATGTGATAAGGTGTACATATTCATGCGTACATAAATATCTACAAATTTATTTCATTTACGCATATACATACAAACAAATAATAAGCGTTTATTCTTTGTGCCCAAATATTCCCTTGACCATTTGAATGAATGAATGAACCATTGTGTATGTTTGTTTGTGTGTTCTCTGAAAAAAATAAATATGTATGTAGGTTTTTTGTTTGAAATAAAAAGACATTTATTTTAATTTTTATAAGCATTTATTTAAAAGTTTGTTAACACTTTCATTTTTAAGTAAAATTGCATTCCTTAAGGCACAAACACCATAGTCGTGATAGCTACAATAGAGATATATGGAATGCTTAGTTTCCATTTGTTTGAAATTAATGCTGCCAATGTCTTCAACGTTATAAACTGTTTGATGAATAATTTTTTCCAGCCATTTTTTCTTCTCTCCCCCCTTAACATATATTTGTGAATTTCTTATATTCGATTTTAAAAACTTGCAAACGCTTTGAAATGAGGCTGATCCATCATTCCAGTTAATATGATGATAGTTTTTTGTTAACCAAACTGCTTCTCTCTGTTTTTTGGCTGATAAACATGCGAAATCAAAAGGAGGTTTTATGATGAAATTGTACCATTCCTTGTTGCTGAAAACTACAGCTAGTTCTTTTGCGATGAAGTCATTTGAATTAGTTTTGAAACCTTGCAAGTCTACAAAAACAATATCACCATCCATGTTATTTAATTTATAAGAGCTTCCGGACTTGACCTTTTATTGGTATGTATTCTATTACGCGGTCATGAATAAGAACGCAGTAAGCTGATGTTTTTGCTGGAATATTTGTTGCTGTTTCAAATTCAATTTTTATGTCGATTGGTCCGGTATTGAGCGTTTCGTTTTGGTGACTGACATCAACTACAATAATTGGAGCGTTATTTTTAAACTCTTGACCTGTTAGAAGAGGTTGGAGTTGTTTCATGTAGTAGCTTTGTTGGAATCTTAGATACATATCATATAGAATCGCATAGCGCTCATTTTTGAATTTTATATTAAGATCGTCATATGGGTAAGAGGTTGAGTTTAAATGTACTTTTAAGTTAGTAAGATCACAATGAACAAACTTGTTTTCTTGTTGAAAGGCAATCAAGACAAAACGAGGGCGTTCTTTATTAGCGGCCAGTTTAACATTCCATATGTGATTGGTTCCCGTATTAAGGTGTGGATTCATATGACAATCCCAACTACGGAATGCCATTGGTATAGCAGCACCATTATTAAGTATTTTGATCATATTCAATTTACTATGATCAGATAATTGAACATGTGGAATTCTCCATGATATTAGTGAAATTGTAAGTTTTGCTTTCTCGGTGGAAACATTCGAGTGTACAAGATCTTCATCGTTCTTATTACGCAAGAGTATCAATTCATGTTTACCATTTAATAAAACTTTATTGTAGTTTTCAGCGAATCCTAAAAGAAGTTTGAGTGGTACATAGAAATTAAAATTTCCATTTTGAAGATCTATTTTATCAAGTTTATTCCATCCAGCATTTTGCAACACAACGCTTTCCGTAGGTGATAAAGAAACCAAATTTTTTATGGTACTGGTGGCTCCCAAATATCTTGTATGATCAATTTCAATACCATTCAGTTCATAGCGGATTTCATCAAAGAGATATGCAACAAAATTGTTTTTCAACTGAAAGTTGGGTGTAGATTTCGATGTCTTTTCGTCTACAACAAGTCCTTCCACATATATATAGCTTTCACTGGGTGACACATATAGATCTTGGTTTTGTATTGAAATTCTTATTTCATCGTTGTTGTTAAAAGACTGAAGGTATGGTATGTATGTGTGATAATCCTTTTTGATAATATTTTCGTCAGATATTGGTTTATCTAAAACGTCTATTATTGAACTCATTTTGTTTTCAATTTAAAGTTCAGTGACTTGAGAAAACTCTTGTTTGCTGCTGTAAGCGATTTTTGACGAACAGGTCTTTTCAATTGTTGCTTAGATTGTAACGTTTGAGAATTAGATGTTGCTGTAGTATTCTTCGATATACTCGTGTTGTATATTATCATTATTTAGTTGTCCTTAAATGTATTCGTATTGTAATTTCCTCACCTCTGAAATTAATTAAGTCGCCGTTTTGATCAACCACGCGAAGAGCTAGTGAACTTATCTCTCTGGAGTTTACTGGCAAATAAATAAGATTTTTGGGAATCTCAACTATTTTATATCTAGCCGGTACATTAATCGGAAATTCATGTAGTGTATGAGCTTTAGAATTATTCATATAAGTATTAACCACAATACTGCTTTCAATCCTCGAGAGATTCACCTTAAAGATATTCACTGGAAGATCAGAGTAATGTTCTTTGTTTGGCGTTAATATTCTGCTATTGAATCCTAAAAGTCTACCTATTGTATTTTCTTTATTAAAATATATTGGTTCTTTAGAGCTGCTGACTTTGACTTGCATTGTATTGTTATTAGCTTCAATCAAAATTTTGTTTTCTGGTCTATATCGTTTGTATTGTTCTTCTATATAGTCAACTATATCATTTAATTCATAAGATCCGATCGGTATTTCAATTACAAGTTCACCGATATAAAATATATTGTTGTAGACATCCACATTCGGGATACTGTTGTATGAATGAAAATCAGTTAGAGCACATTCATAGGTTCCGTTTAAATCACTAGGAGGAAAATAATTAGCAGATAGCTCTGATGAATTGGAGCTCAGAGTCAATGTTATTGACATTGTGACTGTGTGATTGTAAATAAATGGGGTTCAACACACAGTATGATTTATAAGAAGCAGTTTCGTATTTATTGTTTATTTACTTATTTTAAACTAAATTAAATATTGATGCCATTCTTGTTGTTTTTGTTGTTGTTTATTTATTGTATTCTTCCATTTACAATATCTCATCTTTGCTTATCCAAGAATGGTGCTCATTACCAAAGCCCAGCCACTTGACAAACACCTTATGTCCTTTAGTTTTGAGAACCTTTTCAACTAGGTATGTATTAGGATATCTGGTTTTTGAAAGTTCTTCTTCATAGAATCCACCTTTAATAGGATTTTCGCGATAGTCTTCTAATATATATGTTGTAGGATATGTATTTTGTACTCTTTTAATTGTAAAGATTTCTGTTGTCCAATTCGGAGTATAACCTTTTTCAAAAATGTTTTTATATTTGCTTATGCGTACATGATCTCCTGCATTAAATTTTGACATTTTATACATCTTTAAATGACTGTATACTGTGTTTAAAAGCTGTTTTTCATTTGTTGAATTTACTTTAATCGGTGACATTTTAATGGTGCGATGAATTTTTCTATTGTATGCATCAAGTAAATCTCTATACATATCAATCCAATTATATGAACCATTTAAGCTAAATTCCTTCCACATCATTCCTTTTAATGTTCTATTGAATCGTTCTACTATTGAGGCTTTCATAGTGCTATATGTTGAGTAGTGATTAATATTGTATTTATTCATCAACTGACTGAAATGTTTATTGAAAAATTCTTTACCATCGTCTGTTTGCAAGTTTTTCGGTATTCGTCCCAATTTGAAAATATTCTCCATTGCCTGAGTTGTTTCGAATGCATTCTTTCTGCTCAAAGGTACTGCCCAACCAAATTTTGAGAATGTATCAATTACAGTTAGCAAAAATCGATAATTTCTATTGTCTAAGGAATAATTCCCCATTTCAACTAAATCAGCTTGCCAAAGATCATCTATTCCTTTCATCACAACTCTACGACGTACAAAACGTTTTCGAGCCTGCTTATGCAATTCATTTACAACATTTCTCTTGGAAGACATCTTAATTTTCCAGTCGCTGTTTTAAGTGTGTTGTGATCTACTTGATGCACTTGCACCTATTGATACGAACATGTAATTTTCTATTCTATAAATTTTTTCCCGTAGCTCTTCAATTTCCATATCAAAAAGTGATTTATTACCATCCATTTTCTTATTGATATCCTGCAAATGAGCATTAAGATTTTCTAACTGGAAAGCTACTTCTTGTTGCTGTTTTTTGAGTTCAGTTTGCAGAAACAATTTACTGATAACATCGTTTTCCTCCACAGCATTTGCAACATTTTTGATTCTCTTGTATTGGACATCAATGTTTTTGTTCGTATCCATAAAGAAGCCCAACCACTTAGGCGCATTTTTGGTTGAAATTAATTCACTTCTATCGTTAATATAATGCCAAAATTTATCAACGGACATGTTTTATATAAAAATCTATGTATGTATATGGTTTATACAATTATATTAGCTTCACGTAGTTCTTAAATAATTGAGACAATTTCGTTGTTGTGATTAGTATGGCCTGCAGACTGTGATGCAAGCAGTAGTCTAAGTCGATCTACCAACTCGTTTGGATCATCCCAGTATATATAGTTTGGATTATGAGGGTTAAACTGCATCAAACCCCTTCCTAAATAATTACTTTTTGTTACATCTGATGAGCCTGTATGATTGTCTCCTTTGAAAAGTTTTCCAATAACTTGTTTGTACTGTGCTCCCTTTGATTTGACCATCAGACTTATAGCCTCTCCTGTGGGCATTGGTAGCAAGTAATATTTTTTTATAGATTTCAAGCTCGAATTTATCATAGTTTGTTGGTGCTTTATGAAACATTAAAGAAAAAAGTCCTGGCGTGAGCGCCCATATTTGTCCCCCAACCTGTATCTTATCTTGATTTAACTTGATGGTGCTATTAGAAAATCTCCATTCGTTATTATTATCTTTATGTGGACCATAGTTAGTATCTAGTTCGTTTCTCGATTGCAATAGTGATAAGTCAGAATAACTTTCTTCATTATTCGAATTTTGTGAGTAAAAGTCATCTTCATCATAATTACTGCTACTTTTAATATTAGATTGCTTAAAAATTTTTTCTTCACTTAGTTTCTTGGGCGTACTCGTTTCCAATTTTATTGTTGAGTTCTGAGGATGAAAACTTTCATTGTCATCAATTCCAGTTTCCTTATCACTCGGTTCTTTTTTAACTGGTCTACCAACGTATTTAGAGCTATTGATAAATTCTTTTAAAGGTTCTGCGATAGGCTTGAATGTATCTGTTAATTGCTGATGTGTATCTATTTCACCAGTTTTTATACTACGAAGCTTTTTCTTCAAGATATTTCTTGTTGCCACCAAGTCTTTAAGAATTTGTTCATTCATTTTAGCTATCAGGTCAGTTCAATAGGAAGCAGATCAGGTTATCAGGTCAGTTTAACAGCTATCAGGTCAGTTTATCAGGTACCAGATCAGCTTATCAGGTCAGTTTATCAGGTATCAGATCTGCTTATCTGATCAGTTACAATAATCACATGTATAAAGTTTGAAGTCAGATTAAATACTGCAGGGTGCATTTGATGAACAGTAAATTATATTATGATGAAGTAATCAAATGACTTTCTATAACGACCATTGTTTAGTTCATTATCTTTACTAATCACCAAAAATCCGTATTTTTCCTTCCAACATTCTCTACAAATTTGTTGAAACATTTCAAAGTCCATATCGCTGGCAACGTGATCATCATATACATGTTTCATATTTGTCGCATCTTGCTTAAACATAATAATTACATTAGCATTATCTCTTATCAAATGTTTTGGAATCCGCGTGTAAGTCTGACACAAGTAAAATGAGTCTACTTTCTTATGACGACCCATACAAAAATATGCACGTATATTGTTTTGCTTTTCACATGCAACATCATCAAAAATCATAATTGAATTGCTTTTAGCTTCACTAGGAGGAACAACGTCCTCGTTTTCTGCAAATGTGTAGTATCCGATTCCTTTAATTGGTGAAATTAATTTCTTTAGGTATTCATATTTAGGTTGATATAAAGATTTTGAGTACAAGTAAATATTTTCAAACTTGAGACCATTAGGACTTTCCAGCAAACTAATCATTATGTTAGTTTTTCCACAATTTGAAGGACCAACTATTAATGCTCGAATAGAATTTGGTAACAAGGAACTATGTCTTATTTTTTTACTGTCATTTGAACAAATATCAGCATTACGAACTAAAATATTTTTATGTTGTTTTATGAAGCGCATTTTAATAACTACTTGCTAAACTTGCAAACAATATCTTTTATTGTAGATTAAATTAATATGGTTGTACTTTATAACAAAAGTTTTAGTCACAAACAAACTATCGTTGGAGAAGGTTTACTAAATAAAGCAATAAATTCTCTACCTTTTGAATTAAATCTTCGTGGATACCAGTATTGTGTACCTGGCACAAGATTACAAAAGCGTTTAGATAGAGGAGATAAAGGAATTAACTTATTGGATGCTGCTTGCAAAAATCACGATATTGCTTACTCGAAAAATAAAGACTTAAACAGCAGACATCAAGCTGACAAAATTCTTGAAAATACGGCTTGGGAAAGAGTTCTTTCAAAAGATAGTGATCTTGCAGAAAAAACATTTTCATATATAGTCACCAACGCAATGAAAGCAAAAACTAAACTTGGTATGGGTGTTGAAGCAAAGAAAAGGAATACAGTGAAAAGACCATCACCACGAATTCGTATAAATGACAAAAATCTGTTTCATAAAACAATTAAATCAGCAACAAAGATATTGAAGAAGGAAAAACCACAAGATATTAATTCAGCCATTAAGATTGCTCGTAAAGCTATCAGTAAATCTCTTAAGGGGAAAAAAGCTCGTGTTATAATACCGCGTATTATAAATGTTCCAAAAATTGGTGGTTTTTTGCCCATAATACCGATTCTAACTGCTCTAGGTGCACTTGATAGTCTAGCAACTGGAGGTGCCTCTATAGCTAAAGCTGTAAATGCAACAAAGAATGCAAAAAAACAACTTGAGGAAGCCACCAGACACAATAAGGCAATGGAGTCTATTGCTGTGGGAGAAGGACTGTACCTTAAACCATATAAAAACGGTTATGGACTTGTTTGTAAAGATCATTCAAAAAACTATTAGAAATGCTACCCAACAGACCATTATCAGAATTTGATCTAAGAAAATTTTCAAAATATATTCCACACTTCAGAGGAGTTTATATGTTGGATTCACTACCAAAACGACCAAAGACTGTAGAGTGTGGAATAATCAATTTGGATTTATCAACAGGCCCAGGTACTCATTGGGTAGCATACTATAGGAACAAAAATGAAAAACAATATTTCGACAGCTTTGGAAATTTACAACCTCCTCTAGAATTAATCAAATATTTAGGTAGAAATATTCAATACAACTACAATCAATATCAAAACTTTAATACATATAATTGCGGTCACTTATGTTTGAAATTTCTTTATGATATAACCAAAGATATTAAATAAAACACAATCATATATATTTATATACATACATATTTAAAAACATTTTCTTTTTTATTATTATTTTTTTTTCTTGTTAATTACAAAATATATGAACATAACATATTTTTTACTGCCAAACGGGGTACTGGGAGTTTGGTATTAAAAACTCGTTCATCTCGCTTTCTAAGATCAGGTTTCGCTCTCCTTTTCTTTGTAGTCGATATTTACTATTCGAAAGATCTTCTAATTCTGCATTGGTCAATGCATTGTATCGGTTGGGGAGAAACATTATGTGGTTTTCCAGCTCAAGTTGAACTGTTTCCCCATACTTTGTTGTTACTCGCTTTGCACGTACGATAGTGTGTTTGGATAATTCATCTAGATCCTTTATATGGATTAAGGATTTTGTATTGTACGAATTAAGTTTTTCCACTAGATCCATTGCGGTAGAAATTTTTCACAACTTATAGCTTTGAACTTTTATTGCAAACTAATCTCGGTTTTAGCTTTCTAGACTGTAAGAAGCTTAACAGAAAATCATTATACAATGATTTTTTTGTTTTATTTTTGACAAAAGACGAAGTGAGGAAAAATTAAATATATATATAAGTATTTAAAACTAAGTAGTTGAAAAAGGATAGAGAGATGTCTTATATACGTATTCATTTTTTTGAGTCGAATTTTAAATTATTTTCTGGACTAAAAACGCTGACATGGTTTTTTTTTTTAATTTCATAACATACACCTTAGTACTGGTTCGTTGAAAACAATTATTAGTAGAGAACTAACAGTCAAAAAGATCGGAAGTAAATTTTAGTAATAGTATAAAATATTTCATAAAATCATGAGTGACATTAGAAACATTAGTTGATTTTGAGAGATGTGTAATATACGAACACATGGAAATGGTGAAAATGTTCCTCGATATGTTGAATGAAAATGATGATTTTGGTATAATGGAAGATGAGGGCAAGGACGATGGTCACTTTAAGTCTTGTCCATGGAGCCACCCAGATTGTGAGGAGGGGCCAGATACCTGTCGGTGCTCCGTATTTTACTTAAGAAAAATGATGATAAATCATTTAATTAATTCATATTATGCAATATTTCGATGAAACTAAATAATAAATCACCAAACAAAATAAAACAAATTCTGAATGTTTTTTCATTTTAAATATATTTGTACAATATTTTTGTTTATTTCTCTTAACAATACAAAAATTTTTTTACTTATTAATAAATTTAACTACTTAAATAAACATAAAAATTATTACTTAAAAATAGGGATACAGTTATAGCACTGCTTCTTCCTATTCTAGTCTTGAAATTTATCACAGTAGCATGTCAAGTTCATAATCAGGATTAGTTTCCTCGATTCGAAAATGATACCATGCATATGTACTCATCTTATCACTTCTTATTTTTCTTCTATCGTCTGCATAATTTAATACTACTTTATTTATTTCATTTGTATAAATTTGATGAATTTTTTATTTAAATGTTAGCATATCATCATACACAGTCGATTTATTGAATAAGCAATTTCTATATGAAGCTATACTATAATTATTAAGAATGCACTTCTTTACTCCTTTCGATTTTTTAATATCACTTTGATGTTGCACACTAAAAGAGTACATTTTTGACCGCAATCCTACAAATTCCTTCATTACCTTTCCACAATTCTCATCCTTCATCATACCCAATACCTTTTTGTTTACCAGAGGAAATCCATATACATTGTCTTTTGGGTAATCTGATGTATCAAACTTATGGTCGAGGTCAGTTTTTATGTCAGCGTAAAAGTCTTCTGTTTTTACTGTGTAAATGAAAGAGTCAGTATCCATATAATTCAGTGATAAGTTTGACTTGAATTTGGGTTGCATGTACCCATAATGGAAATCATACATTTTCCATTTGGAAAGCTCTAATACACAAAACCCTAAATATATAGGCTTATTGTAATAGGTTTTCACTCTATTCATTTCAATCGCTACCATATTCTCAGAAAATATTGACAAACTATGAAAATTAGGTTTAGATATCCAATCTTGAGCTCCTAAATGATTACAGTTTGTCCTTTTCCAGTCCGTAACTATTCGTACATCTTTTCTCTTTTCCACATTCTCCATAGTTTTACCGTATACTGCATTATTTAACAATTTGAAAAAAGTTTTTTCAAAAGTATTTTTTGCAGTAGCCCTATGTTTGGTATTCAAGTCTATATAACTTTTCAACCAGGTTGATTGCTTATAGGTGAGAATTCGATGCACTTTCTTTAGAACTAGACCATACTGTAAACATTGTTTAAGAACTCTATAATGTATGACATACGTTTGTTTTGTTGAAAAATCTGCAACTAATTTAATGTGCTTTGTTTGCAAAATTTTCTTATTTTCTGGACAGAAAGGTAGGTCATTGTGTGAGTCATGCAAATGAGAAGGACAGTCTAAAGTAACTTCATAGACATATCCATCACTTGAATTATCACCTATGGTTTTAGGATCCAGATTTAGCTCTTCAGCTGATAGCCATCTGAATCCACCATAAGGTAAATACTCAGACATAGCCCAACCGTAGAGGTTATTTGCGTCTAAGTACACAATAAATTCTGAGGGCTTTTCTCTATCGAAATCAGGTAGATATTTGTTGTTAGCCTTTGAATATCGGTTACTGCATTGTACAAGTCCACCACGTATTCCTTTCTTGAAGAAATTGTACATATCTATGTCCGTCAAAAGCTCTAGTTCTATATTTGTGTACTTTAGCATAGCATCCCACGATAGTCCTGGTGCAGTGTAGTATTGACATGGATCTAAGTGGTAGAAATTTTCCCTTGCTGGAAGTTCACCAACATTCAATTTTTCAAAAGAATTAAGAAAATCATAGGGAAAGACACCTTTTCTTCTCACTAGATCAAACTCTTTTTTTGTTTTAAATTGTCTTTTAATGATGTGAAAGTCTTGTTCTGAAAGATTATTAGCTAAAGATTCTAAGCTTTCAGGCATAAAGCGAATTGTGTCTAAAAATCTAAGTTCAAGGTTGTAGTTGTCGGTCATTTTTGAAAATCTAGATAGTGATATGTATAATTCTTTGTTGAGCGGAAGGACTTTTATATTGTCAGATTTTTTACCTAACTCTTTAACAAAAAGATGCGCGTCATAAGATGAATAATTGTGGAAATAGATTGGTATAAATTTTGGAATTTGAAATTTTAAATTGCATCTATTATGAGCTGCTCCTCTAAATTTACCACTTATGTGGCAGTGATCTCGCACTCTATCATTGCCTAGATATTTATGACAAATGTGACAATTTATCGCATTTCGAAAATTAAAATTTTCGAAAGGAGTTAAAGTATCCATTTCCCTTTTATTTACTAGATATTCATTATAAATATCTTCACAATCTTCAATCAAATTTTCTACAAACTTTTCTGCTGCATCCCTCCCCGTATATAAATTAAACTTATCTAAACTATCATTATGCTTACATTTAATATAATAACTAAAAGCACAAGGAATGTGCTTTTTGCGATACCTACTTTTGTCACTTACTCTAATATTAACCTCCTCCAGTATGCATTCAAAGTCTGCATACACAACAAATGGTACATCCATTTGTCGTTGGTGGTCTTTAAACTGCAACACGGCATTTTCCTCAGACGGCAGCTCCGCAACAATTTGCCCACATTCTTCTTTATGTCGCTCTAACGTCCTCTCATTGTGGGTGTATTGGAGGCAGCTGTTACAGAAGACAAGTTTTTTGCAGTGCTTGGTAGTCTGAGATTTTAAAAGTCTGTGGAAAGAAAAAAGTTATAAGAATATATATTAATATATTTACGTAAATAAATGTATATTTCTTTACTTACTTTGATATATTTGTTATAAGAATATAATGCTGATATCCTTCAGCATTTTCTAATAATAACAAATTAATATGTTTAGCTTTTTCATTCTTGGTGTTATAGAATGGTCCAACAATCTCATTGCTTTCATCATTGTATCCGAACACATTGACGCTAATATTTGGATTGCTTTCTTCAAATATCCTGATACTCTTTAATGCCAACGGAAACTTTAAATTTTTGAAATCAATCTCAATTCCGTTTTGCAAACATATGATATCAGCGCTGATGTCTGCAATGTTGTATGAGCAGCAACTTTGTGGTCCTTTAATATCAGATGTATCCAGTGCATTTTTGTATCTAAAAGTAACAAGTCGTGACTATTAAAAAATTCCTTGTGTGTTATTAATAAATCTAAGACAGAAAATAAATACATATTCTAAAAAAACATATTATTTGTATATCAAAAAATAAGAGTGTGTCATATAATTTAAGCAAAGACAGAATTTAAATATATATATAAAAATCCTTGTAATATTACTTGTTATCCAAGCATTTATTTTTTAATAAAAAAGTACACTATAAACAAAATAATTTTTATAAGTGTAAGTAAAAATATTAAAAAAAAAATGAGTTCATCAATTTTCAAGTGCAATATCTGTAATAAGGTATATAAATACCAAAAATCTTATTTAGAACATTGCAAAGGTCATGTTCAACCACAACAAGTGCAACAGTCGATACAACCCCCAACATCTGCGTACAACCCCATAGCAACATATCAACAAATCGCACAGTCCATACAACCCTCAACATATGCATACAACTCAATGGTCCAAAACAATTTGCAGTATCAGTATCCGGCGCAGTATCAGTACCCAGTGCAGTATCAGTATCCAGTGCAGTATCAGTATCCAGTGCAGGTACCAGCGTATCCTTTATATCCGTATATGCCTAATTATTACCCAAGCTATTTGCCCGTAGATAATCCTTCTCAAGACATGGATATAAGTCAAATTATTCCACATGATCAGGCAGATACACAAAATAATGAAGTAGAAATGGATATCTCAAATTCTGCGGATGATCTACTGTCTCAAGCTCCAAATGAATGCAAATATTATATAATAAATAGTGCTTTTAAAAATAATATTACAACATTTGGAGTTCCAGTAAATAAAGATTGTATTTTATTTGAAGATGTTACTGTGGATAATAAACATATCATCAAAGAAAGACTTGAAAATAGTCTTGCCGTACACAACATTATTAAATTTAATATTACTCTTATTGGAGAGTATATTAAAATTATAAGCGATGATATGGAATTGTGTACTATTTCTCACCGGGCAAAGATGGATCTTCTGTGCATTGGAGATGATGTTGAGGAAATTATGGCAAAGCAATTTCAAGAAATCCACAACAAAATGTCTGAATTTCAAGAACGGGATTCAGGATGGACTTTAATTAGAATTGTTCGCCTCGAAATCGCTATAAATAAGTCATCTTTGGTGAGAGGATCGAACTGGATAAGTACGCCGGAGAACTTAAAAAGTAAAAAGGCATGTATAAATGTTGAAAATAATGACATTTATTGTTTTAAATGGGCAATAATATCTGCACTGGATACATCTGATATTAAAAGACCACAAAGTTGCTGCTCATACAACATTGCAGACATCAGCGCTGATATCATATGTTTGCAAAACGGAATTGAGATTGATTTCAAAAATAAAATTTAGATTAATACAAATTCGTGAAAATTTTGTTTTGGTATAGTACGCTTCATTCCAACAAAGTAGCCTTGCGTTACTTTGCAAAAGTAGCGTATCTGCTGATAGAAACGGTTAAGATTAAAAAATTAGAAAAGAAACTGCTACGTGGACAAAACATTGTGGTTTCTGATAATACACAGAATGCCGAGACATGCTTATGCATGCCTCTACAATACAAAATGTTTAAGGGAATGAAAGTGCTACGTAGACAATATTTATGTAAACAAAAATTTTGATAAGTGATATCTACAGAGTACAGAGACATGCTTGTCACAAAATTTTGTAGCAAAAGAAACTGCTACGTGGACAAAACATTGTGGTATCCGATATACACAGAATGCGGAGGCATGCTTATGCATGCAAATACGTTAGAAAATATTTAGGAGAATGAAACTGCTACGTAGACAATATTTATATAAACAAGCATTATGATATGTGATATACACAGAATACGGCGGCATGCTTATGCATGTAGAGACGTTCCAAAATTTTGTAGCAAAAGGAACTGCTACGTGGACAAAACATTATGGTATCTGATAAACTACAAAATCTTTGTAGCTTCACAAGTTTTCAAAGCAAAATTATCAAATTTTGAAGTTGAGCTTTTATTTGTACAATGAAGCCCTTCTGGTACACACCATTATATCGGAGACTTCAGCGTCACCATTTGAAGGAGTATTTAAGAAAAGCCAGACAGGAAGAGTTCGAGAAACATCTTGAAGGAGATGAGGAGCTTCTCCTAGAGCTGTCTTCGCAACCATCTTCATCTAACCCACTCCAAAAAATAGATGAAGAATATGAAGAGATGCTGACAGGTGACAATGACCTATTTTTGAGCATCAATACTCAGCCTGCCGAAGCTGGTAGTGAATCCAATAGAAGTGAGGTAACCAACAAACCGCACATAGAAATATTGGAAGTCCAAATGCTCCCAAAAATTGATGTCCCAATGTTTCTTGCATTATACGAAGATACCAACGATCAATTGTTGATAGAGGCAGCTGACGCAGTGGAGGCAGCTTTATATTAAATAATATATGTAAATGTATGTATAAATATTACATATTAATAAAAATTAAAACAATGTATATGTTTAAACAATGGTTCATTCATTCATTCAAATGGTCAAGGGAATATTTGGGCACAAAGAATAAAGGCTTATTATTTGTTTGTATGTATATGCGTAAATGAAATAAATTTGTAGATATTTATGTACGCATGAATATGTACACCTTATCACATTTTATACTGACCAGGAAAGCAAGAAAGCGGACTGTCATACAGACTCACCAATCGTCACACACACAGACTGTCTGACAGCCAGACATTCCAACCGCCACTCAGAACACAAAAAACACATACACTTAAACATAGCATGAATATTCATATTCTACAAAATACAGAAATCGCACAACCATCCAGATCCCCAAATAAAATCCATCGATGATCGTCATGTATAAAATAAACAAAACATCAGTTTCAATATTTATGCAATAATATTTTTTTTTTTCACAACGTCTTCAAGATCAGAATAATCAAATTATTCCTCCAAAAAAATAAAAGAAAAAATCTCACTCCAGCAAGAAGGAACGAACCACAAACATTAAGGGTATCCATATATAACTACTACACTTTTTAAATAGTGTAATTCCTAAAAATGCTTCTAAATTTTTTTGTTCACCAGGCGTACACAGTGTAAATGGACAGACAGAAATTCCCACGCTCACATACCGACGGACATGTATTCTCAAGGTCACATATGGACAGACACAAATTCCCACGCTCACATACCGACGGACATGTATTCTCAAGGTCACATATGGACAGACACAAATTCCCACGCTCACATACCGACGGACATGTATTCTCAAGGTCACATATGGACAGACACAAATTCCCACGCTCACATACCGACGGACATGTATTCTCAAGGTCACATATGGACAGACACAAATTCCCACGCCTACCCCAACATTTTATTAAAAAAAAAACAACAATGTGAACGCCCCTATTAAACCGTGGGAAAAAATACACACACGAACACACACAAAATGAAATTTGAGAATTTTGTGAAATTTGAGAATTTTGGCAATTAAAATTGAAAAATTTCAAATTTAATTGCTGAAATTTAATATTTTTAATGGTCACAGCACATACAGTTCCCTACTACTGGTAGCATTTCCAATAGTTTTTTGAATGATCTTTACAAACAAGTCCATATCACTTTTTATATGGTTTAAGGTACAGTCCTTCTCCCACAGCAATAGACTCCATTGTCTTGTTGTGTCTGGTGGCTTCCTCAAGTTGTTTTTTTGCGTCCTATGTTGCATTTACAGCCTTAGCTATAGCGGCACCTCCAGTTGTTAGACTACCAAGTGCACCTAGAGCAGTTAGAATCGAAATTAGCGGTAAAAAACCACACATTTTTGGAACATTTATAATACGTGGTATTACAACACGAGCTTTTTTCCCCTTAAGAGATCTGTTGATAACTTTACGAGCAATCTTAATGGCTTAATTAATGTCTTGTAATTTTTCCTTCTTCAATATCTTTGTTGCTGATTTAATTGTTTTATGAAACAGTTCTTTGTCATTTAGACGATTTCGTGGTGATGGTCTTTTCACTATATTCCTTTTCTTTGCTTCAACACCCATACCAAGTTTAGTTTTTGCTTTCATTGCCTTGGTGACTATATATGCAAATGTTTTTTCTGCAAGATCACTATCTTTTGAAAGAACTCTTTCCTAAGCTTTATTTTCAAGAATGTTGCCAGCTCTGCTGTTTAAGTCTTTATTTTTCGAATAAGCAATATCGTGATTTTTGCAAGCAGCATCCAATAAGTAGTTCATTCCTTTATCTCCTCTATCTAAACGCTTTTGTAATTTTGTGCCAGGTCCAAAGTACTGATATCCAGGAAGATGAAATTCAAAAGGTAGAGAATTTATTGCTTTATTAGTAAACCTTCTCCAACGATAGTTTGTTTGTGACTAAAACTTTTGTTATAAAGTACAACCATATTAATTTAATCTACAATAAAAGATATTGTTTGCAAGTTTAGCAAGTAGTTATTAAAATGCGCTTCATAAAACAACATAAAAATATTTTAGTTCGTAATGCTGATATTTGTTCAAATGACAGTAAGAAAATAAGACATAGTTCCTTATTACCAAATTCTATTCGAGATTTAATAGTTGGTCCTTCAAATTGTGGAAAAAATAACATAATGATTAGTTTGATGGAAAGTCCTAATGGTCTCAAGTTTGAAAATATTTACTTGTACTCAAAATCTTTATATCAACCTAAATATGAATACCTAAAGAAATTAATTTCAACAATTAAAGGAATGGGATACTACACATTCGCAGATAACGAGTACGTTGTTCCTCCTAGTGAAGCTAAAAGCAATTCAATTATGATTTTTGATGATGTTGCATGTGAAAAGCAAAACAATATACGTGCATATTGTTGTATGGGCCGTCATAAGAACGTAGACTCATTTTACTTGTGTCAAACTTACACGCGGATTCCAAAACATTTGATAAGAGATAATGCTAATGTAATTATTATGTTTAAACAAGATGCGACAAATATGAAACATGTATCACGTTGCCAGCGATATGGACTTTGAAATGTTTCAACAAATTTGTAGAGAATGTTGGAAGGAAAAATACGGATTTTTTATGATAAGTAAAGATAATGAACTAAACAATGGTCGGTATAGAAAGTCATTTGATTACTTCATCATAATATAATTTACTGTTCATCAAATGTATCCTTCGGTATTTAATCTGACTTCAAACTTTATACATATGATTATTGTAACTGATCAGATAAGCTGATCTGATACCTGTTAAACTGACCTGATAAGCTGATCTGACACCCGATAAACTGATCTAATACCTGTTAAACTGACCGGATAAGCTTATCTGATACCTGATAAGCTGACCTGATAGGCTGATCTGGTACCTGATAAGCTGATCTGATACCTGATGAGCTGATCTGATACCTGATCTGTTAACTTGATCTAATAAACTGATCTGCTTCCTATTGAACTGACCTGATAACTCAAATAAATAGACAAATTCTTAAAGACTTGGTGACTACAAGAAATATCTTGAAGTAAAACCTTCGAAGTGTAAAAACTGGTGAAATAAATAAACATGAACAATTAAGAGATACATTCAAGCCTATCACAGAACCTTTAAAAGAATTTATCAATAGCTCTAAATACGTTGGTAGACCGGTTAAAAAAGAACCGAGTGATAAGGAAACTGGAATTGATGACAATGAAAGTTTTCATCCTCAGAATTCAACAATAAAACTGGAAACGAGTACTCACAAGAAACTAATTGAAGAAAAAATGTTTAAACAATTGAATAGAGTAGTATTGAACTGTATGTGCTGTGACCATTAAAAATATTAAATTTCAGCAATTAAATTTGAAATTTTTCAATTTTAATTGCCAAAATTCTCAAATTTCACAAAATTCTCAAATTTCATTTTGTGTGTGTTCGTGTGTGTATTTTTTCCCACGGTTTAATAGGGGCGTTCAGATTGTTGTTTTTTTTTTTTTTAATAAAATGTTGGGGTAGGCGTGGGAATTTGTGTCTGTCCATATGTGACGTTGAGAATACATGTCCGTCGGTATGTGAGCGTGGGAATTTGTGTCTGTCCATATGTGACCTTGAGAATACATGTCCGTCGGTATGTGAGCGTGGGAATTTGTGTCTGTCCATATGTGACCTTGAGAATACATGTCCGTCGGTATGTGAGCGTGGAAATTTCTGTCTGTCCATTTACACTGTGTACGCCTGGTGAATAAAAAAATTTAGAAGCATTTTTAGGAATTACACTATTTAAAAAGTGTAGTAGTTATATATGGATACCCTTAATGTTTGTGGTTCGTTCCTTCTTGCTGGAGTGAGATTGTTTCTTTTATTTTTTTGCTTATTAAAATTTGGTGTGTTTACTTAAGATTTGTCGTCCAGCAATTCAGTGTTTTTTTTTTTTTACTTTTTTGCTTGCAATGCTTGAGTCTGGAGGAATAATTTGATTATTCTGATCTTGAAGACGTTGTGAAAAAAAAAATTACTATTGCATAAATATTGAAACTGATGTTTTGTTTATTTTATACATGACGATCATCGATGGATTTTATTTGGGGATCTGGATGGTGGTGCGATTTCTGTATTTTGCATAATATGAATATTTATGCTATGTTTAAGTGTGTGTGTGTTTTTTGTGTTCTGAGTGGCGGTTGGTTTACTTAAGATTTGTCGTCCAGCAATTCAGTGTTTTTTTTTTTTTTTACTTTTTTGCTTGCAATGCTTGAGTCTGGAGGAATAATTTGATTATTCTGATCTTGAAGACGTTGTGAAAAAAAAAATTACTATTGCATAAATATTGAAACTGATGTTTTGTTTATTTTATACATGACGATCATCGATGGATTTTATTTGGGGATCTGGATGGTGGTGCGATTTCTGTATTTTGTAGAATATGAATATTTATGCTATGTTTAAGTGTGTGTGTTTTTTGTGTTCTGAGTGGCGGTTGGAATGTCTGGCTGTCAGACAGTCTGTGTGTGTGACGATTGGTGAGTCTGTATGACAGTCCGCTTTCTTGCTTTCCTGGTCAGTATAAAATGTGATAAGGTGTACATATTCATGCGTACATAAATATCTACAAATTTATTTCATTTACGCATATACATACAAACAAATAATAAGCGTTTATTCTTTGTGCCCAAATATTCCCTTGACCATTTGAATGAATGAATGAACCATTGTGTATGTTTGTTTGTGTGTTCTCTGAAAAAAATAAATATGTATGTAGGTTTTTTGTTTGAAATAAAAAGACATTTATTTTAATTTTTATAAGCATTTATTTAAAAGTTTGTTAACACTTTCATTTTTAAGTAAAATTGCATTCCTTAAGGCACAAACACCATAGTCGTGATAGCTACAATAGAGATATATGGAATGCTTAGTTTCCATTTGTTTGAAATTAATGCTGCCAATGTCTTCAACGTTATAAACTGTTTGATGAATAATTTTTTCCAGCCATTTTTTCTTCTCTCCCCCCTTAACATATATTTGTGAATTTCTTATATTCGATTTTAAAAACTTGCAAACGCTTTGAAATGAGGCTGATCCATCATTCCAGTTAATATGATGATAGTTTTTTGTTAACCAAACTGCTTCTCTCTGTTTTTTGGCTGATAAACATGCGAAATCAAAAGGAGGTTTTATGATGAAATTGTACCATTCCTTGTTGCTGAAAACTACAGCTAGTTCTTTTGCGATGAAGTCATTTGAATTAGTTTTGAAACCTTGCAAGTCTACAAAAACAATATCACCATCCATGTTATTTAATTTATAAGAGCTTCCGGACTTGACCTTTTATTGGTATGTATTCTATTACGCGGTCATGAATAAGAACGCAGTAAGCTGATGTTTTTGCTGGAATATTTGTTGCTGTTTCAAATTCAATTTTTATGTTGATTGGTCCGGTATTGAGCGTTTCGTTTTGGTGACTGACATCAACTACAATAATTGGAGCGTTATTTTTAAACTCTTGACCTGTTAGAAGAGGTTGGAGTTGTTTCATGTAGTAGCTTTGTTGGAATCTTAGATACATATCATATAGAATCGCATAGCGCTCATTTTTGAATTTTATATTAAGATCGTCATATGGGTAAGAGGTTGAGTTTAAATGTACTTTTAAGTTAGTAAGATCACAATGAACAAACTTGTTTTCTTGTTGAAAGGCAATCAAGACAAAACGAGGGCGCTCTTTATTAGCGGCCAGTTTAACATTCCATATGTGATTGGTTCCCGTATTAAGGTGTGGATTCATATGACAATCCCAACTACGGAATGCCATTGGTATAGCAGCACCATTATTAAGTATTTTGATCATATTCAATTTACTATGATCAGATAATTGAACATGTGGAATTCTCCATGATATTAGTGAAATTGTAAGTTTTGCTTTCTCGGTGGAAACATTCGAGTGTACAAGATCTTCATCGTTCTTATTACGCAAGAGTATCAATTCATTTTTACCATTTAATAAAACTTTATTGTAGTCTTCAGCGAATCCTAAAAGAAGTTTGAGTGGTACATAGAAATTAAAATTTCCATTTTGAAGACCTATTTTATCAAGTTTATTCCATCCAGCATTTTGCAACACAACGCTTTCCGTAGGTGATAAAGAAACCAAATTTTTTATGGTACTGGTGGCTCCCAAATATCTTGTATGATCAATTTCAATACCATTCAGTTCATAACGGATTTCATCAAAGAGATATGCAACAAAATTGTTTTTCAACTGAAAGTTGGGTGTAGATTTCGATGCCTTTTCGTCTACAACAAGTCCTTCCACATATATATAGCTTTCACTGGGTAACACATATAGATCTTGGTTTTGTATTGAAATTCTTATTTCATCGTTGTTGTTAAAAGACTGAAGGTATGGTATGTATGTGTGATAATCCTTTTTGATAATATTTTCGTCAGATATTGGTTTATCTAAAACGTCTATTATTGAACTCATTTTGTTTTCAATTTAAAGTTCAGTGACTTGAGAAAACTCTTGTTTGCTGCTGTAAGCGATTTTTGACGAACAGATCTTTTCAATTGTTGCTTAGATTGTAACGTTTGAGAATTAGATGTTGCTGTAGTATTCTTCGATATACTCGTGTTGTATATTATCATTATTTAGTTGTCCTTAAATGTATTCGTATTGTAATTTCCTCACCTCTGAAATTAATTAAGTCGCCGTTTTGATCAACCACGCGAAGAGCTAGTGAACTTATCTCTCTGGAGTTTACTGGCAAATAAATAAGATTTTTGGGAATCTCAACTATTTTATATCCAGCCGGTACATTAATCGGAAATTCATGTAGTGTATGAGCTTTAGAATTATTCATATAAGTATTAACCACAATACTGCTTTCAATCCTCAAGAGATTCACCTTAAAGATATTCACTGGAAGATCAGAGTAATGTTCTTTGTTTGGCGTTAATATTCTGCTATTGAATCCTAAAAGTCTACCTATTGTATTTTCTTTATTAAAATATATTGGTTCTTTAGAGCTGCTGACTTTGACTTGCATTGTATTGTTATTAGCTTCAATCAAAATTTTGTTTTCTGGTCTATATCGTTTGTATTGTTCTTCTATATAGTCAACTATATCATTTAATTCATAAGATCCGATCGGTATTTCAATTACAAGTTCACCGATATAAAATATATTGTTGTAGACATCCACATTCGGGATACTGTTGTATGAATGAAAATCAGTTAGAGCACATTCATAGGTTCCGTTTAAATCAATAGGAGGAAAATAATTAGCAGATAGCTCTGATGAATTGGAGCTCAGAGTCAATGTTATTGACATTGTGACTGTTTGATTGTAAATAAATGAGGTTCAACACACAGTATGATTTATAAGAAGCAGTTTCGTATTTATTGTTTATTTACTTATTTTTTTAGCTAAATTAAATATTGATGCCATTGTTGTTGTTTTTGTTGTTGTTTATTTATTGTATTCTTCCATTTACAATATCTCATCTTTGCTGATCCAAGAATTGTGCTCATTACCAAAGCCCAGCCACTTGACAAACACCTTATGACCTTTAGTTTTGAGAACCTTTTCAACTAGGTATGTATTAGGATATCTGGTTTTTGAAAGTTCTTCTTCATAGAATCCGCCTTTAATAGGATTTCCGCGATAGTCTTCTAATATATATGTTGTAGGATATGTATTTTGTACTCTTTTAATTGTAAAGATTTCTGTTGTCCAATTCGGAGTATAACCTTTTTCAAAAATGTTTTTATATTTGCTTATGCGTACATGATCTCCTGCATTAAATTTTGACATTTTATACATCTTTAAATGACTGTATACTGTGTTTAAAAGCTGTTTTTCATTTGTTGAATTTACTTTAATCGGTGATATTTTAATGGTGCGATGAATATTTGTATTGTATGCATCAAGTAAATCTCTATACATATCAATCCAATTATATGAACCATTTAAGCTAAATTCCTTCCACATCATTCCTTTTAATGTTCTATTGAATCGTTCTACTATTGAGGCTTTCATAGTGCTATATGTTGAGTAGTGATTAATATTGTATTTATTCATCAACTGACTGAAATATTTATTGAAAAATTCTTTACCATCGTCTGTTTGCAAGTTTTTCGGTATTCGTCCCAATTTGAAAATATTCTCCATTGCCTGAGTTGTTTCGAATGCATTCTTTCTGCTCAAAGGTACTGCCCAAGCAAATTTTGAGAATGTATCAATTACAGTTAGCAAATTCTATAATTTCTATTGTCTAAGGAATAATTTCCCATTTCAACTAAATGAGCTTGCCAAAGATCATCTATTCCTTTCATCACAACTCTACGACCTACAAAACGTTTTCGAGCCTGCTTATGCAATTCATTTACAACATTTCTCTTTGAAGACATCTTAATTTTCCAGTCGCTGTTTTAAGTGTGTTGTGATCTACTTGATGCACTTGCACCTATTGATACGAACATGTAATTTTCTATTGTATAAATTTTTTCTCGTAGCTCTTCAATTTCCATATCAAAAAGTGATTTATTACCATCCATTTTCTTATTGATATCCTGCAAATGAGCATTAAGATTTTCTAACTGGAAAGCTACTTCTTGTTGCTGTTTTTTGAGTTCAGTTTGCAGAAACAATTTACTGATAACATCGTTTTCCTCCAGAGCATTTGCAACATTTTTGATTCTCTTGTATTGGACATCAATGTTTTTGTTCGTATCCATAAAGAAGCCCAACCACTTAGGCGCATTTTTGGTTGAAATTAATTCACTTCTATCGTTAATATAATGCCAAAATTTATCAACGGACATGTTTTATATAAAAATCTATGTATGTATATAGTTTATACAATTATATTAGCTTCACGTAGTTCTTAAATAATTGAGACAATTTCGTTGTTGTGATTAGTATGGCCTGCAGACTGTGATGCAAGCAGTAGTCTAAGTCGATCTACCAACTCGTTTGGATCATCCCAGTGTATATAGTTTGGATTATGAGGGTTAAACTGCATCAAACCCCTTCCTAAATAATTACTTTTTGTTACATCTGATGAGCCTGTATGATTGTCTCCTTTGAAAAGTTTTCCAATAATATGTTTGTACTTATGGGCTATGCTCCCTTTGATTTGACCATCAGACTTATAGACTCTCCTGTGGGCATTGGTAGCAAGTAATATTTTTTTATAGATTTCAAGCTCGAATTTATCATAGTTTGTTGGTGCTTTATGAAACATTAAAGAAAAAAGTCCTGGCGTGAGCGCCCATATTTGTCCCCCAACCTGTATATTATCTTGATTTAACTTGATGGTGCTATTACCAAATCTCCATTCGTTATTATTATCTTTATGTGGACCATAGTTAGTATCTAGTTCGTTTCTCGATTGCAATAGTGATAAGTCAGAATAACTTTCTTCATTATTCGAATTTTGTGAGTAAAAGTCATCTTCATCATAATTACTGCTACTTTTAATATTAGATTGCTTAAAAATTTTTTCTTCACTTAGTTTCTTGGGCGTACTCGTTTCCAATTTTATTGTTGAGTTCTGAGGATGAAAACTTTCATTGTCATCAATTCCAGTTTCCTTATCACTCGGTTCTTTTTTAACTGGTCTACCAACGTATTTAGAGCTATTGATAAATTCTTTTAAAGGTTCTGCGATAGGCTTGAATGTATCTGTTAATTGCTGATGTGTATCTATTTCACCAGTTTTTATACTACGAAGCTTTTTCTTCAAGATATTTCTTGTTGCCACCAAGTCTTTAAGAATTTGTTCATTCATTTTAGCTATCAGGTCAGTTCAATAGGAAGCAGATCAGGTTATCAGGTCAGTTTAACAGCTATCAGGTCAGTTTATCAGGTACCAGATCAGCTTATCAGGTCAGTTTATCAGGTATCAGACCAGCTTATCAGGTCAGTTTAACAGGTATCAGATCAGCTTATCAGGTCAGTTTAACAGGTATCAGGTCAGTTTATCAGGTATCAGATCTGCTTATCTGATCAGTTACAATAATCACATGTATAAAGTTTGAAGTCAGATTAAATACTGCAGGGTGCATTTGATGAACAGTAAATTATATTATGATGAAGTAATCAAATGACTTTCTATAACGACCATTGTTTAGTTCATTATCTTTACTAATCACCAAAAATCCGTATTTTTCCTTCCAACATTCTCTACAAATTCGTTGAAACATTTCAAAGTTCATGTCGCTGGCAACGTGATCATCATATACATGTTTCATATTTGTCGCATCTTGCTTAAACATAATAATTACATTAGCATTATCTCTTATCAAATGTTTTGGAATCCGCGTGTAAGTCTGACACAAGTAAAATGAGTCTACTTTCTTATGACGACCCATACAAAAATATGCACGTATATTGTTTTGCTTTTCACATGCAACATCATCAAAAATCATAATTGAATTGCTTTTAGCTTCACTAGGAGGAACAACGTCCTCGTTTTCTGCAAATGTGTAGTATCCGATTCCTTTAATTGGTGAAATTAATTTCTTTAGGTATTCATATTAAGGTTGATATAAAGATTTTGAGTACAAGTAAATATTTTCAAACTTGAGACCATTAGGACTTTCCAGCAAACTAATCATTATGTTAGTTTTTCCACAATTTGAAGGACCAACTATTAATGCTCGAATAGAATTTGGTAACAAGGAACTATGTCTTATTTTTTTACTGTCATTTGAACAAATATCAGCATTACGAACTAAAATATTTTTATGTTGTTTTATGAAGCGCATTTTAATAACTACTTGCTAAACTTGCAAACAATATCTTTTATTGTAGATTAAATTAATATGGTTGTACTTTATAACAAAAGTTTTAGTCACAAACAAACTATCGTTGGAGAAGGTTTACTAAATAAAGCAATAAATTCTCTACCTTTTGAATTAAATCTTCGTGGATACCAGTATTGTGTACCTGGCACAAGATTACAAAAGCGTTTAGATAGAGGAGATAAAGGAATTAACTTATTGGATGCTGCTTGCAAAAATCACGATATTGCTTACTCGAAAAATAAAGACTTAAACAGCAGACATCAAGCTGACAAAATTCTTGAAAATACGGCTTGGGAAAGAGTTCTTTCAAAAGATAGTGATCTTGCAGAAAAAACATTTTCATATATAGTCACCAACGCAATGAAAGCAAAAACTAAACTTGGTATGGGTGTTGAAGCAAAGAAAAGGAATACAGTGAAAAGACCATCACCACGAATTCGTATAAATGACAAAAATCTGTTTCATAAAACAATTAAATCAGCAACAAAGATATTGAAGAAGGAAAAACCACAAGATATTAATTCAGCCATTAAGATTGCTCGTAAAGCTATCAGTAAATCTCTTAAGGGGAAAAAAGCTCGTGTTATAATACCGCGTATTATAAATGTTCCAAAAATTGGTGGTTTTTTGCCCATAATACCGATTCTAACTGCTCTAGGTGCACTTGGTAGTCTAGCAACTGGAGGTGCCTCTATAGCTAAAGCTGTAAATGCAACAAAGAATGCAAAAAAACAACTTGAGGAAGCCACCAGACACAATAAGGCAATGGAGTCTATTGCTGTGGGAGAAGGACTGTACCTTAAACCATATAAAAACGGTTATGGACTTGTTTGTAAAGATCATTCAAAAAACTATTAGAAATGCTACCCAACAGACCATTATCAGAATTTGATCTAAGAAAATTTTCAAAATATATTCCACACTTCAGAGGAGTTTATATGTTGGATTCACTACCAAAACGACCAAAGACTGTAGAGTGTGGAATAATCAATTTGGATTTATCAACAGGCCCAGGTACTCATTGGGTAGCATACTATAGGAACAAAAATGAAAAACAATATTTCGACAGCTTTGGAAATTTACAACCTCCTCTAGAATTAATCAAATATTTAGGTAGAAATATTCAATACAACTACAATCAATATCAAAACTTTAATACATATAATTGCGGTCACTTATGTTTGAAATTTCTTTATGATATAACCAAAGATATTAAATAAAACACAATCATATATATTTATATACATACATATTTAAAAACATTTTCTTTTTTGTTATTTTTTTTCTTTTCTTGTTAATTACAAAATATATGAACATAACATATTTTTTACTGCCAAACGGGGTACTGGGAGTTTGGTATTAAAAACTCGTTCATCTCGCTTTCTAAAATCAGGTTTCGCTCTCCTTTTCTTTGTAGTCAATATTTATTATTCGAAAGATCTTCTAATTCTGCATTGGTCAATGCATTGTATCGGTTGGGGAGAAACATTATGTGGTTTTCCAGCTCAAGTTGAACTGTTTCCCCATACTTTGTTGTTACTCGCTTTGCACGTACGATAGTGTGTTTGGATAATTCATCTAGATCCTTTATATGGATTAAGGATTTTGTATTGTACGAATTAAATTTTTCCACTAGATCCATTGCGGTAGAAATTTTTCACAACTTATAGCTTTGAACTTTTATTGCAAACTAATCTCGGTTTTAGCTTTTTAGGCTGTAAGAAGCTTAACAGAAAATCATTATACAATAATTTTTTTTTGTTTTATTTTTGACAAAAGACGAAGTGAGGAAAAATTAAATATATATATATATATATATAAGTATTTAAAACTAAGTAGTTGAAAAAGGATAGAGAGATGTCATATATACGTATTAATTTTTTTGAGTCGAATTTTAAATTATTTTCTGGACTAAAAACGCTGACATGGTTTTTTTTTAATTTCATAACATACACCTTAGTACTGGTTCGTTGAAAACAATTATTAGTAGAGAACTAACAGTCAAAAAGATCGGAAGTAAATTTTAGTAATAGTATAAAATATTTCATAAAATCATGAGTGACATTAGAAACAAGCTCGCACAATTCTTAGTTGATTTTGAGAGATGTGTAATATACGAACACATGGAAATGGTGAAAATGTTCCTCGAATGTTCTTTTGCATGCTCATAGTCTTCAATCGAGCACTCCTTATTATTGAGATGGTTGAAGAAATTTTCCCTTGCTGGAAGTTCACCAACATTCAATTTTTCAAAAGAATTAAGAAAATCATAGGGAAAGACACCTTTTCTTCTCACTAGATCAAACTCTTTTTTTGTTTTAAATTGTCTTTTAATGATGTGAAAGTCTGGTTCTGAAAGATTATTAGCTAAAGATTCTAAGCTTTCAGGCATAAAGCGAATTGTGTCTAAAAATCTAAGTTCAAGGTTGTAGTTGTCGGTCATTTTTGAAAATCTAGATAGTGATATGTATAATTCTTTGTTGAGCGGAAGGACTTTTATATTGTCAGATTTTTTACCTAACTCTTTAACAAAAAGATGCGCGTTATAAGATGAATAATTGTGGAAATAGATTGGTATAAATTTTGGAATTTGAAATTTTAAATTGCATCTATTATGAGCTGCTCCTCTAAATTAACCACTTATGTGGCAGTGATCTCGCACTCTATCATTGCCTAGATATTTATGACAAATGTGACAATTTATCGCATTTCGAAAATTAAAATTTTCGAAAGGAGTTAAAGCATCCATTTCCCTTTTATTTACTAGATATTCATTATAAATATCTTCACAATCTTCAATCAAATTTTCTACAAACTTTTCTGCTGCATCCCTCCCCGTATATAATTTAAACTTATCTAAACTATCATTATGCTTACATTTAGTATAATAACTAAAAGCACAAGGAATGTGCTTTTTGCGATACCTACTTTTGTCACTTATTCTAATATTAACCTCCTCCAGTATGCATTCAAAGTCTGCATACACAACAAATAGTACATCCATTTGTCGTTGGTGGTCTTTAAACTGCAACACGGCATTTTCCTCAGACGGCAGCTCCGCAACAATTTGCCCACATTCTTCTTTATGTCGCTCTAACGTCCTCTCATTGTGGGTGTATTGGAGGCAGCTGTTACAGAAGACAAGTTTTTTGCAGTGCTTGGTAGTCTGAGATTTTAAAAGTCTGTGGAAAGAAAAAAGTTATAAGAATATATATTAATATATTTACGTAAATAAATGTATGTTTTAATACTTACTTTGATATATTTGTTATAAGAATATAATGCTGATATCCTTCAGCATTTTCTAATAATAACAAATTAATATGTTTAGCTTTTTCATTGGTGTTATAGAATGGTCCAACAATCTCATTGCTTTCATCATTGTATCCGAAAACATTGACGCTAATATTTGGATTGCTTTCTTCAAATATCTTGATACTCTTTAACGCCAACGGAAACTTTAAATTTTTGAAATCAATCTCAATTCCGTTTTGCAAACATATGATATCAGCGCTGATGTCTGCAATGTTGTATGAGCAGCAACTTTGTGGTCTTTTAATATCAGATGTATCCAGTGCAGATATTATTGCCCATTTAAAACAATAAATGTCATTATTTTCAACATTTATACATGCCTTTTTACTTTTTAAGTTCTCCGGCGTACTTATCCAGTTCGATCCTCTCACCAAAGATGACTTATTTATAGCGATTTCGAGGCGAACAATTCTAATTAAAGTCCATCCTGAATCCCGTTCTTGAAATTCAGACATTTTGTTGTGGATTTCTTGAAATTGCTTTGCCATAATTTCCTCAACATCATCTCCAATGCACAGAAGATCCATCTTTGCCCGGTGAGAAATAGTACACAATTCCATATCATCGCTTATAATTTTAATATACTCTCCAATAAGAGTAATATTAAATTTAATAATGTTGTGTACGGCAAGACTATTTTCAAGTCTTTCTTTGATGATATGTTTATTATCCACAATAACATCTTCAAATAAAATACAATCTTTATTTACTGGAACTCCAAATGTTGTAATATTATTTTTAAAAGCACTATTTATTATATAATATTTGCATTCATTTGGAGCTTGAGAGAGTAGATCATCCGCAGAATTTGAGATATCCATTTCTACTTCATCATTTTGTGTATTTGCCTGATCATGTGGAATAACTTGACTTATATCCATGTCTTGAGAAGGATTATCTACGGGCAAATAGCTTGGGTAATAATTTGGCATATTATTTTGCTGCAACTGTATAGGTACGCTATATTCAATGGGATATGGGATCTCCATAGGTGCTGTGAATTGGTTGGTTGACACTGGATACGGATATAAAGGATACGCTGGTACCTGCACTGGATACTGATACTGCACTGGATACTGATACTGCACTGGGTACTGATACTGCGCCGGATACTGATACTGCAAATTGTTTTGGACCATTGAGTTGTATGCATATGTTGAGGGTTGTATGGACTGCGCGATTTGTTGATATGTTGCTATGGGGTTGTACGCAGATGTTGGGGGTTGTATCGACTGTTGCACTTGTTGTGGTTGAACATGACCTTTGCAATGTTCTAAATAAGATTTTTGGTATTTATATACCTTATTACAGATATTGCACTTGAAAATTGATGAACTCATTTTTTTTTTTTTTATATTTTTATTTACACTTATAAAAATTATTTTGTTTATAGTGTACTTTTTTATTAAAAAATATATTGATTGCTTGAATAACAAGTAATATTACAAGGATTTTTATATATATATTTAAATTCTGCCTTTGCTTATTAGATTTATTAATAACACACAAGGAATTTTTTAATAGTCACGACTTGTTACTTTTAGATACAAAAATGTTCTGAATTTTATCCTAAAAATTTAGATTAATACAAATTCGTGAAAATTTTGTTTTGGTATAGTACGCTTCATTCCAACAAAGTAGCTTTGCGTTACTTTGCAAAAGTAGCGTATCTGCTGATAGAAACGGTTAAGATTAAAAAATTAGAAAAGAAACTGCTACGTGGACAAAACGTTGTGGTATCTGATATACACAGAATGCCGAGGCATGCTTATGCATGCCTCTACAATACAAAATGTTTAAGGGAATGAAACTGCTACGTAGACAATATTTATATAAGCAAGCATTATGATATGTGATATACACAGAATACGGCGGCATGCTTATGCATGTAGAGATGTTCCAAAATTTTGTAGCAAAAGAAACTGCTACGTGGACAAAACATTGTGGTATCTGATTATACACAGAATGCAGAGACATGCTTATGCATGCCTCTACAATACAAAATGTTTAAGGGAATGAAAGTGCTACGTAGACAATATTTATGTAAACAAAAATTTTGATAAGTGATATCTACAGAGTACAGAGACATGCTTGTGCATGCAGACACGTTACAAAGTTTTGAACGGAATGTGATATATACAGAGTACGGGGACATGCTTATGCATGCCTCTACGATACAAAATGTTTACGGGAATGAAACTGCTACGTGGACAAAACATTGTGGTATCTGATATACACAGAATGCCGAGGCATGCTTATGCATGCAAATACGTTAGAAAATATTTAGGAGAATGAAACTGCTACGTAGACAATATTTATATAAGCAAGCATTATGATATGTGATATACACAGGATACGGAGGCATGCTTATGCATGCAGATACGTCACAAAATTTTGTAGCAAAAGAAACTGCTACGTGGACAAAACATTGTGGTATCTGATAAACTACAAAATTTTTGTAGCTTCACAAGTTTTCAAAGCAAAATTATCAAATTTTGAAGTTGAGCTTTTATTTCTACAATGAAGCCCTTCTGGTACACACCATTATATCGGAGACTTCAGCGTCACCATTTGAAGGAGTATTTAAGAAAAGCCAGACAGGAAGAGTTCGAGAAACATCTTGAAGGAGATGAGGAGCTTCTCCTAGAGCTGTCTTCGCAACCATCTTCATCTAACCCACTCCAAAAAATAGATGAAGAATATGAAGAGATGCTGACAGGTGACGATGACCTATTTTTGAGCATCAATACTCAGCCTGCCGGAGCTGGTAGTGAATCCAATAGAAGTGAGGTAACCAACAAACCGCACATAGAAATATTGGAAGTCCAAATGCTCCCAAAAATTGATGTCCCAATGTTTCTTGCATTATACGAAGATACCAACGATCAATTGTTGATAGAGGCAGCTGACGCAGTGGAGGCAGCTTTATATTAAATAATATATGTAAATGTATGTATAAATATTACATATTAATAAAAATTAAAACAATGTATATGTTTAAACAATGGTTCATTCATTCATTTAAATGGTCAAGGGAATATTTGGGCACAAAGAATAAAGGCTTATTATTTGTTTGTATGTATATGCGTAAATGAAATAAATTTGTAGATATTTATGTACGCATGAATATGTACACCTTATCACATTTTATACTGACCAGGAAAGCAAGAAAGCGGACTGTCATACAGACTCACCAATCGTCACACACACAGACTGTCTGACAGCCAGACATTCCAACCGCCACTCAGAACACAAAAAACACACACACACTTAAACATAGCATAAATATTCATATTATGCAAAATACAGAAATCGCACCACCATCCAGATCCCCAAATAAAATCCATCGATGATCGTCATGTATAAAATAAACAAAACATCAGTTTCAATATTTATGCAATAGTAATTTTTTTTTTTCACAACGTCTTCAAGATCAGAATAATCAAATTATTCCTCCAGACTCAAGCATTGCAAGCAAAAAAGTAAAAAAAAACACTGAATTGCTGGACGACAAATCTTAAGTAAGCACACCAAATTTTAATAAGCAAAAAAATAAAAGAAAAAATCTCACTCCAGCAAGAAGGAACGAACCACAAACATTAAGGGTATCCATATATAACTACTACACTTTTTAAATAGTGTAATTCCTAAAAATGCTTCTAAATTTTTTTATTCACCAGGCGTACACAGTGTAAATGGACAGACAGAAATTTCCACGCTCACATACTGACGGACATGTATTCTCAAGGTCACATATGGACAGACACAAATTCCCACGCTCACATACCGACGGACATGTATTCTCAACGTCACATATGGACAGACACAAATTCCCACGCCTACCCCAACATTTTATTAAAAAAAAAAAAAAAACAACAATCTGAACGCCCCTATTAAACCGTGGGAAAAAATACACACACGAACACACACAAAAGAATTTTGTGAAATTTGAGAATTTTGGCAATTAAAATTGAAAAATTTCAAATTTAATTGCTGAAATTTAATATTTTTAATGGTCGCAGCACATACAGTTCCCTACTACTGAATAGTAAAAGTAGCAGTAATTATCATGAAGATGACTTTTATTCACAAAATTCTAATAATGAAGAAAGTTATCCTGACTTATCACTATTGCAATCGAGAAACGAACTAGATACTAGCTATAGCCAACATAAAGATAATAATAACGAATGGAGATTTGGTAACAGCACCATCAAGTTAAATCAAGATTAGATACAGGTTGGTGGACAAATATCGGCTCTCACGCTCGAGCTTGAAATCTATAAAAAATATTACTTACTACCAATGCTCGCAGGAGAGACTATAAGTCTGATGGTCACATCAAAGGGAGCAAAGCGCATAAGTACAAATATACTATTGGAAAACTTTTCAAAGGAGAAAATCATACAAGCTCATCAGATGTAACAAAAACTAATTATTTTGGGTTTGATGCATTTTAACCCTCATAATCCAAACTATATATACTGGGATGACCCAAACGAGTTGGTAGATCGACTTAGACTACTGCTTGCATCACAGTCTGCAGGCCATACTAATCACAACAACGAAATTGTCTCAATTATTTAAGAACTACGTGAAGCTAATATTATTGTATAAACTATATACATGCATAGAATTTTTATATAAAATATGTCCGTTGATAAATTTGGGCATTATATTAACGATAGAAGTGAAGTAATTTCAACCAAAAATGCACCTAAGTTGTTGGGCTTCTTTATGGATACGAACAAAAACATTGACGTCCAATACAAGAGAATCAAAAATGTTGCAAACGCTCTGGAGGAAAACGATGTTATCAGTATATTGTATCTGCAAACTGAACTCAAAAAACAGCAACAAAAAGTAGCTTTCCAGTTAGAAAATCTTAATGCTCACTTGCAGGATATCAATAAGAAAATGGATGATAATAAATCACTTTGTGATATGGAAATTGAAGAGTTACAGGAAAAAATTTATAGAATAGAAAATTACATGTTCGTATCAATAGCTAAAAGTGCACCAAGTAGATCACAACACACTTAAAACAGCGACTGGAAAAATAAGATGTCTTCAAAAAGAAATATTGTAAATGAATTGCATAAGCAGGCTCGAAAACGTTTTGTACGTCCTAGAGTTGTGATGAAAGGAATAGATGATCTTTGGCAAGCTGCTTTAGTTGAAATGGGAAATTATTCCTTAGACAATAGAAATTATCGATTTTTGCTAATTGTAATTGAGACATTCTCAAAATTTGCTTGGGCAGTACCTTTGAGAAGAAAGAATGTATTTGAAACAACCCAGGCAATGGAGAATATTTTCAAATAGAGACGAATACCGAAAAACTTGCAAACAGACGATGGTAAAGAATTTTTCAATAAACATTTCAATCAGTTGATGAATAATTACAATATTAATCACTACTCAACATATAGCACTGTGAAAGCCTCAATAGTAGAACGATTCAATGGAACATTAAAAGGAATGATGTGGAAAGAATTTAGCTTAAATGGTTCATATAATTGGATTGATATGTATAGAGATTTACTTGATGCATACAATAGAAAAGATCATCGCACCATTAAAATGTCACCGATTAAAGTAAATTCAACAAATGAAAAACAGCTTTTAAAAACAGTATACAGTCATTTAAAGGTGTATAAAATGTCAAAATTTAATGCAAGAGATCATGTACGCATAAGCAAATATAAAAACATTTTTGAAAAAGGTTATACTCCGAATTGAACAACAATGCAAGTCAAAGTCAGCAGCTCTAAAGAACCAATATACTTTAATAAAGAAAATACAATGGGTAGACTTTTAGGATTCAATAGCAGAATATTAACGCTAAACAAAGAACATTACTCTGATCTTCCAGTGAATATCTTTAAGGTGAATCTCTTGAGGATTAAAAGCAGTATTGTGGTTAATACTTATATGAATAATTCTAAAGCTCATACACTACATGAATTTCCGATTAATGTACCGGCTGGAAATAAGGTGTTTGTTAAGTGGCTGGGCTTTGGTAATGAGCACAATTCTTGGATAACCAAAGATGAGATATTGTAATTGGAAGAATACAATAAATAAACAACAACAATGGCATCAATATTTAATTTTAGTTTAAAATAAGTACATAAACAATAAATACGAAACTGATTTTTATAAATCATACTGTGTGTTTAACCTCATTTATTTACAATCAAACAGTCACAATGTCAATAACATTGACTCTGAGCTCCAATTCATCAGAGCTATCTGCTAATTATTTTCCTCCTATTGATTTAAACGGAACCTATGAATGTGCTCTAACTGATCATTCGTACAACAGTATCCCGAATGTGGATGTCTACAACAATATATTTCATATCGGTGAACTTATAATTGAAATACCGATCGGATCTTATGAATTAAATTTTTATTGAAGCTAATAACAATACAATGCAAGTCAAAGTCAGCAGCTCTAAAGAACCAATATATTTTAATAAAGAAAATACAATAGGTAGACTTTTAGGATTCAATAGCAGAATATTAACGCTAAACAAAGAGCATTACTCTGATCTTCCAGTGAATACCTTTAAGGTGAATCTCTTGAGGATTAAAAGCAGTATTGTGGTTAATACTTATATGAATAATTCTAAAGCTCATACACTACATGAATTTCCGATTAATGTACAGGCTGGAAAAAAAATAGTTGAGATTCCCAAAAATCTTATTTATTTACCAGTAAACTCTAGAGAGATAAGTTCACTAGCTCTTCGCGTGGTTAATCAAAACGGCGACTTAATTAATTTCAGAGGAGAAGAAATTACAATACGAATACATTTAAGGACAACTAAATAATGATAATATACAACACGAGTATATCGAAGAATACTACAGCAACTTCTAATCCTCAAACATTACAACCTAAGCAACAATTGAAAAGATCTGTTCGTCAAAAATCGCTTACAGCAGCAAACAAGAGTTTTCTCAAGTCACTGAACTTTAAATTGAAAACAAAATGAGTTCAATAATAGACGTTTTAGATAAACCAATATCTGACGAAAATATTATCAAAAAGGATTATCACACATACATACCATACCTTCAGTCTTTTAACAACAACGATGAAATAAGAATTTCAATACAAAACCAAGATCTATATGTGTTACCCAGTGAAAGCTATATATATGTGGAAGGACTTGTTGTAGACGAAAAGACATCGAAATCTACACCCAACTTTCAGTTGAAAAACAATTTTGTTGCATATCTCTTTGATGAAATTCGCTATGAACTAAATGGTATTGAAATTGATCATACAAGATATTTTGGAGCCACCAGTACCATAAAAAATTTGGTTTCTTTATTACCTACGGAAAGCGTTGTGTTGGAAAATGCTGGATGGAATAAACTTGATAAAATAAATCTTCAATAAGGAAATTTTAATTTCTATGTACCACTCAAACTTTTTTTAGGATTCGCTGAAGACTACAATAAATTTTTATTAGATGGTAAACATGAGTTGATACTCTTGCGTAATAAGAATGATGAAGATCTTGTACACTCGAATGTTTCCACTGAGAAAGCAAAACTTACAATTTCACTAATATCATGGAGAATTCCACATGTTCAATTATCTGACCATAGTAAATTGAATATGATAAAAATACTTAATAATGGTGCTGCTATACCAATAGCATTCCATGAATCCACACGTTAATACGGGGACCAATCACATACGGAATGTTAAACTGTCCGCTAATAAGGAACGCCCTCGTTTGGTGTTGATTGCCTTTCAACAAGAAATAAGTTTGTTCATTGTGATCTTACTAACTTAAAAGTACATTTAAACTTAACCTCTTACCCATATGACGATCTTGATATAAAATTAAAAAATGATCGCTATACGATTCTATATGATATGTATCTAAGATTCCAACAAAGCTACTACATGAAACAACCCCAACCTCTTCTAACAGGTCAAGAGTTTAAAAATAACGTTCCAATTATTGTAGTTGATGTCAGTCACCAAAACGAAACGCTCAACACCGGACCAATCGACATAAAAATTTAATTTGAAACAGCAACAAAAATTCCAGCAAAAACATCAGCTTACTGCGTTCTTATTCATGGCCGCGTAATAGAATAGATACCAATAAAAGGTCAAGTCCGGAAGGTCTTATAAATTAAATAACATGGATGGTGATATTGTTTTTGTAGACTTGCAAGGTTTCAAAAATAATTCAAATGACTTCATCGCAAAAGAACTAGCTGTAGTTTTCAGCAACAACGAATGGCTCAATTTCATCATAAAACCTCCTTTTGGTTTCGCATGTTTATCAGCCAAAAAACAGATAGAAGCAGTTTGGTTAGCAAAGAACTATCACCTCATTAACTGGAATGATGGATCAATCACATTTTAAAGCGTTTGCAAGTTCTTAAAATCCAATATAAGAAATTTACAAGTATATGTTAAGGGGGGAGAGAAGAAAAAATGGCTAGAAAAAATGATTCATCAAATAGTTTATAACATTGAAGACATTGGCTGCATTAATTTTAAACAAATGGAAACTAAGCATTTAATATATCTTTATTGTAGCTATCACGACTATGGTGTTTGTGCCTTAAGGAATGCAATGTTACTTAAAAATGAAAATGTTAACAAACTTTTAAATAAATGCTTATAAAAATAAAAATAAATGTCTTTTTATTACAAATAAAAAACCTACACACATATTTTTTTTCAGAGAACACACAAACAAACATACACAATGGTTCATTCATTCAAATGGTCAAGGGAATATTTGGACACAAGGAATAAACGCTTATTATTTGTTTGTATGTATATGCGTAAATGAAATAAATTTGTAGATATTTATGTACGCATGAATATGTACATCTTATCACATTTCATACTGACCCACTTGCGCTAAATCCAGGAAAGCAAAAAAGCGGACTATCATACAGACTCACCAATCGTCACACACACACAGCCTGTCGGACAGGCAGACATTCCAATCGCTACTCAGAACACAAAACCACACACACTTAAACATAGCATAAATATTCATATTCTACAAAATACTGAAATCTCACCACCATCCAGATCCCCAAATCAAATCCATCGATGATCGTCATGTATAAAATAAACAAAATGTCAGTTTCAATATATATGCAATAGAAAATTTTTTTTCACAACGTCTTCAAGACCAGAATAATGAAATTATTCCCCCACAATCAAGCATTGCACACAAAAAAGAAATAACTGAATTGCTGGACAAAATATCTTAAGTAAACGTACACCAAAATTAAACACAAGCAAAAAATAAATGAAGAAATCTCACTCCAGCAAGAAGAAGCGAACCACAAACATTAAGGCGATCCATTTATACATCACTTTTGAAATATTGTACTTCCTAAAAAAATGTTCTGTCAGATACTAAAAATTTCTTATTTTCTATTAGGCCGTAGCACACATAGACAGACTCAAACTGCCAAGGTCACATATGGACAGACACAAACTCCCAAGGTCTCATGGATAGACAAAAATTCCAACGCTCACATACCGACGGACATGTATTCCCAAGGTTACATATGGACAGACACAAACTCCCAAGGTCTCATATGCACAGACAAAAATTCCCACGCCTACCCCAACATTATTAAAAAAAAAAAGAACAATGTGAACACCCTATTTAACCGTGGGAAAATACACACACACAAAGATTAAAGTATCAAATTACTAAAAAAAAAACAATTAACACAAATTTGGCAATTAAAATTTCAAAATTTTAAATTTTAATTGCGGAAATACATTCCACTGCCTGATTGAACTTCTATTTTCTTGAATTCCTTTACGAAACGTTCCCGAAGCAGCTTCCATCTATGTTTGCAATCTTCCGTTAAATAAAAAATGCACAAATTTAATAAACACGTTTGCTTAAAGAAATGTATACCTATATACATACTTAACACTTTTTTGAAATATCTTTCCACGCCTTTTCCTTAATGTTCCGATTATAATAGAAGGCATCCCTTTTATCATAAAGGCACTTGTAATTTTCAATGCAACCCTTTTTCCTTAAGAAAAATGCGATCAGTTTCGCTCTATGCGCGAAAAAATTTAATTTAACGAAACTTGACGAAAAGTTAGCGAAGCAAATTATGGTCGCACACATTTGATTGTATGTATTCGCAAATTCGCCTGCGCTAGCCTACCCTTGATTAAGCACATTATAGTTGGGCCTTTACTCTTCGCAACAAGGGGTTAACGAAAAACTGATACGGGCAAAAATTAACTGTCACTTTTGAGATTTCTGTGACAAAACGTGACTCACGAAATAATATTTTTTTTATTTCTTTTGTCTTGTTTCTGTGTGTAAAGGATTTTTTTTATTCTCGTGTGCAAAAATACTGTATTTCTATTTATGGATGTTTAAAAAGCATAAAAATATAAATGTTTGTTGTTTTCTTTGAACATTATGTTACCAAGAGCACCGACAACTACCTCACCTCTGCATGCTTCGTCCTCTTACTCAAAATACGCTAAATTGCGCTAATTATGGTTTAAATAAAAAAACAGTGTGAATAATTCTTAAAAGCTAAAGTCTTATTAATTTAATTAATAATTACATATACAGTATTTATCGCTTATATGCATTTCAAATTTTGTATATATAAAAACTCGCTTATATGCATTGGCAGTGCTTATAAAAAAAACTCGTTTATATGCTTCAGCGGTGCATGTATGTATAAAAAAAACCTACAATGATGCAAAATTAAAGTATTAAATTGAAATGGAACTTTTTTTTGCTGTCGAAAAATTACTGCAAAAATTTATAATTTTTGGAATATGTAGCGTGCATATATGAGAATATTTTTAATACGTTTAAATTAAATTTACATTTTTTACGGTGCATAAGAGCGAGAAATGCATATAAACGAAATACAAATACAAAAAGTAATTAAAGTTTTTTAAGTACGAATAGAAAGTTGTTCGTGTTGGGATGCATATAAACGATAAATGCAAATAACCGGCGTGCATATAAGCGATAAATATTGTACTTGTATTCAAAAAATGAGATTTAACACGCTGAATAGAATGTTTTTTCCTTGTGAAAATTAAAGTATGTATTTGTACATATAACACTTAAGGTTAAAAAATAATAATAAAAGGATTCAACTTAAAACACAGTTAAAACAGTTCATCTTCAAGAAAAAATATATCTTCATTCACGCAGTCATCTGGCCACGAAATAGTTATAATGCAATAGTTCGAATTCGTACAAGTATTATTATTATTAATTTTTACACAGACACCATATGGGATGAAATAGTTTTTACAGCTAGAATTTTCCATTTTTAGACAATATTTTATGAGAGTTAATTAATTTACAGTATTAAGTGACATTCTGTTTCTTATTTTCGATTTGAAAAAATTCATTGTACTAAAAGATTCTTCCACCACTGCATTAGAAAAAGGAAAGCTTAATAAATTAACGACAAATGTTAATAACTTTGTTAATGGATTTTCATGTAAAGAATTTTTAAAACTATGAACTTCAATCCAAAACTCTTCAGTATTTTCTGTATTTTGCCATTGACATAATATTAATTTTAAAAGATTTAAATATCTTCAATTTAATTTTTACAATCAATAAATTTTTTTTACAAATGTGATTATGTCTTTTGTGTTATTTGAAAATACATTTCCAACACTAAAAAGTGTTTACTTATTATGATAGGGGTAAATCCCACGGGCTTTGTGGTCAATAATATCTATCATCAAATATGAATAAAAACTATATCATATTTATTTTTACCCAACGTTTCATTTGTTTTTTACAAACTTTTTCGGGAGTTTTATATATATGTTGTTATATATGTATTCATCTAGCAAAAAAAATATGCATAAAAATAATATAAAATAGTTTAAATGTCTTGGTATATCACAGATCATTTACATACGATTTATGTTATTGTCAAATTATTTATTCTCAATATATATCATCATATATATAGATATGTATAATAAATATATAATTAAATAAATAATTTGGTACAGCACAACAAAAATCAGGCTGGCATCTCTATGAGTGAATAGAAGTGTTTTTTGTGACGGCTGACCAAACTTGATATTCTGCTCACAGGTTATACAGATAGGACACGCCAATCCGGCCAGATCGTATTTTCAGGAATGGCATCCCTAATGGCAATACCTTTTTAACCCCTCATTTGGTGAAGGACAGTAAGATATAGCTTTTTATAGTTCCATCTCTTTTCAATTCACCGGTTAAACGTCAAAAATTTATGGGTTAAAAAATATTTTTGCAAGCAAAAGGCTTTTAATTTTATTAAAATTAAGAAATTTGCGCTTTTTTCTAAACTTTACTTGAATATATTATGTTTCAAAATAGCAAACTGATAAAGATTGCTATTCTGTGATAAAGATAAGTGTATTTTATTGAATATAATCCTAGCTTTTTAAGTGGCATTTTTCTTCAAATATAACCTGTGCTGAAAAAATTTTAGAAATAATGTAAGTAATAATCATGGTAAAATTTATGAAGAAAAATAAAACAAAACCTATATTTCAGGAGCCGCAAATGTATTATGGGTTGCCAACATGTTCAGAAACTCCATAGTTTCCCGAAGAATCCGAAAAGGTAAGTGTGTGATAGATATAAGCATCTTCCGGAAAATTGTGAGTGGCAGATAGTGCTTGGAGTTGATTAAGGACAAGCAGTATTTTTACTCATAATTTTCCCTTCATAGTTTTGTGCATGAGTAAATTTTGTATTAAGTTTTCGAACATTAATACAAAATAGTGATTGTAAAAAGTGTATATGTTTGTCTGTATCGAAATTGTGAAAACCAACCCAACAGTATTTGCAAGTGCACATAACAATGGTATGATCTGCAGATGCATGAATATAGACATCCTTTTTTCATTTTTCAGTTGTAAATTATTATGGATCAATGGGGCTTTGCACCAGTGTTTCAAAACGCAGTCAAATCCTCCAATACTGACTACAAAATATATACATAGCATTGGAAAAAGTTCGTGAAAGCAGTGTTCTGCCAAAGAGCAAATGGAACTCAAATGAATATAGTTTGGAAAAAGTAGTATTGGAATATATTTAATGATTTCAGGTAATGTTTTTATTTCGGTTTTAATTCTTTGGCTTTATTAAAACAATTTCTTTTTATTCTCTTACCTTGTCAGCAAACAAGGCAGTTCGTATAATTGCACCAGCTACCGGCGGTGGTACGAGACCACATCGTCCTGGCACAGTAGTTTCACATGAGATTCGTAGCTATGAGAAAAGTAGTCTTTCAACATTTGGTTTGTGAAATTACTCAAGATTGGAAAACTGAATTAGTATACTGAGATGGCTCTTCAGGAAAGCAGTGATTCTTATATTTTTGGTCTCTTCCTAAATACAAATACCATATATGCTTAACGTGATACTATTACGTGAAATGATATACTACTGTTGGCCAGACGGATTTGTGGCGAACAAACTTGAATTAAATGAATGATGACAATAACTACCACTACTACTATCCTACAAGATGTTGCATGTATCTTATTTTGCAATAATTTTGTCATATTATATATGTATATAAGAAAATTAGTTGAAGTGATTGAGCAATCTTTGCTTAGATTGCATGTCTCTTATTTTGCAATAATTTTTTCGCAGATTTGTATAGAATTTTTCGATAAAGTCAATTTAAAATAAATTTAACATTTTAAATAAATAATTCCATATTACTTTATTATTTTTTAAAAAAGGAATTACAAAAAAATTAAATAACTAAGAACAATGAATATAAATTTTTTTATAACCAGTTTTCTTTAGCATTAATTTTGTAAAACACTTTTCGTTAATAAAACTTTTAAGAAATAAAATCTGCTTTCAAATGTATTCTTCTTTAATTCAATGTCCACTTGAAGCATTGTTTGCAGCGTTTGATGGAGTATTACTGGTCTTAAGTCGACTGTCTGTAAAGAACGAGATTTAAAATATTATGGTATATGCATATTTTAGCGATATATTTTTCATACTTCCTGCATATCCAACAACAACTGCATCTCTGAATAAATGGTTTGTTAGCCTGCATCTTTTCTAAGTTTAGCAACTGCACCATAAGTATTCTCTTGCCGTCATCACCTATGGCAGATAAACCACATCATTAGCAACGTGGCAAACTACTTCTAACTATAATTCGTCTTGCTGCCATGAAACTGCACCTTCACAGACTATTCCTCTATTCAGAATCACTTCACTTTTGTGAGTCTGGAACTGTTTTTTCGAAAACCATCACTAAGGATTATAATTTTTCATTTTCCACACTACACACGATGTTAATACAATGATAAAAATATATGAAATTATGTTTGCAGATGCAAATTATCATGAAAGCACATAACTTTTTTAATAACCCGAATTATTTTATCCACAAACTAAAATTTTATCAAAACAAAATGTTATTTCCAATTTGTTTGTTTACCTTTTTTAATGTGTGTTCATCTCTTCACTCACATTGATTTCTGAAAAACATCTATAGCTTTACTCTTCACAACAAGGGGTTAACGAAAACTGATACGGGCAAAAATGAACTGTCATTTTTGAGAATTCTGCTTATTTTGTGATTCTGCTGCTTAATGTTTAGAAAAACTGTTTGAGTTACTGATCTTCACGTGATATTTGTATATATAAAAATATTAAACCATTACTGCAAGGATTTGTAGTTGAACTGCAACTCGTGATAGCTGCTAAATATATAACTGTGCACATTCTAATGCACATGTACATTGCTGGCTTGGTATAGTTTTCTTTTGTGCCTTGTAAACATAACCTACAAATTATTAAAATGGCACCTTCGGCTAAATGCGGGGTCTGCAATAAAAGTATTACTAAATTTGACCAGGGTATCGAATGTAACTCTTATGTTAACTGATTTCACGTTGGATGTGTCAACATTCCTGCTGAGTTATACACGTTTTCGAGAAAGATTAATTCCATCAACTTTACTTGTCCAGACTGTCGTGATATAAGGAATGAGGGGTTTGGACTTCGACAATATCTGTTGGAGCTGCAAAAAAAAACTATCGGATAACATATCGAACTTAATAGCGGAACTTCGTAAAGATCAACAGGGCTTAAGAGACCTGATTGAAATATCTGTGTATGGTATTCGTTCGGATTTGACCTCATCTCTTGCGACCTTTATAATTGATATTGAGCAATGCAGAGATAATATTAAAAATGTGGAAGCAAGCTCTTTGGCAAAGATTGGAAGGCTGGAGTTGGGAGATAATAAGGTGCAACATATGATAAACCGAGCTGATGTTGTGATAAATGGTCTGCCAATGGGTATTAATTGCCTGATTATGCCTGTTTTTGCTATCTGAAAATACTACAATATTGACGCTGAGCAAGGTGATATACACTTCTGTTACTACACACGGGGTGGTAAGGCTGTTATGGTTAAATTTAACAGGGTGGTTGTCAGAGATGGCCTGATGAAACAATAATTTAGTTCACCTAATATTAAGTTGAGTGATGTCATTGGCGGTGATATCTCGGCTAGAGTTTACCTGTGTGATAACTTAACCTCAGCGGTATACAAATTACAGTCCTTTTGTCATATGCTCAAAAAGGAACACAAAATTACGTGGTGCAAGCTCTTGAATAGAGATATTTCATTAGTAAAGATGAAGTTTCCGGATGGCAGCGAATTTCACTCAATGTTCGGAATTATGAGTTCGTATGTAGTTTAATAATCTCTTTTTTAGTCCTCCTTATTACGAAATTTTATTTTAAAATTAATAATTTTACTTATTCTTATATATAAATTGGTTAAACAACTGCATTGGATAATTAAGCCTATGGCATTTATGTAAAATTTCTGTAGCAACTGCTTTGTTATGGATTATTCTTTCTTTTCTTATTTCTCTACAAAACCGTTACATTTGTTAAGAAACTTTATATTAAGGTCAATGAACAATAATCATCCTTATCGTGTTTGGCGTTTTTCGCCTTTAAATTCGACATATTTTTATAGACTAAGGAAACATTTTGCTTTTTGTCTTTAGTTACAAATTGTCGTATTTTGGGGGCGAATGCGCCAAACACGATAAGGATGAATATATTCGTTTAGTTGGTCTTGCCAATGAAATTGTTTTTGACAGTATTAGTGTTAATTTTTTTCATTTAAAAATCTCAACATATGCCTTTACTGCATTGACATATAAATTGTACTGAAGTTATTGATATGTTTAATATTTTTATCTTTTTAGTATTTTTATTTTGCACTCATTACACACCCTTAACTCTCCTCCATATATTTTCTTTAAATTCCTTTGAATACTAGATACAATTTGGGTCCAGTTGTAAGTGACAAGTACCTTGATTTAGTTTTCTTTAGCATTAATGGCTTCAAGGTGGCACACATTCAAGCAGGTCGTGTAAGCTTGATGAGCTAAATTCCATTATTTCAAACTCACATTTAGATATAATCTGTATTACTGAGACGTGGTAAGACGAATGCATTACATATCAGGCTGTGGATCTTCAAGGTTATACTATTTGCAGGGTTGATCGGACATATGGCAGTCGAGGTGGTGGTGTGGCCATTTACGTGGCCGACGGTATTGTCTTAAGAATTGCTTATAAATGCTGCGAATACTTTTCATGTAAGGGACTTTGTATTAAAGTGGACGCTGACTTTATGAAATTGCTTTGTGGGGTTATTTATCTGCCTAGAGGGGTTATTAATTTATTTGAACGTTCTTTTAGTGATATATTAGTTTCTGGTTGGGGACCTTAATAATGATCTTTTTCATCCTTTTAAATCAAATGCGATGCATTTACTTTGTAGAGGTATAGACTTACGTTTTTACATATCTGTATTCCAACACATTTTGATTTACATCTTCAATCTGCGTCACGAATTCACATATTGATTTTCTAAATTCATTACTTAATGAGATCATAGGCTATGCTCCTTACAGAGAATTTGTACCCAATAGGAATCCAAATACAATTATTTTTTCTAGTGACGTTAACTATCACAGATCACATACGGGCATTGCGTTGAGAGAGTATTATAATCACAGGTGTGATTCGAACTGGGAGAACTATCGTAGACTGCGTAATTTGACTAAGGCTAAGATAAGATAATTAAGGATTACAAATAGACGTTTATTTAGGACTGGTACTACTAGAGAATAGTGGAACAGTTTGAATATAATTGGTGTGGGCAATGTGGTGCGTGCATCTACGGTGACAAATAATGATGAATTTTTTTTTGGGCAATCAATTAAGATAAATTTCGATCTGAGACGGGATTAACAGTAGATAAAGTGAAGTCTAATTTAATTTGAATTTAATCTTAAAAACAGTATCCTCTGGGAAACCTATAAATATATCGAACCTTAAATAGCTAACGGAGGAAACTCGAGAAATATATTTAAATAACTATGATTGGTATTATATGCCATCAACGTTGCATAAACTTCTCATTCATGGTTGTGAAATTATAAAATATTTTGATTTACCTATTGGTAATATTTAAATACCTGTATGAAATAAACATTTTGTTTCAAATATTTTCTTGGTTTATTTTAGGAATGCTTTCTGAAGGTGCTTTAGAATGTCTACACAAAACAATTAGAATGAACAGGCTTGAGCACACTCGAAAAAATAGCAGAGAAAACTGTAATCAAGATTTATTCAATAAACTCCTAATATCTTCCGATCCATTAATTTCGTGTAATAGAAATGCAATACATACAAGCAGCTTGTTCTGCAATAATCAAGAAATTAGTAATTATATAATAGTAGATGAATCATTTAACACTGATTCAGAGTCAGAAACTTATTTTAGTGATTAAGAAATTGTTAAGTTGTTTGAATTTGTTTATTACTTTATTATTAATCTTTACATAAATATGTTTTTTATCTTAAATAATAATTTAATTTTAAAATATTTTGTTTGTCAATTTGGTAATCCTATTCATATAATGTTATTTGAATACCAATGGTTATTTTCAAAACTGTAAGCAATAAAAATACTAAAAAGTTTAAAATAATGTTATATTAAAAAAAAGGGATACGGCAACCCCAAATAATTAGTGATTGGTTATATTTCATAAAAAACTATCACGCTATATCATTTTGTATGTGAAATGATAGATCTAAATTCTAAGAAATAATAATTACTGAAATGGAGGAATTTTCGGTATTTAATTGTTCTCGCACCGGAAAAATAAAAGGATTTCTAAGAATTTTTACTAATTCTCGAAAATAGTAGGCCAAGAGAGATATGTGCCAAAAATTTCATTAAGCTACCATAACTCCTTCCATTTTTCCCACTTTTACTATGGGGACAGTTCAGTGTGTGTCGTCAGAAATTAGAAGAACATTAACTTTATTTTCAAATCATATAATATAAATTTCTTTATATACAGTTTTCTTTGGGATTAATTTTGTAAAACACTTGCGTTAATAAAACTTTAAAGAAACAAAAACCACTTTTCAAAGATATATTTTGTTTTGGGCATAATTTCTTCGCTTTACTTCGCGTTTCAAACACATGAGGCGCTATAAAAAAAATTAGTAGAACAGTAGACTTATTTAAATTGATATCCTCTTGAAGCATTGTTTGCAGCGTTTGATGAAGCATTAGTGGACATAAGCCGACCATCTGTAAAGAACAAGATTTAAAATATGGATATTTAAGGGATATATTTATCATACTTCCTGCATATCCAACAACAAATGAATCTCTGAATAAACGGTTTGTTAGCCTGCATCTTTTTCAAGTTTAGCAACTGTACCAGAGTATATACCAAGTCTACCAGGTATTATACACTGGAATGGTAGAGAATATTTTTGTTAAGTTTTATTACACTAAGTTAAATTAATTTATTGCAAAGTTTGTTAATATTGTTATTGTTTACTTGAAGGAATGCAAATAATAATCCCGTCATATTAGTATATAAGCGCTTGTTTGATGAAATAAAAATAAACCATATGTTTAGCCTCAAATCGGCACTAAACCCTTTTTTTACTAAGAGCATTCATCTGCTTTTTTTCAATCCTGACATAGTAACTGCCAGTCATTAGAGCCAGTGGCGTTTATTAGCGCCGGCAACACATCGGGTAGGCAGATGAAATAATACACAAATAACACTAAACATATTACATGGCGATCCTGCCCAATCCAAAGGATAATAAAATCACTACGGAGGAATGCAAACCTGCAGGCACACAAGAGGAAGCACCAGCAAACATTGCAACCGCAATTAGTGCAGGCCCTAAACCTCTCAGCATAGAGGAATATAGCAGGAGGCAGCAGAAAAAAACCCAAGGAGGTACTCACCGCGATCTCTAAAAGAAACAGGGTAATGCATCGAAGAGGTGGCGAAATTGTCCGCATCAGGAGTAAACTGGCTGTGTAGCGAACCGTAGTAGAGTCAGACCCACCACCATTTTGGCAACGCGCGTGGGAGATTTTGTCACAGATTAATGAATTGGAACAAAAAATAGCCAAACACCGAAAAACCCAATAATTTTTTCTTATACTTTTTTTCATTATTATTATAAAAACTTATAAATGCATTAAATGCAAATAAATCAAAATGAATTGAAGTTATACAAAAGAAAATAAAAATCGAAGAAGAGCACTAAATGGAAAAGAATTGTCAGTTCCAGCTGCTTGGATATAATGTTGCCATTAAGTTATAAATTATAGAGTATTGCTATTAAACATTGGGTGACAAAGAAAACATTATATAAAATAAATGAAATTACAGTGTTGCCAGAACAGTAATTTTTACATTATAACCATTTTTTTAAATTAATCATATATATAAAGTTTTTTTTTTATGAATTGTTATTAATAATTATTTATGGAAAAATTAAGAGAATATTATTATGAACTAAAGAGATTAGATAAGAATTTAAAGAAAAGTAAGGATAGAATTTGCTCATCTGAATATAAATCAGAAAAATTAAAACGATTAAGAAAGGATATAAGAAAGGAAGTTGATGACATTTCTAAAGAATCGATTGAAAAAGAAGAAATCAAGTCGCTTATATTCGAATTTGATAATTTATATAAAAGGCTACTCTCTACAGTAGAGGAATTAAGTAGTAGAGATTCTAAAGAAACAAAATCAGAAACGGATACTACCATTTTAAAAAATATGGCAAATTTCGACATATCAGTAGTAGGTAAAAATAAACTAGTTTTTAAAGGTTCATATGAGGCGTTAGAAGATTTTATAGTGCAAACTGAATTACTCCATTATAATTTGCGAGTAGAAGATAGAGAGATTTTCGTTAAGTATATCTATAATTTCAGGCTTATATTACACGTTCGAAGTGTTATAAGACGTTCAAACAGACCGACTACATTTGAAGTTATTAACAGAATCCCAATCCTAGAACCCTGCAACAGGTTTTAACTGAATTTGGAACAATTAGGCAAGGAAATTTTAACATAGCGGCGTATAGAGAAAAAGTTGCACTGCTTTTTGAAGAGTTAAACAGTTTTGAGATAAAGGCATTAGAAAGTCCCACACAAGAGGCGAAAAACGCAATTTATAAAATGAGCGAGAGCATGGCACTCAACGTATTCATGAAAGGAGTCAACGTCGAATACAAGGGCACGCTAGTGGCATGTAGTCCTAAGACGCTAAATGAAGCGGTAGAAAAATGTCTAACAATAGAAAGATATATGCAAAATAGTAGTAGCAGTATTTTCAGAATTTGGAGACTGGAAAATGGAAATAATTATATCTCACAATGAAATAATAGACATTTTTACAGACAAAGGAACAATAACAATTTTGCGGACGAACGGATTATCAGCAACACATATGCCTACAACAATCGTGCAAACAAAGTTCATCAATAAATAATACTGATAGAAACATTAATTGCCAAACGTACTTAATTCCTTCCTTACTATATGGATGTGAGTTATTTTCTAGTTGCGACTCAATTAGCAAAAGGAAACTCAACGTATTATATAACAACATTATCAGATATGTATATGGATTGAGAAGGTTTGATCGACAGCCTATTAAAAATCCGTACCCTAATATTTCTGCATAAAATCATTCATTCTCAAACACCCAGATATATATTTGATAAAATATAAAGTTTTTGTCATTTACAACGAAACCGAAACATTATAATACCTCGTCATCAATGCCTTGTTTCTTTATGGCAGTTTTATATTCATTCCGCTAGTCTTTGGAATAATCTTCCACCAAGTCAACAACTTAACAGCAATGCTAGTAGTTTCAAAAGATATTTATTTAAATCCTTTACATAATTGTGTTTGTTTTTTTCTTCTATTTTTTCATGAACATTGTTATATCACACACTTTAAACACTGTTATTGTTATTATTATCGTTATTATTATTATATTTTCTTAAACAAAATACTATTGTAACCTTATGCGTTCCTGAACTCTAAATATAAGACCCAGTCTTGTTGTGCAGGAAATGAAGATAAAAATTAAAATAAATAAATATTCAAACTTTCAACAACCACTGACAATTCAGTGACAATAACATGTAAAACCATAAAAGGAAACCTAAGATTTTTAGTAGACACAGGAGGTGATATTTCCATTTGCAAGTTAGGAGACATAGACAATATAGATAGAAATTGTAAATCTTTATTAAGTGGTATCACATTAGACACAATAGGAAACGTTGGTACAGCAAGTTTGAGCCTACAGTTTGAAAATAAGTTAATAGATCATCAATTCAATATAGTTGAAAATAATTTCCCAATCAATACGGATGGAAATATAGAAAGGGATATTTTAGAAAAATATATGTGTAAAATTGATTTTAAAACGTACACAATAACCTTCTGTATAGCAAACGAGCAGCTTATTTTACCAATAACACCAAAACGTATTTTTATACCCGTACGATCTGAAGCTATAGTACCCTTCACCATAGTTACGAATGAAGAAAGTATAGTTTTAAACAAAGAAATATCTTCGGGAATTTACCTAGGAAACAGCATAATACCAGCGGTCGGTATACAAGATGTAAAGTTATTAGACACTACTGATAAAGATGTAACATTAGATGAATTGAAATTAGAAGCAAAACAATTGTCAAAGCACCATATATATAATTACCACACTAGTGTTCAATTGAAGGCCAAAGAACGAATACAGAAAATACTAAAAGATTTAAATATTGAGTCTATAGACGAAACAGCCAGACAATCTTTAATTAATATAATTACAGAGTACAGTGAAATTTTTCATTTCGATAACGAAAAATTGTCAGTGAATAATTTTTACACGCAGCAAATTCAAACAACAGACTCAACGCCAGTATACATAAAACCATATAGACTACCCGAATCACAGATGAATGAAATAAGTGAACAAATAGATAGGCTGCTAAAAGATGATATTACTGAACCCACAATTAACCACTACTAGTAATACCGAAGAAATCTGCAAATGATACAAGAAATGGTGACTAGTGGTAGATTTTCGAAAATTAAATGACAAAATAGTGAACGACAAATTTCCACTTACAAAGATTGAGGATGTCCTTGAAAAGTTAGGAAGAGCTAATTACTTCTCTACACTAGATATGACTAGTTCATTTCACCAAATCAATCTAGATAAGAATTCAAGGCCGTTGACTGCATTTTCAACCACAAATTGTCATTTTCAATTTACATGTCTACCATTTGGATTAAAAATATCCTCTAATAGCTTCCAAAGGATGCTAACAATAGCATTAAGTGGTATGAGCGCCGAAGCGTTTTTATATGTAGACGATATTATCGTATTTGGCTGCACTATACAACACCATCACGATAACTTATCAAAATTATTTCAGAAACTGAGACAGTATAACTTAAAATTAAATACAAGTAAATACTGTTTTCTTAAATTGGAAGTAGTGTATTTAGGCCCTTTAATCAGCGACCCTTCCAAACATAGTGTGATAAAAAACTATCCTATTCCCAAAAATGCTAATGACGTTAGACGTGGCATATCACTTTGTAATTATTACAGGCGATTACGGAAATAGCGTGAAATTTGAATTTACTGCTGAAGAAAAATAAAACTTTTGAGTGGACGTAAATTATCAAAATTCATTTGAAACATGGAAATAAAAATTAATAAAACCACCAATCCTACAGTAACTTGATTTTAAGAAACCGTTTATATTAACGACAGATGCTTAATTTCGCAATTGAAGCAGTACTGTCACAAGGCGATATTGGAACAGCCTTACCAATATGTTATTCCAGCAAGACATTATCCAAACAAAGCCCAAACAATCTAATCATAGAGAAGGGACTTCATTGGGGCATACATTTTTTTAGATCATATCTTTATGGAAGAAAATTTTGTGTAGTGACCGACCATTGGTGTCATTTTGAAATAGTATACAAAAAGGGCAAAATAAACACAAACGCAGACGCATTGTTTAGAATAGTAATAGATACTAACACGCTAAAAGCATTAGTTCCCACAGAAGAAGAGCGAAAACCAAAGGCAATAACACGGAATATGAATAACACGGAATAGCAATAACACGGAATATGAGAAAGAACTTAGAAGTACAGAATGGAAACAGGAACGAGGACGGCATTTGTAATAAAAAGACTGATCAACTTTTTATATGAGAATACACGTCAATCTCGGATATAAGAAATATAAGGAAACTCAGATTCGAAATAGAGAGTAATCTAAAGGTACCTCAAGTTATAGTAAAGGAAATAGAAATAGTTGTTAGAAGTGGTGATAATCCAATAAGAACATTATGAAGGAGTATATGATGCAGTGGATTCTAACTAATGGAATGCTTAGCGAATGTCAATTTGGTTTCCAGAGGGGTTGAAACACTGGTCTTCTATTGACCGAGCTGATTGAACCTATAAGGAGTAATTTAAACAGGGGTGATGTAAGTGATCTTGTTTCTATTGACCTAACAAAAGCTTTTGATCAGGTTAGACATTCTCTTTCGGTACAGAAATTAAACAGTATATTTGGTTTTTCATTGTCGACATGTAGATTAATATGGTCATACCTTGATGGTCGCAAACATTTTGTCTGTGTCAATGGTTTAGTTTCTGGTTTGGAATGTGTAAGATCGGGCGTTCCTCAGGGTTCGGTTTTGGGTCCCATTTTATTCACCCTATTTGTGAATGATTTATGTCTTGTTATGAGTAGTAGTTGTTGTAGGCCGCTGGCTTTTGCGGATGATATTCAATTATTGTGGTTGTGCATTCACAGGTTGAATGGTCGGAGGTCGTCAATAGGGATCTAAATAATTTGACGAGTTGGACGTTGCTTGTAAATCCTAGTAAAACTAAGGCAATGGTCTTTTGGCGTGATAAGCTTATTATGAACTCTTTAATTTTTGATTTCTGGCTTAGGGGTGCTCCTATTGATTGTGTTAGACAGATGAGATGTCTTGGTGTGGTGATAGATGACAAATTAGCTTTTGATCAACATATTGATAGCTTATTCTCAAGAATATCTTATACACTTAAGAAATTATAACACTTGAACATATTTCTACCAATACGTATTAGGTCCACTATTGCTCATGCACTGTTAATGTCGCAAGTTAACTATTCATGTTGCAATGCTGCTGGCAGAAGTAAAATTATGGGTGTTGTGCATAGGATTTTATTTATTTATTTATTTGTCTATGGATAATGATCCTTACAGACAGTTAAATTGTATACATAAATTTTTTAAACATTAGTATAAAACATAAAATAATAATAATATCTACAAAAGTTTAGTACAAAATTATGAGTTTAGATAAATTAATATTTTATTTTTTATTGTACTGTGGCTTGAAGAAAAATCAATAAAATTATAAAATTTGTTGAACTCGTGGCACATCCTTCTCAAAGGATCACCATTGGCATAATTTGCTCTGAAAAATTTAACTGATAGTGGACAAAAATAACGTGAAGGACGTTGTGGGATATTAAAAGTTATATCGTTGATTGGCTTACATCGCCAATAATTATGTTGAAAATAAACGATATGTTCAGCACAGTTCTACGACTTTTTAGAGTTGGCAGCTTGATAAGGGAAAGTCTAGCGGAATATGATGGTAAATTCATTGGGTTAAAGTTTAACCCACGAAGACAAAAAATAAGAAACTGTTTTTGTACAGATTCGATAGCGTCAGAATGTGTTTTATATATAGGGTCCCATATTACCGATCCGTACTCCAACACAGGCCTTACAAGTGATGTATATAGGCTTTTTGTAACATACGGATCATTAAACTCTTTAGCCCAGCGTTTTACAAAACCAAGTACACCTCTAGCTTTATTTATTGCCATTATTATTTGAGCAATGAAATTAACTTTAGAATCAAGCAGGATTCCGAGATCCAAGATATTATCGACCAAGTCCAATTGATAATTTTCAAAAACATAGCATGCAGGAATCGGACTTCTTCTAACAAAACGCATGTATTTACATTTTTTCAAATTAAGTTCCATACGATTTGTTTTGCACCAAGAGTAAAATGAATTTAAATCTTCTTGGAGATGTTTCTGTTCAGATATTTGACTGTAACTCAGAAAAATTTTCACGTCGTCAGCATACATCAAAATATTGGATGAACGAATTACATCAGGTAAGTCATTAATAAACAATGTAAATAGAAGTGGTCCAAGGTGACTTCCCTGTGGTACACCAGATAAAACATCAATGCTTCTGGAATATATATTTTTAAAACAAACGGTTTGTTTTCTATCACTCAGGTATGAATATATCCATTTTATACTAAGATCCGTAAAGCCAAGCAAATGCAGTTTAATTTTCAGAAGCATATGGTTGACTTTATCGAAGGCTTTGCTAAAATCAGTGTAGATCACATCGGTTTGTTGTTGTTGAAAAAATCCACGATATATTTCGGTTGTAAGGTGCAGCAGATTCGTTGTAGTAGAGCACCTTTTTTGAAAACCATGCTGACATGGTGATATCAAATTTGATACTTGATAATTTAAGTGATCGGTTACAATTTTTTCAAATAGTTTGGGAATAACACTCAGTTTTGCAATACCACGATAGTTGGCCATATCAGATTTATTTCCTGATTTAAACAATGGAATTATAAAGGAATTCTTCCATACATAAGTAAAATGACCATATTTTATTGACGCATTGAACAAAAGTGCTAATGGCACAGCAATACTGTCAGCACAGTTTAACAAAATGTTGCTAGGAATTTTATCTGGACCATAGTTGAAAGAAAATTTAAGGCGTTTTAATTCCATGCGGATTGTTGATATATCAATAAATTGAATGGAGGTTGATTGGTTGGCTGTTATCCTGACTGGATAGTTAAACGAATTGTCGTAGGTAGCATCCGAATAAGTTGTCGAGAAAAAATCGGCAAATAAATTGCTTATAATGGCGTCATCACAGGATTCCATTTGTTGAAACTTCATACAAGAAGGAAAGCCAGTTATTTTTCGCTTAGAATTGACAAATTTGAAAAATGACTTTGGATTACGTTTAGAATTATATTTCATTCTGTTTATATAGTTATCATAACATGTCTTATTAAGCGAAATGTATCCAGAGCGGCTAATCGAATACCTTAGATAGTCTGCAGGGGAACCAGACTGTTTAAATTTATTAAAGCACTTATTTTTCTTATTTTTGGCACGAGTCAAAAGTTTATTATTCCAGGGTGGACCAGTTGTTTTCTTAGGTTTTATTTTTGGAACACACAAATCTATAAAGGAGTAAATCTTATTATAGAAGGCTTTAGTCATCTGGTCGACATCAGTATGGCACGATAAAATATTGCCCCAATTTGTGTCAACGAACAGCTCATTTAACATATTGTAGTTAGTATGTTTGAACGAGTAGACAATTTCATTTCTGCAAAACGAGGGCCTAACTGATTTTGATAGAATTGAAACCACTACTTCTATTGAGGGATGGTAACAGTCTTCAGGAGTTGTAATGGGGGATGAGCGCCTAATGAAACACTCAGCCACATCATTGACGAATATTAAATCTAATAACCTATTGTAGTTATTGAAAATTCCATTTATTTGGTATAGGTTAAGGTCATATAAGATGTTGAAAAATTCGGCATGATTCGAATTCTGCTTCGTTTGAATAAAATATTTATCTTCAGGCAGATATGCCCAGGCAATGGAAGGTAAGTTAAAATCACCAAAAACAAAGACAGAGTCACCAACAAAAGCGGAACGAGCGATTAATCCTATAGCTTCGGCATGCATAGTATATAAAATTTGCGGTGAAGATGGTGGAATATAAGAACAGGTAACATATACTCTTTTATGATTAAGTTTTATTACTACAGATATAGGATTGTTAGATTCGTTTACAGACTGAGACCTCGGGCTCATATTTCTCAGCGTTTAAGATGTTTTTTGAAATTTTCTTTTCGGGATTACCTGATATTTCGTCTCTTAATCTAGATATATATATATATATATATATATATATATCGATATATATATATATATATATATATATATATATATATAATAATTAAATACCAGAGCCCTGTTAATATTGTACAAATGATAAATTTTACAAGGATTGCAAGAAATCTTCAAATGATAATTATACGTATTAACTATTCCACATATGAAAGATCGATGATTGTCAGGGCTGCTAGGTTATGAAATATGTTGCCTAGGGAATTACGTTATTTCTCATTGTCTGTTGCAACATTTAAAAAAAGGCTGGTGGATTTATTTTCTATGGGCACTGTTTAATAAAGAAACTTACTGGCTGGGTTCAAATTTGTATACTTTTCTGATTATTATATCTTATTTTATTATGGATGGTATGGTGCTTTTATTTTTTATTCTTAGATACTCATAGATTTGTATGTAAATATCTTTAACTATGTACATATAATACTAGTTAAATTGGTCTATGGCTATATGTATTATTAATGAATTGATAAATAAATAAATCCATGGTCTACTTAATACTACTATCACAGATCTTGAACTAATTTAAGTTATGCCAATTGAGTTTTGGCTTTGTGTTATCCTTGTCTTCTTGATAATTCATCGTCCTGTGTATTTTTTTCTTGGATGCGTAGACTGTCTTTTTGCAACAATAAAAATATCTGATGACAATACTAAATGCACTCAATGCATACCACAATTTAAAGTAGAAAAAAAGAAAAATGAAGAAATAGCCTATCTCGACTTAAAAATAATAAGAAATAAGGATAAATTATTAACAAACTGGTATACAAAGCCAACATCATCAGGCAGGACCATAAACAATCACTCAATACAACCACACAAAATGAAATTAAACACAGCAACTAATTTAATCACCAAGGTCTTAAAAATAAGTGACAGAAGATTTATGAGCAACAATATTGACAAAATAAGTAACATACTAACTAAGAATAGTTACCCACTATTTATAACAAACAACATCATCAACAAAACGTTAAAAAACCACAATAAAGAAAAACCACCACAGACAAACATAACAACTAAATTCTACATCAAGGCGAATTAATAACGGGTAGCATCGAAAACTGTTTTATGAATTTCTTGATATGCTTTTATTGTCAAAATATATTTACTGGTCTTCTTCTTACCTTGAAGAAAATTTTCGGTACGTTTGTATATATGCAAATATAAAAGTATTCCAGAAAATACAAGTGATTGTGCAACTAAATTTATTTAAAAATGCGTTGTTGTGCTTTGTGTAAAAGAAAGTTTTTAAAAGGAATAGTGATGCAGTGGACGTATCTAGCGCAGAGTAAGTACTCTAATTTTTTAATTACATGTAGTTAGAGTAGAATATAAAATTTTTTTGTTATTTGGCTCTACGTTAAAGGTAATAAAAATGCATGCATATGTACATTAATATGTATAGTAAATATTGTGTACATATGTATGTATGTATTATACTAAGACTCCCATATAGTTTTTAGATCTGTTGTCTTAAATAAGAATCGTACATCATTGCTTACCTGGAAGGAGCTTACTTCAACGACCAAACTTGTTGAATAATGTGAAATCCGGCAAAGTAATTTCGTGGATCATTCGACTCAGACCGAGTGAGTTAATTAAATAAAATTTACTTGTATTATTTATATATATGTACATAATCTATTTCTAAAATCCATTTTTAGGCCGTCACTATTTGCTTTGGATAGTGACAAATACTACACCAGAGTACGGAAGCTCGAGTCTTAGAACAAAGAATTGAAGAGGCAAATGTAATTATTTCAGCCGTGAAAAAGATTTTTACCGGAAAAAGATTTTTACAAATAAAGAAATTGATTCCCCGAAAGGTATCATCGTGGGAATGGAAAAACATTTCCAATGCCATTTGCCTACACGCAGCAGGTCCGAGGGCGTACAACCATCTTTATAAGCAAGGTTTCCGCTGCCTCATAAATTGACGCTTCAACGTTGGTGCGCAAAAGTCTCGAAGTGAAGGAATATTAAACAATTCCATCGAATTCATGCGGCAAATAACAAACTTGAAGCCGTAGGACAAAATTTATTTAATAGGCTTCGAGTACGATTCAACAGGTGATGTTTTGCGAATACCAGCAAATGACGTGCAGGTTATAATGGTTCGGGGCATTAGGTGTTCGTGAAAACAGCCGATTTTCTACGGATATGACCGCAAGATGACTAAAGAACTTTTGTTAGATATAATACGTAAGCTACACGATGCAAGATTTCCTGTTGTAGCAATATGTTGCGACATGGGGCCAAGTAGTCGTAAGTTATGGAGAGATTTAGGTGTTAAGACAAGTAAGTAAATTTAAATCGTAACGCCAATACTCTTTTAACAGCAAACACCTTTTAACAATACACAACTGCTAACGCTACACATCTTCGAGTGTATTTCGTGTTGACATTGATAATGTCAATTATAAAAAGTCTTAAGGCCCAACTATAATATGCGTAGGCTAGTTTTGGCTACTGTCAAAACTCGACGAAAAGACTGTCAAATGCATATGCGAACATTTGTGTGGCTATATTATACTTACACTCAGTTGTAAAGCAATGTACTTTTGCAAAAACTAATTTATGATTTATACATAACATGTAAATACATATATAAATATTTTCAATTTATACATACATATATATATTATCACAAGTAGGTTATTACCAAGTTAGAAAGTAATTTAAGAAATAAATTGGAAAGTACTACAATGTACAACAATGTATAACAATGTGTGCAAGTGGTTGGCAACGTATCATAAATTGTAGGAAAATACACAAATACACTATAATATATATACAATAAACAAATGCTAAACATTTAATGTTTCCATTAATTTTTGACATTTTTTATTCAATTATCTGTAGAATTAATTTCGGCGTACATTGCAGATTCTCTTGTGTGCACGTATCACAGTCTATGGTATGTGTGTATCTAAAAGTAATTATCAATAACAACTAACAAACAGTTGGCCTTTCAAGGAAAATGCGATCAGTTTCGCTCTATGCGTAGGAAAATTAAATTCAACGAAAAGTTAGCAAAGCAAATTATGGTTGTACACATTTGATTGCATGTATTCGCAAATTCGCCTGCACTTTGCAGGCGAATTTGCCTGCAAATATATTATATATAGTATATATATAATATACTATAATATTATAGTTGGGCCTTTACAGTGTTAAGACTTAATGTTATAATTTTTACAATAATTTTTTATAAGGGGTTTAATAGTTTTAACTGAAAGCACTTCAGAGTTTTATTAGAAAGGTAAAAAAAATTAAATCGAAAATATTCAAAGGAGTTTTTTGATTTTAAATATAATTTTTTAATATACTTAATAAAATAATTGGAAAGTTATTTAGAAAGGTTATGGGATTTATTTTACAGCATGACTTATCCAGATTAATATATAATAATTATATATATACATATATATATATATATATATATATATATATATATACATATATATATATATATATATATATATATATATATAAATTTATATAATATATATATATATATATATATATGTATATATATATATATATATATATATATATATATATGCATATATATATATATATATATATATATATATATATATTATATATATATAAAATATATATTTATTTATATAAAATATATTTCTATTCTTCATTTCTTTACCTTTTTATTTTCAGAACTATGCTTTATTTTCTATCTTATTACCTTGATATCATTACCACGTCTCATAAGATCACTACAAATTAAAATCCATATATTACCGAAAATCCCATAAACAGTTGCCACTTTCTTGCTAAGGGCAATCAGCACGTATTATATCAACATTTATTCCATCGTATAGAAGGTAATCAAAAAGTTGTTTAGCGCCATCCTATAAATATAAATATGTCTGAACCGAAAGATACTTCATAATGTCAACCTTATACATGAAACTTACTTCAAACAGTTCCTAATGATTTCATGTACAACTAAAAGTAGAGACAGGCACTATATATGTATCATTATATATATTATCATTATATCATATTATATATTAAGTATCATCCAATCGTTTTTTCAGACTACTTTGCTCTTCTGCCATCATTAACCTTCCAGAATAAGCCACTTAATACTAAAATATACACATGAAATTATATTTAAAATCTTTTGGAATTGGTTGTTATATTCACCCCTTTAAATCGAGGATGGGTGGTTGTTGATGCAAAAGATGTGTCACTTTACTTTTGTTTTTTCCAATTGCATTTAATCACTTCTTCGACACTTAAACACTTCTAAAATAAATGTGCTTAAAGTATATCAAACCATCCAGAAATGTCAAAATACAAGTTTGACATACAAAGCTATTTGACAATAAAAGATGATAATATTAATTCGAATTCGCGAGTCTACCTGTTATTGAAATGCCTTGTTCTACAGTGTACCATATATACCTAAACTAATAGAGATGGTTACTTTACAAAGTAGTTTACCAGAAGTACAAAAACAAACAGTAGCCTACAAATCAAACAGAACTCTCAGACAAATATACACAAACACAAAGACAAGAATAGAAAAACTAAAAATTGATAATTTTGTTTATGAAATTAAATGTGAGAGAAATAAAAAGGAAAAATGTGATATAGTATATATTGGGACAACGAAGAGAAAATTGCGTACAAGACTAAAAGAGCATGAATCGGAGATCAATATCATAAAATAAATTTTAACAATGTTAAAATTTTAAATAAAGAGAAAATGACAAGTAAACGTTTGACTATAGAGAGTACGCATCCAAAAAAAATACATAGGACGATGAATTATAAAGAAGAAAAGGATAACACAAAGCTCCAGTACTCAATTGCCATAACAAAAATCTGTGATAGTAGTATTAAGTAGACCATTGATTTTTGTTGTGCTGTACCAAATTATTTATTTAATTATATACTTTTTATACATACCTGTATCGTCTACCAGTATTATGATGATAAATATTGAGAATAAATAATTTGACAATAACATAAATCGTAAGTTAATGATCTGTGATATACCAAGACATTTAAACTATTTTATATTATTTTTATACATATTTTTTGTGCTAGATACATACATATATAATAACAAATATATAAAACCCTTGAAGAAGTTAGTAAAAAACAAACGAAACGTTGGGTAAAAATAAATATGATATGAGTTTTTATTCATATTTCATGATAGATATTATTGACCATAAAGCCCGTATGATATATCCCTATCATAATAACTAATAAACAATACAGATTGGTCTCAAAAAATAAAACTTACAAAATTTGATATTTTCATTAATATATCAATATTTTTTGGTACTTTGGAACTAATTTCATATATGAGGGCTTTTGTAAATATTGTAAAATATTTTGTGATTAGTTCTTTTTCAGAATTATCAATTCCATTCTCACAACAAACTCTTTCAAAATTATATTCCAAATAAGTATATTCGTTCAACGCTGAATCAATATCACATACCAAATAATCAAAATTTTATACTGGAATTATAGTCCTATATGTTAAGTTTTACAATAATCTGTACAAATCATCAAAAAGTTTAGTTTGGTCTGCGTTTTTAGATTCAAATGCAATATTAACTTTTTGGGCTTCTTTCAATATACCTGCTAAATACTGTTACAAAGATTAGAAATAGATTTAAATAAAACGACAATGTGGCTATATGTACTTGGCAGCACTGCCAATTAATCTATAGTTGTCAAAATGTTACAACCCTGGTCAACACTATATAGATAATATTCAAATTAACGGAAATGGAATGCTCCAGAATATACAAGATCATTCGAGGCTGTGCCAATAATAAGTGTAAACAACAACAACGAAAAACCTAGCAACATAGATGCTAAGAGATTTTATTCTTAATGATCTTGTAGGCAAGTATTCGCTGCTAATAAAGCTAAACAGGTTCACAAGTATACACAACCATATACATATAGCAGAAGAAGAAACAAAACCACAAAACACACAGAACACTCATCCATATAACCACACATAGTTACCATAGGCAAAACACACAGAACACTCATACATACAACCACACATAGTTACCATAAGCTAAACAAACAAGTCAACATTGTCATGTACACAAACACACGTATATAGCTCCATGTCAAGTAAAATACAACCACCATGCTCAGAAGTTTCGCGAGGTTACCAGACGACGCCAGAGCTCAGCGGGTTAGTGTGATTTCAAATATAGACGTGTTAACATCGCTAAGGGTTGAGTAGTACAAATACTCGTGTAAATAAAGTAACAAATAAAGTGTTGCCGCATTATATTTCTAAAATTAATTTGTCTGTGTTTTAATTTGATGCAATAAAACGAATCCTTGAAGGATAAGTACTAAAACCGTTTTTACGAAAAGGTCTAAAAACGTAACAATTGGTGACAGAAGTGGGATTGCAAAAATAATTAAAAGGACATTGCAATTTAAGGAAAAAAAAGGACATGAAATTAAAATAATTAAAATAAATAATCATGAAATTTGATGAGCTAAAATTTGAACAGCTGAAAAAGGAGCTCAGTAAGCTGGAATTGCCAACTGCAGGTAACAAGGCTGAACTGCAGAAGAGGCTGATAGATGAGTTTAAGAATCGCGGCATGGAGATCGGGACATACGAGTTTGAAGACAAGGACGATGTGCAGGTATGCCCTCCTGCCACGACCAGCAGCATGGACATAAGTTCAATGTTCGCTGCTATGATGATCCAGATAAAACAGAACTCTCAGCAAATGCAGGAAAAGCTTGTAGCCGAAATACAGGAGTCAAATAAAGCCATGAACGAGTCCCTGGTAGAGGTTTCCGAAGAAATTAACAGGAGGGTGGATTCTATTGAGAATAAATTACCAGAGCTGGAGGAGCATGCAAAGGAGTTCGAAGAGAAATTGCATGCTCTAGAGGACAAAATGCATAACCTGGAGTGTAGCGGCGGGCCAGTACGAGCAGTTCCGGAGGTTTCTGCTCGGATAAAAGTGCCATGCTTCGACGGCAGCGTACAATTAGGCATCTTCAAATTCCAGTTCGAGACGGTTGCTAGCAGAAATGGATGGGATGCTGAAGAAAAGGCCATAGAGTTGATTTTTTCCTTAAAGGGTACAGCCGCAGAGGTACTTGAGACTGTGCCAGTAAGCAGCAGAAACAACTACAATGAAATAATGGCAGCATCTCAGCGCAAGCATGGTGGTGAGCACAAGCGCGATTTATACAGAATGGAATTGCGATGTAGAGTTCAGAAGCCTAACGAATCTCTACAAGATTTCGCAATGGAAATCGAGCGTTTAGTGCAGCTCACATATCGAGGCGAGAGTCACCCGTTCCTGGACCACTTTAAAACTGAGGCTTTCGTACCCAGCATTCGCGACTCTGATGTTAAACTGGCAGTGTGCGCTACGCAGAAATCCACTTTCGCTGAAACTGTTTCATTTGCGCTGGCTCAAGAGACTGCAAGGATAGTTTTCAAGCCACAGATATGTAAAGTGCGGAATATGGAGGTTTTGTCTTAGGAGGATAACAACCTAGTTGCTAGCGTTAAGGAGGCAATGCGACAACTGCTGGCAGAAAAGGCTATCAAAAAAAAGCCTAAGTGCTTTAACTGCGGAAAGAGCGGTCATTTTCAGCGCAGCTGCAAAGCACCAAGGAAGAGAGGTAGATCTATTTTGCCACCAAGAAACAGCAAACGGGTGAGCCAAACAACATCACAAGAGTCGCCGTTAAACTAAAACGAGCTAGCACTAAGGGGCAAGAGCTAGCTCTCACAAACGAGGGCCCCACAATCTCCATATCAGTAATGCAGCAGAAAAATAGCAACCTCACTGCGTCCGGATACATCAACGGGGAAAAGCACTTACCATAGACACAGGGACATCGCAGTCAATAATAAGGCCCGATATAGTAAAGGGGAAATGCGAGCAGTTAAGCAATATACAGCTACGTACAGCTACTGGAGAGCCTGCCACTGTCAATGGTAAGATTGAAGTGAAGGTCAGACCATGAAAAAATCATCAAAGAAAATTCCGATGTTGGCCAGTGTACTCCAGTAGAGGCAATAATAAACTTCGAGAAGAAGATAGAGCCTACTGATTTGTCCGCAAAAGAACGTCAACAATTTGAGGAATACGTAGAGAAATGGGTAGCAGGTCTATCAGCGACAGATAGAAATAAAACCAAACAGTTACTAAAAAGGCATGCTAGTATCTTCGCCGTGGGAAGCCAAAGCCAGGGTAGAACTGCATTGGTTAAACATGAAATTAACACAGGCGAAGGTAGGCGGATTAGACAGCCACCCAGAAGGGTACCCCTAGCAAAGCGAGATAAAGTAAAAGAGCTTGTAAGTGAAATGGAGCGTGACGGCGTAATTGAGCCATCGTCTGGTCCTTGGGGTTCACCTGTAGTCTTAGTTAAAAAGAAAGATGGCAGTACTAGATTCTGCGTAGACTACAGGAAGCTCAATGACATAACCAAGAAGGACAGTTATCCGCTCCCCAGAATCGATGACACTTTGGACACGCTAGCTGGTACCAAATGGTTCTCTACGCTGGACTTGTGAAGCGGATATTGGCAAGTGGAGATTGCAGAGAAAGGCAAGGAGAAAACTGCCTTCAGTGTAGGTAACGGATTATGGCAGTTCAAAGTCATGCCATTTGCTCTGCAATGGTCCGGCCACATTTGAACGCCTGATGGAGAAGGTACTGATAGGACTTTACTGGAAGACATGTTTGGTATATCTAGATGACATAATCGTGATGGGGAAAACTTTTGATGAACACCTCAAAAACATGGCAGAATTTCTTCAACGGATATCATCAGCTGGATTGAAACTCAGCTTGAAGAAACGTGCATTGTTCTGGAAAGAAGTAAAGTATTTGGGGCATCGTGTTACAGCAGACGGAATCTCAACGGATGAAGATAAAATAAAAGCAGTAAGGGACTGGCATCAACCTAAAAATCTTCATGAATTGCGTAGCTTTTTGGGTCTTTGTACATACTACAGACGTTTTGTGCCGAATTTTGCCAGTGTAGCTGCAAGCCTGCATGAGCTGACAAAGAAGTCGAGACCATGCCATTGGGGCGAGCCACAGGAAAATGCATTCTAGAAACTCAAAGGATTATCATGTACGTCACCAGTGCTAGCGTATCCCATAGCTGGAGAAAATTTGTGCTGCATACTGATGCGAGCGGTTATATCATAGGGGGTGTGCTATCCCAAGTAGTTAATGGCACTGAGAAGGTCATAGGGTACTATAGCCGTGTACTCTCAAAACATGAGAGGAACTACTGTGTGACACGACGTGTGCTTCTGGCGGTATTGGAATGCATTAAATATAACCATAAGTACCTGTATGGTCAACACTTTACATTAAGGACCGATCATTCTGCACTTAGATGGCTATTGCAGTTTAAAAATCCTGAAGAGCAACTGGCAAGGTGGATTGAGCGCCTGCAGAACTACGACTGCAGCATTGATCATAGAAGAGGCACAAAGCATAACAATGCGGATGCTCTTTCGAGAAGGCCCTGCTGTTTAGAGTGTAAACATTGTGTTAGAACCGAGCAAAAGGAAGGCGTTGTGGATACTCGGCTAATGCCCATCGGCCCTGAGGAAGACTGGTCAGCGGCACAGAGGGACGACGGCATACAAAGGAAAATTATAGCGGCCAAAGAAGAGGATAGATGACCATCCCAGAATGAAATTTCGGCTGAAAGCCCACTCGCCAAATCTTATTGGGCTCAGTGGAACAGCCTCAAGGTAATAAAAGGGTATTATACCGCGTATGGGAAAGTGTAGATGGCAAAACAACTTCAAATTTAATAGTTGTGACATACTCCAAGATAAGTAAAGTTTTACAGGAGTTTCATAATGGACCTAGTGGCGGTCATCTTGGAGTAACAAAAACACTTGAGAAACTGAAGCAGCGTTTTTATTGGGTTGGATGTCAAGAAGCCGTAGCCGACTGGATAGCAAACTGTCCACAGTGCATAGCAGCCAAAGGCCCAGTAAGAAGAAGCCGGGGACAGCTGCAACAATACAACTCAGAAGCACCATTCGAGCGGATCGCAATGGATGTAGCAGGTCCCTTTCCCGTCACTGAAGCCGGAAATCGTTATGTACTTGTGGTAATGGACTATTTCAGTAAATGGCCAGAGGTATATGCTATACCTAACCAGGAAGCAAAGACAATTGTAAATGCATTCGTCAACAACTGGGTATGTCGCTATGGTGTCCCAATAGAATTACATTCCGACCAAGGAAGGAATTTCGAGTCTGCCATATTCAGGGAAATGTGCGAGTTATATGGGATAAAGAAAACCAGAACGACGCCGCTGCATCCACAGTATGATGGCATGGTAGAAAGGTTCAATCGCACCTTAGAACAGTACCTACGAAAAGTAGTAAGCACCCATCAGAGGGATTGGGACGAGCACATCCCCAAATTTTTGATGGCATATAGGTCAGCTGTACACGACTCAACATCGAGAACGCCAGCCAAAATTATCTTCGGGACGGAATTAAAACTACCTGGTGATTTGGAATTTGGTGTTAAGTCAACTGTAGAAGAAGGAGCTATTACGTCCCAGGAGTAGGAGGACTTAAACGAACTGCATGAGTTTGTGCGCAATAGAATCAAGATGGTCAGTGACAAGATGAAGGCTAGGTATGAACGCACAGCAAATTCGGAGGGATTTATGAAAGGACAAGTAGTTCTGCTTTATAACCCACAACGGAAGAAAGGATTGTCCCCAAAATTACAGACTCACTGGGATGGCCCGTATAAAGTGATTAAGGGAGTGAATGACGTTGTATACCGGATACAGAAGCATAATAGCCCAAGGTCAAAAATGAAGATAGTACATCTCGAACGATTGGCGCACTATGGAAGAGGTGATTTTATGCCTATTCGGGTCGAACAGGCTTAAGTGGGCGGCAGTGTTACAAAGATTAGAAATAGATTTAAATAAAACGACAATGTGGCTATATGTACTTGGCAGCACTGCTAATTAATCTCTAGTTGTCAAAATGTTAAAACCCTGGTCAACACAATATAGATAATATTCAAATTAACGGAAATGGAATACTCCAGAATATACAAGATCATTCGAGGCTGTGCCAATAATAAGTGTAAACAACAACAACGAAAAATCTAGCAACATAAATGCTAAGATATTTTATTCTTAATGATCTTGTATGCAAGTATTCGCTGCTAATAAAGCTAAACAGGTTCACAAGTATACACAACCATATACACATAGCAGAAGAAGAAACAAAACCACACAACACACAGAACACTCATACATACAACCACACATAGTTACCATAAGCTAAACAAACAAGTCAGCATTGTCATGTATACAAACACACGTATATAGCTCCATGTCAAGTAAAATACAACCACCATTCTCAGAAGTTTCGCGAGGTTACCAGACGACGTCATGTTTGCTATATAAATGCGCTGCCAGAGCTCAGCGAGTTAGTGTGATTTCAAATATAGACGTGTTAAAATCGCTAAGGGTTGAGTAGTACAAATACTCGTGTAAATAAATTAACAAATAAAGTGTTGCCGCAATATATTTCTAAAATTAATTTGTCCGTGTTTTAATTTGATGCAATAAAACGAATCCTTGAAGGATAAGTAATAAAACCGTTTTACGAAAAGGTCTAAAAACGTAACAATACGTTATATAAACAACATTTTTTGAATCATATTTGATAAAAGTGATTCAAATAAATTATCATTGACGGCATTAACCCATATTCGGCCGAAAAAATTCAAACAGGAGTTTTTTCAAAATCTAAATGATTTTTATACTGATTTGGTATTTCCATGAGCCTTGGAAATAGGTGTTCGCAATTGCGAACATAGGCTTTAATTTAACATGAATATTTCATATGAACCAATTTATGCGCATTAATAAAAATTCTTATTTATATGTAAAAATACAAATAATAACTAATGAGAAATCTATGTTATATATTTATTAAGATATAAAATAATAGTAATTATTTTTTATGATATTTTCTAAAGCATTGTGGATGCAAATTCACATTGCATTTTTGGCAAATGCACTTGATTGGTTTGCCACACGCTTGAGTTGGCACCTTCGAGGTATTCCTTGTGGTTAAACTATTGGAATATGTTTGCCTACAATATGAGCAGTTGACATGTAACATTTCTGTCTGATATTTTTTAACAGATTCAGCATCTGGGTGGGAACTTAGTAGTAAAACTTGGCTGACGCTGATTTTAACAAATAAAGTAGCTTCCATGCATTAGCCAATAATGAGCTGAGAACCGAAATAAATAAAGGCCAATACTACTTCCTTGACCTAATATATATTCCATAGTTTGATACAGTATTATCGTGAAGGTCTACTCCACTCATAACTTTGTTATATAATCTGAAAAGCAGCGGTTGTTGCAGTTCCTGATATTTTTTAAATTCTTTCTTCCATCGCTTTACGCTGCGCATCGGTTCAATTTGCTCGAAGTTGGTAAGAGCCGTTACCTCTTTGTTGTCTGCCCTACGACAAACCCATACCGAATTTGTTCTATCAAATTTTTAATCACTTCCTCCCCGTTTCAGGTGCTTTACTGTGAGTAGTGGGGCTTTCGCAAAGCGATTTGGGTTCCCGAGGCGCAAACCCTTTCTCACTTAAAAGCCACTTCAAATAATATGATGCAAAAAAGTTGTCAAAGTTCGATATACAATGAGATTTTCTACACATTCCAATAGTCTTAGAACTACGTCTACACCCAAACCAATTTGACGACCGTTGTTGTCACTGGAACCAGAATATGGTATACAAATAACCGTCAGAAGAACAAAATTTTGGTATTCTTATAATATATACATATTATTAATATTTGTTATTTTTAGTAAAAGTAATTTTCATATTTATATAAGAACGAAGAACAATAAAGTTGTATCAAAGAAATTTATTCTCCAAATAGCGGCCAATGTTCGCACTTGCGAACAGTAACTTTAACAGTTATAATATGATAGAAATATTTTCATTTATTTAAGTTTTTTGATATTATGTGGTCATTTGAACTGACTATATAAGTGCCCTATAATAAGCTATAACATATTTGAATAAACAATATATTTTATTAATCGTAAAAAAATCCTCTATAATCGCGCCCCACGAAATATCTCTTCATTAAAAATATGGGGTAAATTTTATAAATTATTTTTACGGTTAACTAAAGCCTAGACTACTAATTACATAATAGAATCTCTAAGTTTTAAAAAATAAATGCATAAAGCTTTTGAATTTGGCGATAAAAACGGATAATTTCACTGTTCGCACTTGCGAACAGTGGCCGAAAATGGGTTAAACTGAGTTTTTAACTCCAGCCACGTATCCATAATTGTTTTTTCGGCTCTTTCAATTGAAAGCCACCATGTTGGCGTTGCCATTGGAAGTTTTTTCGGAAACTTCGGTATTTATTTATTCATAGATTTTAGTAAATTCTTTTTATCTCACAGAAGAGTTTGAAAATCCATTGTGGCTTCCTTTAACTAAAAAAATTAATATTATTAATATTATTATTGAAATATTTCTCTGCTGCAGCACAAACTGCTAATTGTAGCGAGTGACAACCGCATCTAATTAAAATTTGATTATTCAAGTTATATATCTCGTTAATCTTTCTGTAGAGACTATTATTACAACCAGTCGTTACAGATACATTATCTGTACCAATTAAATATCTTTGTTAATCTTTTCAAACCTATTAAGAGATCATCAGCTTTGCCACCTTCTGCATCTATTACACCCATGAACGTAGTGACGCATTGTTTTTTCCGGTGCTGTATGACGACTCCTAAGAGTTTTTCAACTGATATAGCAGTTCCTAAGGAAATACATTTTAAATAGGCAAATACAAAATCTTTAAGGACATTTGTATTTATGTTCATACATGCCTTCTTCTAGAATAAGACTAAAGTACGAACTATTTAGATCTTTCAATAAATTTTCTATAAAATGTGGTGCCAAAACATTCGTTATTATCTTTGTGCGCTTTTTGCGATGCAAATTAAAATTTGAAACTTGCTGTCGTTAAAAGTTGTATTACATACTTTACTCAAGTGGTCAACTGATAAAAGTGAGTTAGAGTGCCAGCTTTGCTTCGCTTTTTTGTTTTTCTGTTGTTTAAATCTTGAACATTATTCCTGGTTGGTGAAATTCTGTATTATTAAAAGGTCTACAGCCTTTTGGTGTTTCGCTGAGGTTATGTGCCTAATGAGATCACTGCACTTTGCCGCAAGCTGACATTTACAATAAATGCATAAGGCTTTTCTGTCGTCTTTTTCTAGAGGTTTTATCCATAATTTAAATAATGCTTCCGACTCCCAAAACCTCTCTATATTTTTTCACGTAACATTTGTCCTAAATATATTTAAATTTAATTACGCTATTCGTACACAAAACAGAGACTTCTACTCAACCTTAAAGCAACCACTTGCCATAAACTTACATATATAGAAAAAATAAAGATATTTCTTTAAAAAATGTCCTTTTCTTTGGTAATTATTTTAACGAACATTTCATATTGCTATGTTAAATTGAATTAACATTCATAGGCTAATTGTTCGAAATTAATTTAAAATCTCAGAAAGACATGATGATAAATATTCCAAGGCACAAAGGAAAGTCAACATCAGTTTTATTAAACTTACACAGCAGAGCAGAACAGCTGTTTTCAAAAGTCGCAACACTTTCATCATCAGTGCTCATGTGTATAATATGTTTGTCACCACTTTTTAGGTGGCTTAGTTGAATGTGATAACAGTTCCTATTTACACAAATTTTATTGTGAAAAAGAATCCGAGAACTGTATCAACCTGATGTTAATACGACAGTGGAGTAAATTGTGATTTTTCAAATTAAATTTATTTGATAATAAACAATTTTAAAGAATTATTTTATTTTTAATTTTTTTATTTGAAATTGCTAATTTGTAGTTATTTTATATATATAAATAATAAACCCAAGAGCTAATTATTTTTCCCCATTTAAAATTTGTGTTTGCTATTTTACTTAAACATAAGAATTATTATTTTGGGGGTTTTTTAAACTCTTTAATTTTAATTATGTGCTAGTTCTTTTTTCCCAAAATCTTATTAAAAAATTCAAAGTGATCAGTTGACGGGTTCTAGCTAGTTTTTATGCGCACTTCACTGGGGCTAATGGAGATCGTCAGGGAACCTTTACCCAACATTTCTTAGAAAAATTAAAGACATTTATTTCATACTTTCACTTTACTAAGTGAGAAGCTTTGAAAAAAATATCAAAGTCACAACAAGAACTCACTGATCACTGATCACTTTTCCTTTTTTATTTTTTTTTCGTTTTATTCTACAACTGGTTGGTTTTTTGCCGACTCAAATTATAGGTGTAAGAGAAATAAAGAACAACAACCAATAATTGTTTTAATATAAAAACAATTTATTTAGAGTGTTGACAACATAAGTTGTTTTATTTTGCACAAGCACTTGCATATTTCAAATGGTATATATTATTGGTATATGTTTGATTTTAATTATGTGCACCCGCTGTCCAAGGCCGTTGACAATTTCGCAGCCAAATTAACCCCAAAGTTTGGGGGACCCTACGTAGTTACGGGATTTGCCTCCCCCGTCATAGTAGAACTTTGGACAGTAGACAATAGGGAAAGACGCACGGCACACTTGAGCGAGCTGAAATTGTACCACAACACTAATTCACTCTGATCCTCCCTAGAAACACTAAACCAACAACGCAGCCTGAAAAGAAGATTAACGGCCAACAACACAAGTTCGAGAGGTCCCGAAAAAAATTTCGCCGCCGCATGGAGCAGGAGCAGGCAAAGGGAAGAAGGGCAATCTTACTTCGGGAGGACGAAATGCCAAATGTCACGCCTGGTTGCAGCCAAAATAAAAACAAGCAGCAGCGACCCACATCGAGTCCGCGCATGCCACGACAGGACCCAACACGGGGCACAGCCACAACAAAGCAGGCCCGAAATTTCCATATGACCCTGACAATACCCCCCACGTCGCCCCCATGCAAACCCGATCCGGTATCCATTGACGACATGGAGGAGCCAGCTCCACCACCGCCACCACTAATAGTCCCAGAGGAAGTCATCGAGATAGACCTCACCGAAACTCCTCCGCCGCCTACCTGCGATGAAGAACGCCTCATGTTAGAAGACCTCCAAATAAGCCCCGTGGACCTAGACGATCCATTCATCACCGATTTCATTCGGTTTCGCCGCCTCCACCGAGCTCTTCCTCTTCTCTAGACTGGGACAGTGAGAGCTTCCAGCCACCTACTCCCAAGCGTTGACTAGCGTTTGGTTCATTCGATGTGGTGGACCAAAATATCCTTATTCGGGCCGCTAGTGCTATGAAAGAGTTTGGTGCGCACGACTACTGCTGCCCAAAACAAGGGCCAGACTGGCACTAATCCCACCGAGCGAACGGGAAGAAGAAAACTGAAACGTAGCGTGGCGATCACCCAGCCCCCCCGGCCAAAATCAAGCCATGCCGCGAACGCTCGGAAGTTGGTGGCTATTTAATTAGAAAAACACCTACCCGGTAGTAACCCCCCGGCACGTGCCTGATCACCACCTCCCGCGTCACCCGTTTCACCCCCAATGTTGCCAGTTCCGTCACCACCACCACTAACCTCACACCGACGAGCCCACGAACGCAACGAGTCCCCGCTATCCCCACCTCCTCCGTTGTAAGGGGAAGGACTCACATACGAGGAAATACCGAGGAAGCTCCAAGAGGTTATAGAGAAAAAGCAGCACGCCCATAGCGGCCAGCGCGTGCGCTTTGTAAACGAGATCTACGGGCAGCGGTACCGCATCACCATCGGCCGTAACGCTGAAGTACGCTTACACCCCACTACAACACAAGTCTACCCAGAAGAGAGGGAGTAGTGTGACGAGCAAAAGTCAACCGTTCGTTTTTTTCCATACAGCCGCAGACGATTATAGAATCATCATAATTATCAGTATTATTATTCAGTAGTATTAGTAAGTTTTCTGCTGTTATTAGTTACTAAGCTAAACGTAAAATTCGTTGAAATTATTATCATTATGAAAATCATCATTATTAGCTTTGTCGTTGTTCACATATGCAAGAAATAACGGCAGTCACATTCCAAGCACTCAGTGTGGTTGTACAGCTTATTTTATGTCTCGCTACACGCAATGACATTACACATCTACCTACACAGCTACGTACATTCACAGGCAGCTGCTCTGTTGGTATGGTCGTAAAACACATAGCAGCAGAATTTGTGTATAAAAGCAAGCACAAATGAGTAGAAGTTCTTCTTTTGAGTCTGACTGTCGTACGGTAAGGTTGGTATTGCTGTGGTGTATTCCTTAGCAATATTGATAGAAATAATATTTCCATTGAATTGGAGTATGCATTCAATAGGAATAGTATAGAGATGACACTGAACATATCCCAAGGGTGATCACTTCTTGTAGACCGGTGTATTCCGGACTAAGAGAGGCATCATCGAAAGCTGAGGTTACTGGAGGATAACACCCAGGAATCACTATTACAGCTGTGTTTCCTGTAATAGTGGTGCCGTCCACTCACCCCAGTGTTTCAGTTACTCCAGTGCCCTTTTGTCGTGGACGGTGTTTCCGTTTCACTACAGGAGTCACCCAGAGACTGGGCAGCCTATTCGTTAAGAGCATCCTCTATAGAAGAGACATACCACAAAACAACGTGGACAGCCACACAACGACATAAACTATTCGCGACGTTTTTAATTTCTTCAAAAAGATTTTTTTTATGTTCAAAACTGGACCCCGCTGAGCTACTTTAGCCTTAGAGCGGAAGGAACCGTCTCGTTACATTGGCGCCCGAGCAGAGACTTCATTGTCCAGAAAAAAACAACAAAAATAAAAACACAATAGAATTACGACCATACATCCTCAAGGGTCTACTCCTTTAGGAAAGAAGACCTGGTCAACTATTTAACACACTTCGCCCAAGATTCTACAGGCACTTTAGAAGAAATGCGAAAACGAATGGTTGAATTCATAAATGCTGACCATGTGAAAGCTGTAGTTGAGAAAATGCTAGAGTGACAGAGACAACAATACCAAGGGATCAGTAGCTCGCCAGGGTGTTGATGCTTCCCACCACCAAAGACGACGGAGTGAAACCAGTATCCGTTGAGACAACCGCACCCAGCAAATGTGACGATTTCCCGAAGCTATCTGTGTGTGGGGACCTGATTGCGGTATTAGAACGCATGAGAAAGTAGGGGCTAAAGTATGATGGTGGTAAAGGTGACGGCCTCGAGGAGCTGCCCGGAGCCTATGAGGTGAACTTAGATGGAGTTGTGTTAATATGGTTTAGAAACAACCAGAAGCAATGAAAAGAATGGTACCAGTTTAAGGAAGATTTTCGGGCTATTTCCTGCTGCCACGCTACTTCGCGAAACTAAACGATGAAATCCGCAAAAGAACACAACGTCATCGAGAAAACTTCAAGGATTATGTGCTAGCGCTCCAAGACCTCATGCATCACTCCCGTCTGCGGCCGGAGGAAAAACTCGAAAGAATCATTCGCAATGCTTTACCAGACTATCAATGGTATATACGGCGGAGAGATTTCGATAGTCTAGACGATTTATTGTCCTTAGCTGCCGACTTGGAGAGCATATCACACCCACCGAATCCCAGACGTAATGAACATCATCGGGGGCTAAAAGGCCCCCCACATGCAACCTAAACAAGTAACGACCACCCAACTCAGGAAGCCACCTCCCTTTCCTGAGAAGTAGATAAACTGAAGGCCATGATACTCATAGACAACCAGCCACACGCCGCTATTGTAGACACAGAGACCACCTGTAGTTTTGTGATGCCTTCAATAATAAAGAATATGCATTAAAATCCGGAGTATCGGTCAACTGATATGGAAGTAACTTTAGCCGACGGCTCGAAAAAACGAGTTTTCACCACAGTCGTCATCCCCGTTACTTTTGGGGATCAAACAACCAACCACGAGTTTCTCATAATGAAAGATGCAACCGAAGAGATCATTCTGGGTATGGACTCTCTCCGAAATTTCAACACGAGCATTCAATGTTCAGGCCTAGGTGCGAGTGCTAATGCAAACCACCCCGGAAAATATCTGAAGGTCAAGCCAGCAAACAGACAAGGTAAGAAAAACAGTGCATAGAAAAGTAAGAAACTGTGCCGCATGCACGGGAAAATTGACGACGCACTTCAATGGAAGATGGACCAATTGCTAGAAGTTGAACTCCCGAAATTCCAACCAATCACAGGCCTTTCCACAGTTGCCACCCACCGAATTGTGATGAGAGATACAAGGCCAATAAAAATTAGGTACGCGCCACGAAACCCTCCGATGCAAGCCATCATCGACGAACAGGTAAATTTCCTGCTGGCACGTTGGTGTATTGAACTATCGCACAGTCCATACTCATTTCCGATCACATTAGTAAAAAAGAAAAATGGATCCTGGCGAATTTGTATGGACTTTCGTCAACTAAACGCCCGGTCAGTACCCGACGCCTACCCTCTCCCTCATATTGACACCTTTTTTCGACCAACTTCGCAACGCCAAATACATCAGCAGCCTCGACCGCAAGGATGGCTATTAGCAGATCCCCATGGAAGAAGAAAGCAAAAAATACACGGCATTTGCGGTCACAGGTAGAGGTCTTCATCAGTGGTGAGTAATGCCGTTTGGCCCACACTCCGCTGCAGCCACCTTCCAACGTGCGCTGGACAGTGTTATCAGTCCGGATATGGAGCCCCACGCTTTTGCATACCTGGACGATATCATAGTGATCGGGAAAACATTCGAGGAACATCTGTCAAACCTGCAGGAAGTGTTTCGGGGATTACCGGCCGACAACCTTAGAAAAAATATTGACAAATGCGAGTTCTTTAAATCCGAGATGAGATACCTGGGCCACATTGTCAGGAACGAAGGAGTTAAGACCGATCCCGACGAGATAGCCGCGATCACCCAAATACAAATCTGCCAGCCATCAATACAGCTGTTAAAGATGGGCAAACATTGGAAATGGGGGCCGGAGCAACAAGAGGCGTTTAAATTACTTACCAGATCTCCTGTACTGGTTTTCACCGATATTACCAAGCCATTTACCCTTCAAACCGGTGAAAGCGATGGTTATCGGAAAAACATGATCAGGTCAGCGGTGGCCATCTAGGCATCCAAAGACGCTCAATAAGGTAGCGAGTCGATATTTCTGGCCTGGAATGTCCCGAGATATTAGTCGATATGTGCAACAATTCGAGACCTGTCAGCGTTACAAAATTACGCAACAACAACCCGCTGGGAAAATGTTGGCTAGCCATGGTCCCTAGTGTGTGTGCAGATTTCATCGGACCCCTTTCGCGAACGGCGCGTAGGCATACCATGTTACCAAATGGGTCGAAGTAACCCCCATGCGCAAGGCCACCGCAGAGGGCGTGATCAAAGCCTTACGAGAGCGGATAGTTGCTCGTTATGGCGTACCGAGAGGACTGATCACCGACAATGGCGCCCACTTCACGTCAAGAATCCTAAAAAATACCTCATGGACACCGGGATTCAGCAGCAATTCATCGCCCCCTATACACCACAAGAAAACCCGACGGAAATGGCCAATCGCGCAATTAAAACGATGATCGCACAGTTCTCGGGCCAACGGCACAACAAGTGGGACGAACGGCCACCCGAAATAATTTTGGCCATTAATACCAGTGAGTCCGAATCGACAGGGTATTCCCCAGCTTTCTTAACCCAGGGGAGGAACCCACGATTGCCAAAAGCATTGTATGGCGAAGTAACTATCGGTTCAGGCAGTGGTGGCATACGTCCGGAAGAACGAGCAAACGAGCTACAAGAAATGTACAAGATTGTTCGACGCAACTTAACGGTGGCCGCACACAAACAGCAGCGCCATTACAACTTGCGACGCCACCCTTGGAAACCGGCCATAGGAGAACACGTCTTAGTTAAGCAGCACCCGCTGTCCAAGGCCGTTGACAATTTCGCAGCCAAATTAACCCCAAAGTTTGGGAAACCCTACGTAGTTACGGGATTTGCCTCCCCCGTCATAGTAGAACTTTGGACAGTTGACAATAGGGAAAGACGCACGGCACACTTGAGCGAGCTGAAATTGTACCAAAACACTAATTCACTCTGATCCTCCCTAGAAACACTAAACCAACAACGCAGCCTGAAAAGAAGATTAACGGCCAACAACACAAGTTCGAGTTGTCCCGAAAAAAATTCCGCCGCCGCATGGAGCAGGAGCAGGCAAAGGGAAGAAGGGCAATCTTACTTCGGGAGGACGAAATGCCAAATGTCACGCCTGGTTGCAGCCAAAATAAAAACAAGCAGCAGCGACCCACATCGAGTCCGCGCATGCCACGACAGGACCCAACACGGGGCACAGCCACAACAAAGCAGGCCCGCAATTTCCACATGACCGTGACAATACCCCCCTTGTCGCCCCCATGCAAACCCGATCCGGTATCCGTTGACGACATGGAGGATGCAGCTCCACCACCGCCACCACTAATAGTCCCAGAGGAAGTCATCGAGATAGACCTCACCGAAACTCCTCCGCCGCCTACCTGCGATGAAGAACGCCTCATGTTAGTAGACCTCCAAATAAGCCCCGTGGACCTAGACGATCCATTCATCACCGATTTCATTCGGTTTCGCCGCCTCCACCGAGCTCTTCCTCTTCTCTAGACTGGGAAAGTGAGAGCTTCCAGCCACCTACTCCCAAGCGTTGACTAGCGTTTGGTTCATTCGATGTGGTAGACCAAAATATCCTTATTCGGGCCGCTAGTGCTATAAAAGAGTTTGGTGCGCACGACTACTGCTGCCCAAAACAAGGGCCAGACTGGCACTAATCCCACCGAGCGAACGGGAAGAAGAAACCTGAAACGTAGCGTGGCGATCACCCAGCCCCCCCGGCCAAAATCAAGCCATACCGCGAACGCTCGGAAGTTGGTGGCTATTTAATTAGAAAAACACCTACCCGGTATTTACCCCCCGGCACATGCCTGATCACCACCTCCCGCGTCACCCGTTTCACCCCCAATGTTGCCAGTTCCGTCACCACCACCACTAACCTCACACCGACGAGCCCACGAACGCAACGAGTCCCCGCTATCCCCACCTCCTCCGTTGTAAGGGGAAGGACTCACATACGAGGAAATACCGAGGAAGCTCCAAGAGGTTATAGAGAAAAAGAAGCACGTCCATAGCGGCCAGCGCGTGCGCTTTGTAAACGAGATCTACGGGCAGCGGTACCGCATCACCATCGGCCGTAACGCTGAAGTGCGCTTACACCCCACTACAACACAAGTCTAACCAGAAGAGAGGGAGTAGTGTGACGAGCAAAAGTCAACCGTTCGTTTTTGTCCATACAGCCGCAGACGATTATAGAATCATCATAATTATCAGTATTATTATTCAGTAGTATTAGTAAGTTTTCTGCTGTTATTAGTTACTAAGCTAAACGTAAAATTCGTTGAAATTATTATCATTATGAGAATCACCACTATTAGATTTGTCATTGTTTACATAGGCAAGAAATAACGGCAGTCACATTCCAAGCACTCAGTGTGTGGTTGTACAGCTTATTTTATGTCTCGCTACACGCAATAACATTACACATCTACCTACACAGCTACGTACATTCACAGGCAGCTGCTCTGTTGGTATGGTCGTAACGAACATAGCAGCAGAATTTGTGTATAAAAGCAAGCACAAATGAGTAGAAGTTCTTCTTTTGAGTCTGACTGTCGTACGGTAAGGTTGGTATTGCTATGGTGTATTCCTAAGCAATATTGACAGAAATAATATTTCCATTAAATTTTAGTATCCATTCAATAGGAATAGTATAGAGACGACACTGGACATATCCCGTGGGTGATCACTTCTTGTAGACCGGTGTATTCCGGACTAAGAGAGGCATCATCCAAAGGTGAGGTTACTCCTTGTGTAGTGGGTGGGCTTTGCGAATAGTGTTCCTTGTATCTGGGGAGGGTCAGCCTTAGGGTAATGTTGTCTAGCGGAGAGGTATATTTCACTTCACTAGAGGATAATACCCAGGAATCACTGTTACATTGGTGTTCCCTGTAATAGTAGTGCTGTCCACTCATCCTAGTGTTGTAGTCACGCCAGTGGCCTTCTGTCGTGGATGGTGTATTCCGTTCCATTACAGGAGTCGCCCAGAGACTGGGCAACCTATTTGTTAAGAGCACTCCCTATAGAAGAGACATACCACAAAACAACGTGGACAGCCACACAACGACATAAGTTATTCGCGAGGTTTTTAAAAAGAGTTTTTTTTTGTATATTCGACACTGGACCCCGCTGAGATACCCCAGCCTTAGAGCGGAAGAAACCGCGTCTTACAAGGTAAAAACCTACATGTTCTTAAAGGTTCATATGAGGTGTTGGAAGATTTTATAGTGCAAACCGAGTAACTCCATGATATTTTGCGAGTAGAAGATAGAGAGATTTTCGTTAAGTATGTCTATAATTTTAGGCTTGCACCACACGTTCGAACTGTTATAGGACGTTCAAACAGACCGAATAAATTTCAAGAACTGAAAAAGTTATTAACAGAAGCCTCCTAGAACCCTGCAACAGGTTTTAACTGAATTTGGAACAATTAGGCAAGGAAATTTGAACAGAGGGGAATATCGAGAAAAATTTCCACTGCTGTCTAAACAGTTAAGCAGTTTTAAGATAAAGGCATTAGAAAGTCCCACACAAGAGGCGAAAAACGCAATTTATAAAATGAGCGAGAGCATGAAACTCAAAGTATTCATGAAAGGATTCAACTTCGTATACAAGGGCACGCTAGTGGCATTTAGTCCTAAGACGCTAAATTAAGCGGCAGAACAATAGAAAGGGATATGAAAAATAATATTAGTAGTATTTTCAAAATTTGGAGACGGGAAAACGGAAATCATTATACCTCACAAAGAAATAAAAGACATTTTTGCAGACTAAGGAACAATAGAAATTTTACAGACGAACGCAATATCATCAATACATATGCCTACAACAATCGTTCAAACAACAACAATCATATCGAATCCACAACAATAATAACAACAATAGTCGCAACTACAAAAGGAACCATAACAGGTTTCATAACAACAATAGATACGGAAACAATAATAATAATTTTAATAACAATTACAAGGTAGACAGTTCACAAAGAAATAGTACTGATAGACACAATTCTTACAGGGGAAATAATCAGAGTCGTAATCAAGGAAACTAGAAGCACCGGATAACAAAGATTGTTATCCAGAGAGGCGAAAAATATTGAAACTTTCAACAACCACTGAAAGTTCAGTGACAACAACATGTAAAACCATAAAAGGAAACCTTAAATTTTTAGTAGATACAGGAGCTCATACATCTGTCTGTAAGTTAGGAGACACAGACAATATAAATAGAAATTATATATCTTTATTAAGTGGTATCACATTAGACAGAATAGAAAACATTGGTACAGCAAGTTTGACCCTACAATTTGAAAATAAGTGAATAGATCATCCATTCTATGTAGTTGAAAATGATTTCCCAATAAATACCGATGGAATTATAGGAAGAGATATTTTAGAGAATTTTATGAGTAAAATTTATTTTGACACGTACACAATAACCCTCCTTACAGCCAACGAGCAGTTTATTTTACCAATAACACCAAAATGTATTTACAATACAAACATTTTTATAAACGCACGATCTGAAGCTATAGTACCAGTCAACATAGTTACGAATGAAGAAAGTATAACAAAGAAATATCTTCAGGAATTAACCTAGGAAACAAAAAACGAATACAGAAAATACTAAAATATTAAAATATTGAGTCTATAGCCCAAACAGCCAGGCAGTCTTTAATTAATATAATTACAGAGTACAGTGATATTTTGCATCTGGATAACGAAAAATTGTCAGTGAATAATTTTTACACGCAGCAAATTCAAAATTTTTACACGCAGACTCAACGCCAGTATACATAAAACCATATAGGCTACCCGAATCATAGATGAATGAAATAAATGAACAAATAGATAGGCTGCTAAAAGATGATATTATTGAACCCTCAGTCAGTCCCTACAATTCACCACTATTAGTAATAACGAAGAAAATTGTAAATGATACAAAGAAATGGCGACTAGTGGTCGATTTTCGAAAATTAAATGACAAAATAGTGAACGACAAATTTCCACTTACAAAGATTGAGGATGTCCTTGATAAGTTAGGAAGAGCTAAGTACTTCTCCACACTAGATATGGGCCGTTCAATTCACCAAATCAATCTAGATAAGAGTTCAAGGCCGTTGATTGCATTTTCAATCAGAAATGGTCATTTTCAATTTACACGTGTACCATTTGGATTAAAAATATCATCTAATAGCTTCCAAAGGATGCTAATAACAGCATTAGATGGTTTGAGCGCCGAAGCGTTTTTATATGTAGACGATATTATCGTAATTGGCTGCAGTATACAACACCATCACGATAACTTATCGAAAGTATTTCAGAAACTGAGACAGTATAACTTAAAATGAAATACAAGTAAATGCTGTTTTCTTAAATCGGAAGTAGTGTATTTAGGCCATTTAATCACCGACAAGGGTATATCCACCGACCCATCCAAATACAGTGTGATAAAAAACTATCCTATTCCCAAAAATGCTGATGACTTTAGACATTTCATATCATTTTGTAATTATTACAGGCGATTCGTACCACACTTTGCGGAAGTAGCGAGAAATTTGAGTTTACTGCTGAAGAAAAATAAAACTTTTGAGTGGGACGCAAATTGTAAAAATTCATTTGAAACATTAAAACCAAAATTATTAAAACCACCACACAGTAACCTGATTCCAAGAAACCGATATTAAAGACAGATTCCTCTAGTTTCGCACTTGGAGCAGTACTGTCACAAGGCGATATTGGAACAGCCTTACCAATATCTTATTCCAGCAAGACATTATCCAAACAATGCCTAAACAAGCTAATCATAGAGAAGGGACTGTTAGCAATTCATTGGGGCATATATTTTTTTAGATCATATCTTTATGGAAGAAAATGTTGTGTACATTGTGCACATTGGTGTCACTATTCTCGCATAAGAACCCATCATCCAAAATGACTCGGATCAGATTGGATCTATGTGATTACGATTTCGAAATAGTATACAAAAAGGGCAAAGTAAACACAAACGCAGACGCATATTTTAGAATAGTAATATTGTGATGACCAAAGTCGTTACATTGACACTCGTTTTGGCCCACAACCTTCTACCCACGGATCTACATCTCGTTCAGAGACGATTGAATTATTCTTATTTTTATTATTATTCTTATTATATAATATCCTTTAGTTGTGCGAATTGTTATTATTGAATTGTTATTAAAAGAAGTATTACCTTTAGTTGATTATTACTATTATTATTATTATTATTATTATTATTATTATTATTATTATTATTATTATTATTATTATTATTATTATTATTGTTTATATTATAAAATAATTCATACTATTAACAGTAGTCGTGACATACATTGGTACTTTGACTCGGTTTTATCCCTGTTGTTGCCCAACACTGTTACATACCATCACGTATGTTCAATATCAAGTAAACAAATACAGCACACAGCGAATAAGCACACGCACAGATTGTGTACGTGTGATTGTGTATTGTTGTGCATGACACACAAAGGTATAAAAGGCGAGTCATTGCTAAGACAAAGTCACTTTGATTGCGGCGCTCGTTCTGGTAAGAACAAATATTAGAAACAAAGCTACTAGTCTAATTTTAACTCATACCAAATCGTAGCGAGAAAAGATATTGAAACCCAGTTTGCTGATTCAATATCTCTTCTAGGCAGTAAACTCAGCCTGTAGAGTAGTTAGTGTGATTGGAGGTTGTCGTTGGAACCCAGGTTGTTGATCCAAGATGAATCCGACCACAGGTTTGAAATAGTAGTTAGTGTGATTGGAGGTTGCCGTTGGAACCCAGGTTGCTGATCCATGGCGAATCCGACCACAGGTTTGAAACAGTAGTTAGTGTGATTGGAGGTTGCCGTTGGAACCCAGGTTGCTGATCCAAGGCGAATCCGACCACAGGTTTGAAACAGTAGTTATTGTGATTGGAGGTTGCCGTCGGAACTCAGGTTGCTGATCCAAAACGAATCCGACCACAGGTTTGAAACAGTAGTTAGTGTGATTGGAGGTTGCTGTTGGAACCCAGGTTGCTGATCCAAGGCGAGTCCGACCACAGGTTTGAAACAGTAGTTAGTGTGATTGGAGGTTGCCGTTGGAACCCAGGTTGCTGATCCAAGGCGAATCCGACAACAGGTTTGAAACAGTAGTTAGTGTGATTGGAGGTTGCCGTTGGAACCCAGGTTGCTGATCCAAGGCAAATCCGACCACTGGTTTGAAATTGTAGTTAGTGTGATTGGAGGTTGCCACTGGAACCCAGGTTGCTGATCCAGGGACAACATTCTATCATTAAGAGCCGAGTAGACCAGATACAGACGGTATCGTGTAGGCACCAACCACTAGCTATAGGGTTAAGCAGTCACACGTAACAGAGTAAACCAGAGCAACTACAGGATCGATACTAACCACTAGTTATAGGCATATATAGATAATTACAAATCATTTAGTTATATTTTGAATAAAGAACTGGAACAAATAGTTCTGATGTTATTGTTCATTTATTTATGTGACACGACACTGGACTCCGCTGAGCTTACCCCAGCCACCAGCCAAAGAGTGCCGTTACAATATATACTAACACTCTAAAAGCATTGATTCCCACAGAAGAAGAGCGAAAACCAAAGGAAATACTAGAAATAACACGGAATATGAGAAAGAACTTAGAAGTAGAGAATAGAAACAGGAACGAGGATGACATTTGTAATAAAAAGCCTGATCAACTTTTTATATGGGACTGCACGTCAATCTCGGATATAAAAAATATAAGGAAACTCAGATTCAAAATAGAGAGTAATCTAAAGGTACCTCAAGTTATAGTGAAGGAAATAGAAATACTTGTTAGAAGTGGTGACAATCCAATAAGCACACAGATGTCTTTGGAGAAGCTACTAACGAAGACGCTATCCTTAGGAATAGAAGAACTCGCGTTAAGGGACAACCACAATGTTTTCGAAATAGTTAAAAATAAAGAATTTAAAGATATGTTTAATGCATTAAAAATAAGGAACGGAGAAAACTTGATTTTTTAATTTACAAAGAACCAGAGAGAATAATCCACAACAAATTACAGAACACAATTATCGCTGAATACCACAGCTCAATTTTAGGAAGACATTTAGGTACCAGGAAAACAACACTAAAACTCAAACAAAGATACATATGGAAGAACATGAGCAAAATGATAAAAAAATACATAGTGAGCTGCAAAGAATCCAGGATTAACAAACAAACGAGACATACGAAAGGAA
>OY776281.1:40446186-40506186 GCA_963675445.1 Linnaemya vulpina | reverse complement strand
TGTTCTCCTATGGCCAGCTTCCAATCGCGTAGGTCGCAGGTTGTAATGAGGCTGCTGTTTTGTGCCGCCACCTTTAAGTTGCGTCGAACAATTTTGTATATATCTTGTAGCTCGTTTCGTTCTTCCGGACGTATGCCCCGACTCCCTGAGCCGACAGTCACTTCGTCATACATTGCTTTTGGTAGTCGGGGGTTCCTTCCTTGGGTTAAGAAAGTGGGAAAACACGCTGTAGATTCTGACTCACTGGTGTTTATGGCCAGCATTATTATTGGTGTAAAGTTGTTTTTTTATTAAGACGAGTTTTTATATTTTCTTGTATTTTCAGCGTGCAACTTTGGGTTGTCGCTTCAACTGTTTAAATTTATTTTATAATTAATTATAGAGCAACTAATGCTTTCGCTCCAGTGTCTATTTTAATTCTTAATTCTATTTGGGAAAATCTTCTCCTTTTATTACAGTTTTGAGAAGATAGATTAACCCCCTTTACTATATTACGTCAAGAGGTCTTGGAGCGCCAGCACACTATCCTTGAAGTTTTCTCGAGGGCATTGTCTTCTTTTACTAATCTTATCGTCTTATTTCGCGAAGCAGCGTGGCGGCAGGAAAAAGCCGAAAAAGTCTTTCTTAAACTGGGACCATTCCTTCCATTGCTTTTGGTTGCTTCTAAACCATATTAGTGTACGGTTTCGCAGAAGTTCGAACATCACCAGCACAACCCCACCTAGGTTCACCTCATAGGCTCCGGCTAGCTCTTCGTGGCCGTCAATAAATTTTAGTGCATATCTACCACCATCATACTTCAGTCCCCACTTTTTCAAGCGTTCTAATAGCGCAATCCGGTCCTTACATACCGGTAGCTTCGGGAAATCGTCATATTTGCAGGAGGTTTTGGGTGCGGTTTTCTCAACGGATACTGGTTTCAACCCATCTTCTTTGGTGGTGGTGAATCAGCAAGGATAACCCTGGCGAGCTACTGATCCCTTGATCATGTTGTTTTTGCCACTCTAACATTTTCTCGACTACAGCTTCCTCATGGTAAGCATTTATGAATTTAGCCGTTCGCTTTCGCATTTCTTCTACGGTCCTCTTGGATGAAGTGTGTTAAATAATTACCCAGATCTTCTTTCTTCAAGGAGTAGATCCACGAGATTTTCACCATCTCCCGCTGCACCATCTGCTTTTAGCTTTGATTCCTAGCCGAGGATGTACTGTGGTAATTCTATTGTGGATTTTTTTTTTTTGTGGACAATGAAGTCCCTGCTCGGGCGCCAATGTAACGACACGGTTTCTTTCGCTCTAGGGCTGGAGTAACTCAGTGGGGTCCAGTGTCGAACTTGGACATCTTTTAAAAAATAGAAAGCTACGCGGATAGTCTAGGGTGTTGTGTGGCTGTCCTTGTCAGCTTGCAGTATGTCTCTTATGCAGGAGATGTCTTTAAATAATAGTATTACCCAGCTTCTGCAGTGGAACGGAATACACCGCCCACTATAGAATACCACACTGTGTCACCGAAATAATTGGGCGAGTGGACGCCACCACTATTACAAGGAACGCCGCTACAATAGTGATTCCTGGGTGATATCCTCTAGTGAAGTGGAATACACCACTCCGCTAGACAATACTACCCTAAGGTTGACCCTCCTAAGATATAAAGAGAATACTATTAAGAAAACTCACCCACTATACAAGGAATACCTCTGCTCTGGATGATGCCTGTCTTAGTCCGGAATACACCGGCCTACTAGAAGTGATCACTCACGGTCTATGTTCAGTGCCGTCTCTATAGTACTTCTATTGAACGGACAGTTCGATTCAATAGCAATACTATTTCTGTTAATATTGTTCTGGAATACACCGTAGCAATATTAACCTTACCGTTCATCAGTCAAAAGCTAAAAAAACTCTTCTACTCATTTGTGCATGCTTTTATACTCAAATTCTGCTGGTATGTTCGTTACAAATGAGTATTGCTACATGTGAATGTACGTACATATGTAAGTAGATGGGTAATGTTAGGTGTGTAGCGAGACACAAAATAAGCTGTACAACCACACAAACTGAGCATTTAATGATAATAATTTCAAGTAATATAAACGAGTTCAATGTTTAGCAATGCTAGTGCGGATTCCATACACTGAGATATAGTATCCAATAGTTTACTAAAGATCACAAAAGTAACGTTATCAAAGCATGCGATAACGTTAGGTAGTCTACGCCCCAGACTTGGCAGCAGCGAACTAATGGTAAGTGCTCCGACAGACTATGCCATTTCAAGTTATATGCTATATTTCCTACTACTTTCAAGTATTGTATAACAGTGTAAACTTAAACAACAATAAATCAAATAATATTTTAACCATTTTTCCTTGTAACTTTTGTTTAGTGTCAACATAAAAGCAGATAGTGAAATAAATAAAAGAATCTGGTATACTAGCAAATAATAGTTTTTGTAGATGAAAGTAATAACTTTTATCAAAACATTGGCAACTTTAGTGTAAATGTAAACAACAATATATGATTCCTTAAAATAAATCAGATATCATTCAAAGCATTTTCCTTTATAGCTTTGTTTAGTACTTTTGTTTACAGAAAAATAATATATTGAATCAAAACATAAAAGCCGACAATGCAATAAAGAAATATTAAATTGCAGCAAAAGCATCAAGTACACTAGAACATAATAATTTTTTAGATCAAATAAATATTTTTTAACATATGACATTTTGCTGTTTTATAGTACTTCTCCAACTCTTCTAAGTTTTGTGTGAAAATATATCAACATTTCGCTTTTTAGCCAAATAGTTGACATCTTATGCTACTTGTATGCTACCAAACATGCTTTACCTTTCCTTTGACTAAGTTCTGCGTTGCCATTCCATTATCAGGATTTGGATTCGGGTCAGTAATTGTCTGAGCATTTAGCTTTTAAAACGATTACTTCTGCTTTTATGGATAGTCTTGACCATCAGAAACCTTCTCTTGCAACTGTCCAAGTATATATTTATACCGACTCATATTTGGCTGTAAGATTTTATTATCCAGCAAGCTCTTAAATTCGTTGGTTATTGTATAAATAAAGATATATATATTTAGAGCTGTACAAAACAGCTCTTTTGAGTGAGCGCTCTTTTTAGCTCCGCTCACTTTACTGAATTAATTCATTCAGTTCATTCATTTGTTTCAGTTCATTCAGTAGCTCAGCTGTTTCATTACTTTAGTATATTCAGTAACTCAGTTGTTTTACTAGCTCAGTTCATTCAATAGCTCAGTTGTTTCAGTAGCTGGCAACTCTATAAATAAGGAGCACTACATCCCTGTATGCATTAGCACATGTGTGTGAATTAATTCATATTTTTCTTATGGATTTTGACATACCAACTGAAACATCACTGAAAAGAGCTACTGAAAGAGACAGATCTAATGAATCAACTGAAACAACTGAGCTAAAAATGCTCAATTGAATGAAAGATTCACCTCGCTCAATTGACTGAATGATTCAATTGAATTAATTCATTCAGGAGCCGTACCGCTCTATATATATTGCATTGTGCATATGGTTTCTTCAGTTCTTGCTCTGATGGTTTTCCTATTTGTAAAGGTGAAGTGGTAAAGGGTAACATTTCAATTGTCATATTATTTTTTAATATAATAATTTTGTTTTTATATATCGCATTATTCACGGTATAATGCATTTTGTACACTTGATCACATTCTTTCTTTTCCCTATATTTATAAATGAGCTTGTAGTCGAATACATTGATCTCAGCTTTAATTGTTCTTTAACCTTGTTCTCCTAAAAGCTTATCGATTTGTTCTATTGAACTTCTTAAATAACACTTTAAATGATGATATAATAACGCTTAAGCTTATTCAAAGAATAACCATGAAGAGTTTAAATTTTTACTATATTTATCTATGCTACGCTTATTTGATGAATTTTTGTATTCTCCTTCAACGCTTTTATGTTGAGGTATTTAGAATGTATTTTATAGATGGTGGTAAAAACAGGTTACTGATAATATTTTGACTGCTATTTTCTTCGTTTCTTGGGGCTTCAAAACGTACATCTCCCAAACTTTCTGGTTTGTTGCAATATAGTATACCTCGAGTTTTATTACTATGTACATATTTCCATAATAAATAATCTGATATGATAATCTGCGTTATCATATGCGTCTAAAAATCTTTTTGGATGCATGTTTTCTTCCGTATATTTTGAATTCCTCATCATTATATCTTTTAGTACATATATATGCATTAGGGTTTTCTTATTTTTTTATGTAAGAGAATGACTATGGCATAGAAGTTTATAGTAATGTCATATTCACATAATACTTTTGAAGCTGCTTCAATGTTTTTTGCACGTATGATGCAGACGCAGTCGAAATATTTTGGGTTGTTTAGAAATTACTTTATATATTTTATTTATTTCTGTACTTGGTGACGCCGTAAATTAAATTTTTTCGTCGCTTGTTCTTAATCTGAATTGTACACTATTAAAAGAATAGTTTTTTTTTTCTTCAGGAATGAACTTTTTATATAGGATGAGAATATATGAAACTCCTAGTCAAATCTTCTGATAAGGATGGAGTGAAATTTTATTTTATCTTATTTAGAAATATTCTTAAGACTTATTGGGGTAAGTGCGGGTAATATGGTATACTTCTGTAGCAACAACTGTCACAGGCTTAAAAGTTGATCAAACTAAAATTGCGTATATTTTTATTTTTTGTTTCGTTGTAACATTCATTAGCAAAAAAATCATTCTTGTATGGTTGACTTTTTTTGTTACGCTCTTGGGAATAGATATGTAAAAAAAAAACACAAAAGTCAAGAAGGGCAACAGAGGATATGAAGAAAGCTATTAAAACGGAAAGAGACAACGAGATTTTACTTATTTTGGGTGGTCACTATAGCCACACATGAAACATTGAAGTCCTCAATTTAGCTCAAGAGATTATTTCATCGCCTTTTCACCTCAGTAGTTATATAGAACAATTATGGGGCCATATAAAACGTATTACAACGATGAATTGAGGTTTGTGAGCGGAAAAGGCAAAAAAGTAGCACATTTCAATATTGACGATCTATTTGCGAAAGCCTTCCTGAAAGCCCAAACTGGACAAATAGCGATCAGTGGCGTTAGTCAATAGAATTTTTTTTATTTAAATCGCATTTATTTACCGATGATGATTTCATCGTCACGCAAGTAAAATCCCTTTTGTGTATTTCTCAGAATTTACTAATTACTTCTATCTTTTTAAGGACTGAGGATGTTAAGGAAACGGTTGTATTACCACTCTCCCTAGAATTGCGAAATATTTTACTATTTTGAGCTAATTAAAAGTGCATACAGTGCATTTTCAGTAAAGAATAATCTTATATAAAAACAGTATTTGCATACACAGAATTAGATGACCTAGAATACAGAGTAAATATACATGGTATTAGACCGAACAATGAACATATTAAAACGATTGAAGAATATCCGATGCCCACTTTTCATGAAGAATTTGATAGATTCTTAGGTTTTTTCGCCGATTTTTACCTGATTTCTCTAGAATATCAAGGCCGTTGACTAACTTAGAAACAAAGATTTTAAATGGACAGACTAATGCAGAGAAGTGTTTTTGATTCTTAAGGGCAAATTAATTGATTCGCTAGTAATGGCAGTATGCGATCCTCTCTAAAATAAACATTCGGTAAAAAATTGGTAAATCCAAGAATAACTCGTTGACCTTTAGAATTGGAATATTACAACTATACCATTCGACACCGACGAGGTGAAGTAATGTCACATGTCGACTCCTTGAGTTGTGTAGTGTATCATACAAGTATACACTGCACACCCTAACTAGAACACACACATGCATAGGGTATAAGCATACACCAAGGGCAGTGCAGTTGATCGAACTAACGATTGCATGAATCATTACAGTTTGAGTGACAATTTATGTTCGCACAACAAACATTCCTATTGGCCAATGTAACTAGAGAATAGGGGAAATGGAGAAATGCATGATATTGAAGGAGATAGTTATAATTATATGATAAGCTAGAACAAGTTAGAGAGGTTAACTCTAAATCTCATAAGTACGGGTAGTATATAAACCATGCATTTTTATAAATAAAGGAGACTTTACCTTGATTCGTAAATTCGGCAACAACTTGCCTTTGTTCTGATTTAAAGTTACTACAACTATTTTGGCAGTTCTTTTGAGCACCTAAAGTTGAGCTGAATACCCTGACAGCTGTATAAAATAACCAAGGGCTATAGGGACTATAGAAATAATGACACAAACACCACATGGCGATCCTGTGAACGGACCAGATCCTCTGATCCTCTAACAAATCTTCTAATAGTAAAAAAAAAAAAATTCTAATAATAATATTACTATTTAATAACGGATAAAGAAATAGAAGACATTTTTAAACACTGGGAAGAATACCTCCATGAAGAGTACGCACCAGTCCCCGTCAACACATCAGCTCCAAAATACCAGGCTACACCGCTAAGCGCTGGTCCAAGAGCAATAACCTTAGAAGAATACGCGTCAAAAGAAACAAGGCCAGAAAAAAAAGGAAACAGTAGAAAAAAGGGCTATTAAAAAGAAGAGAGCTGGAAAAAAGTTCCAAGCAAGAAAAGAGATTGCAATCCTGTACAAGGAATTGATGCTCGCTACTTCAAAGGAAACACAAGAAATAATGAAAGACAAGATAAAGAATAGAAGAAAGCACCAATGAAAAAGAAGAGAAACTCCCACAACATTAAATGGTAGGACCTATTTGGGGAAACAATCAGCATTCAATGGGCAAGATAATCAAGGGTATCGGACCCAAACGCCAACGTAGTAAATAATGTAGAAGTATCTCTACAGTCTGATAACTCAACCTTTATTTTATTATTATTATTAGTAGTTTTAAGCACAATAAATTTACTCATAAAATTGTACCAACTGCATAAAAAATCTTTGAGGAAAAAGTACACAAGTCGTACAGATAATGTAGACAGAATATAAAAAATTTTTTATACAACTATTTTATGGAATGGAATGGCAAAATTTACTGGTAAAAGTTAGATTAATAAAAGAAAAATTTGATAGATCTTACAAATGTTTAAATCTCGACAGGCCAACAAGAGATGAAACTGTTGAAAAACACATAGGAAACTTGCTGCGGGCTCTTGAAGAAATTAGAGTTATATTTAATGTAAATTATAACAGATTAACAACAGCACACAAAGCGGCGGCAGATGCATTTTTTTTGGAAATTAGAAACAAATTAATAAATATAGCTAACAAAAAGAACATGTCATTAGAGTTACCAATATCTATACATGAGCAAATACCATTGAACTGAAATCGAAACAACCATCACAATGACGTCATTCAGTTTAGAAACAGCTTCAAAAGCTATTCCACTATTCAACGGAAATTATCTCGAATTAGAAAGCTTTTTAATAACAACTGAACTTTATAATAACTCTCTTTCAACTGAGGCTAAAGTAGATTTTCTCAAATACATATTTTACGCAAAACTAACTTCAAACGTCAGAACTGCAATAGCAAGCTTCACAAAACCAGAAAGTTTTGAGTCATTAAAAACCCAATTAAAACAAAGGTATAAGAATAGGGAAACGATTCCAGAATTACAAAATAAATTGAGTACACTATTTCAAGAAAAAATTACCATTAACACGTACAAGGAGAAAATAACATGTTTAATAGATAAGTTAAACAATTTAGGGATACATGAACTAGGTGACGACATTTCTGAAAACGAAACAAATTTAATAACTAAACTTAACAATAAATTGGCGCTAGACACATTTAAAAAGGGTCTAAACGATCACTTTAAATCGACCATATATGCGGCTCGACCAAGTAATTTAGAAGATGCATTTGAATTATCATTAGAAATAGAAAATGAACATAGAACAAACAACAGTTCAATATTGCATGTTAGGACGTATCAACCACGGTATCAACACCAAAATCATTATAGACACAACACATACATGCGACAAAACCACAACCCCAATTACAACAGATCATACAATACTAATAATAGAAATAATAATAACGTTTTTAACAACAACTCCAATAGAAACAATATAGCTAACAGCTCCAGAAACAATAATAATACGAATAACAATTTTAGTAGAAGATTTAACAATGATAACATTAATAACAATAATAATAATAGAAATGATTCCAGAAGAAATCATAACTACATAAATAGAAATAATAACAACAGATACGTACACACAATACAAAATGCGGGAAACGAGATGGGCCAGGGATACATGGTCATCCCGGAGGGCAAAAATCAAAGATTCACAAAATATCAGAAAACAATTCCACTTATATCAATGTCACATATAAGAACAAAAATTTAACTTTTCTTATTGACACTGGCGCCGACATATCACTTTGCCGAATGCGTAATGAGTTCATAGGTGAACAGTTTAAACCAGAAGAAAAATGCAAACTAACAGGTATCACAACAGAAGAAATAGAATCGATAGGAACAATTGAACTTAAGTTAACAGCATCAGACGGAATATGCGAACATCCATTTCAATTGGTAAAACAAAATTTTCCAATAGAAACAGATGGTATTTTAGGAAGAGATTTCTTTAAGAAATATTTATGCAAAATAGATTATGAAACATTCACAATTTCCTTATTTGTGAACAATGACACAGTTATAATTCCTATGCAAGCAAAATCAATTAATACCTTAAAGATAACAATACCACCAAGAACTGAAGTCATTCAACCCATTAAATTAAACTTAACAGAAGATTCCGTCATACATAATAATGAAATACAAGAAGGAATATTTTTAAGCAATTCAATAGCACCAAAAAACGGCATGACACACGTAAAAATATTAAACGCAACGAACGACACAATAACTTTAGAAAATTTCAAAATACAAACTGACCCACTTTCAAACTATGACGTATTAAATTACAATTGCAACAATTTTCAACATAACAGTGAACGATTCAATAAAATAGTAAAAGAACTGCAATTACAAAATAATGACAACAATGCAAAAACAGAACTAATAAATATATTTAAAAAATATCAAAATGTTTTCCACTTAGAAGAAGAAAAATTAACTGTAAACAATTTCTACAACCAAAGAATCACCACTCTAGACAACAATCCAGTTTATATAAAAAATTACAGACTACCACATTCACATACAGACGTAATAAATGAACAAGTAAAAAAAATGCTTGTTGATGACATAATAGAACCATCAGTTAGCCCATATAATGCACCACTCCTTTTAGTACCTAAAAAGAATGTAGAAGATAAAAAGAAATGGAGATTGGTAGTAGATTTCAGACAACTTAATGACAAGATAATAAATGACAAATTTCCTTTAACTAGATTGGAAGATATTTTGGACAAATTAGGTAGAGCAAAATGGTTTTCTACACTTGATATGACTAGCTCATTTCATCAAATTAATTTAGTCAAAATTTCTAGTTCTTTAACAGCTTTTTCTACACAACAAGGCCACTATCAATTTAAAAAGTTACCATTTGGACTGAAGATATCCTCAAACAGCTTTCAAAGAATGTTGACAATAGCACTTTCAGGATTAGAATCTGAAGCATTTCTTTATGTGGACGATATTATCATATACGGATGTAGTTTGAACCACCACAATAGAAACCTAATAAAAGTATTAGACAGATTACAACAGAACAATTTGAAATTAAATCCAAAAAAATTTAAATTTTTAAGACCAGAAGTTACTTATCTTGGACATCTTATAACTAAAGACGGAGTAAAAACAGACCAATCAAAATACGACGTAATTAAGAATTATCCCACACCAAAAAATGCGGATGAAGTAAGACGATACCAAATTTTGCAGACACAGCTAAAGACTTAAACCAACTATTAAAGAAAAACACAAAATTCAAATGGACGGACAATTGCCAAAAAGCTTTTGATGACCTAAAAGGAAAACTGATAAGTCCCCCAGTATTGCAATACCCTGATTTTGACAAAACCTTTATATTAACAACAGATGCTTCAAACTACGCACTAGGAGCAGTGTTATCACAGGGCGAAATAGGTAAAGACCGACCAATTTCATATGCAAGTAAGGCATTGCAGAAACATGACACGAACAAACCAGTAATTGAAAAGGAACTATTGGCAATCCACTGGAGCATCAACTATTTCAAACCATATTTGTAGGGTAGAAAATTTACAGTAGTAACTGACCATAGACCATTAGTATCACTATTTTCCCATAGAAATCCTTCTTCAAAAATGACAAGAATTAGACTTGACTTGTGTGACTACGACTTCGATATTGTTTATAAAAGGGGAAAGATGAATACAAACGCTGACGCACTATCTAGGATAGAAATCAATTCGGATATACTAAAACAGATGATACCAACAGAAGATGATGAACAAGCTAAGAAAGTATTAATAACTACGAGGGCTATGAAAAACAAAGAAAATGAGTCAAAAAGGAGTTGGAGTAAAAATAAGGAGGCAAATAAAATAACAGAAAATAACGACGCACGTGTAAGAAACGATGATTCTCAGAAGTCTGATCAACTTCGGATATGGGAATGTACATCAATAAATGACGTCAAGAATATAAGAAAATTGCAATTTAATAATATAGAAGATATAAAAGAAGAAGATATATTTATAGAAGATAACATTGTGCACATTAGACATAACGATAATTCATCGAAACAAGATTCGATGAAGAAGTTACATGCCATTAATGAAGAAAATAATAAGCTAGCAAGGTTCAGCGATAACTCAGCGAACCTAGATTCGATTCTGAGGAAACTGATATCTAAAATGAAAAAAGAAAATATAAGAGAATTAGCGCTATCAAGTAATGATAAAATATTTAAGATGTATACAAAAGAAAAATTGAAAGAAGCATATGCAAGAATAAAAATTAATAAAGAAAGTCCTCAACTAAATATACTAATATACAACGCCCCAAAAAGGATATCAGATGACATATTAAAATACAAACTAATTGACGAGTTTTATGATACCACACACGCAAGCCACTTAGGAATAAGAAAAACAATCATTAAACTAAAACAGAGATATATTTGGAAAAATATGAATAAGATGGTAAGAAAATTTATTACATATTGTGACAGTTGTAACAGAAACAAACAAACTAAACACATTAAAGAACCACTTACACTAACAGACACTCCAAACAATAGTTTTAAGTGATTTCTATTGATACCGTTGGTCCTCTTCGTATTTCAAATGAATACCGATATATTCTTACCATGCAGTGTGAACTAACAAAATTTGTTAGTTACTAAGTTGGAAATGCCGGAGGGTGTTTCATTATCCGATAATGACGAAAAGGATAGCAAATTTGACCCAAATGATCCACATAGAGCTTTGGACATTGAACTGGATATGTAAGTTAGCAAAATATTTAATTTTTCACAGAAGTTTTATATTAAAAAAAATTCCAGACAAGTTTTGGAAGAACCTAAACAAAGAAGATCCTCTAAAACATACTCTCATAATTACGAGCAGACAGACAAAGAATTTAAATCGTCTTCTTAAACGTCACATCAGCATAAGAAGGAAAAAAAAAGATAAAGACAAAAAGAAAGATACAATGAAAGATAAGAACAAATCTCATTCTCATGAAACATCTTCAAAGTCAAGTATGGCCGGTGCAAATTCGAGTAGAAAAAATAGTACGAATTTATTAGGTACTTCAATCGAAGAAGTACAGACATCCTACATTAAAGATTTAGAAAAAATAGATAAGCAGAAGTCCCAAATATCTTCTAAGGAATTGAAAAATATACAAAATGAATCAGATGTCTCTAAGAAGAAAAAAATCAAGAAAGAACAACACCACAACAAAGATAAAAAGAAATCACACAAAAAATTATCCGATTTCTCGTCTACGCATGAGTATGAAGAAGCTTTAGGCATATCAACGCCAAGTAAAGAAATATTTTAAATTTTCTCTTGTTTGACTTTAGTGTTTAACACATTCAAACCAAGACACATGAAAATTTTTAGTTAACAAGAACCTAATTTGTTACTTTTTGTTTGAGATTCAAAAAATATATACATACATACATTCATATAAACACAATATAGGAACAAAATCGTTTAAAGGTACTGTAAAAAACTTTTAATAATTAACAAGTAATATATATATATATATATATATATATATATATATATATATGTATATATATATATATATATACATATATAATATAATTAGTAGACAAAAAAAAAAGATACTTGAAAGATAAAATGTAATATTTTATATATAAATATGTAACCGTGTATTTTATAGTTTACATAATCCATTCTTTAAATGCAAAACAAAGTTAGGACCTTTCCAAAATGCGATATCTAACGTCTAAAAACTCAACGCTGAACTTTGCGTTTTATAACATTAGGGTATTCATTTAATGCAAGCCTATAGCTACTAATACATTATTATAAACTGCAACAAGAGAATAGAAATTTCATATGGTATTCCTCTAAAGCGGTATCATAAAGAACAATTAGGTTTGTAAATCAAAATTTTAATATTGTATTGATTTCTTCTTGCGTTAATTTAACCATCCATTAGATTTTATATAAGTATGAAATTATTAATAATTAAATTTATAAAATAAAAATATACATACATTTATTTCAAATAATATATTTTATACTCCCTAGTTATTCTGAAATTCAAGTTGATTTTTGTCTGTAATATATTAGTGAAAACAAAAACAAGGTAAATTAATTGGTTTTGAAAACAGTAACTACAAAGGGCTGTTATATTTTAATTTAATAACAAACACGAAAATACATCCAGGTATTCTTTAAGACTAAAATTTCCATTATTACTTTAATGTGGTTTAAGTTGTAGTTAAATTCTTTTTTTCAGCGAAAATCTTAAATATTATAAAATGATTATATCATTTGTTGAAAAATACATACATGCTTATATATTGCTTCAAGGTGTACATGTACGTACGTTAACGAAAACAGTAGATACTTTACTAAAATCTAGGCAAAATAGCTTTATTAGTTTGATTTTAAAATTTTGTTGAATGAAAATAAAGAATTGTTTTTGGGTAAAGACTAGGTATAAAATAAAAATTATTAATTTACAAAATACAAGTTATCAGAAGAGTAACAACAGAAAGAAAGGTTTTTTTTTTGGAAAACTCAAAGAAATAATTAATTTTCCATATGTTTACGATAAAATAAGTGGAAGATTCAGATTTAAATTAAATTTTAATTTCGCAATAAATGGATTGTTCTTACAATATCTCACAACATGTATGTAAAATCATATTTTTATTATAATCTTTAAAAACCAACGGACGTCTCAAGTTCCCAGTATCATATCCATATTCAAACTGGTTAAGATTCCATTCGAAGCAGGTATTCAACGTGTTTAAGGATGACTTTGAAATTTTATAGGGAGACATTGGCTTACACTTACAAGTATTAGCACATTTGTTGTGTCCGCAAATGACGTTAATTGTATTTTGAACTTTTGCTTTATTAGCCATTTCAGGATGATTCAAAATATGTGAATGCAAAAGAAATTCATCAAGATAATTCAAAGGCTTATTAATAATACTGTTGTAAATTACTTTGGGTCAATTTATGCTCGAAATACGGCTGCCTAATAAGCTTTTATTATTGTTGAAATAAACATTGCTCATGCGCATGTGTTCAAATGTTAGAGGCACACCCAATCGTTGATCTCTCTTCTTATAGTACTCATTGAAATCCAACCGTATTCCAAAAAGTTGTAAATTATGATCGTTATTTGAATTGAGAGCCAAAAGAAAGCATCTTACCGCTTTTTCGTAATCTCCAACTTGTTTTCCAAAGATTTGTGATAGCTGGCTAGAGTTTGTTCAAAAATTTTGTGTTCTTGATCTCTTTCCAATTTTTTTTCGGCAGTAACACCAAATTTTCCAGTCTTTTCCGAATCGATTATATCCTTTTCGAATTGTTTCCGAACATTAAGCTCACGGAAACATAAATCATAAAATTTATCTTGCCATATTTCTAAGCGTATGATTCCTCCGTAAACTGTTTCCATATTATGGCACAAGTCACCAGATGATGAGTCTAAAAAGGCTCCACATTTAATGGCGCTTAAAAATTCGTCATGAGCATTTAATATATCATCTAGTGCTAGTCATCAATATATCATCTAGTCCGATGCCGACAAAAGATGCATTTACGACAGCAAGAACAATGGTTGAGCAATTTATTTTAAAACATGGACAATTTAACACCCTACACTGCACACCCTACCTAGAACACACACATGCATAGGGTATAAGCATACACCAAGGGCAGTGCAGTTGATAGAACTAACGATTGCATGAATCATTATAGTTTGAGTGACAATTTATGTTCGCACAACAAACATTCCTATTGGCCAATGTAACTAGAGAATAGGGGAAATGGAGAAATGCATGATATTGAAGGAGGTAGTTATAATTATATGATAAGCTAGAATAAGTTAGAGAGGTTAACTCTAAATCTCATAAGTACGGGTAGTATATTGCATTTTTATAAATAAAGGAGACTTTACCTTGATTCGTAAATTCGGCAACAACTTGCCTTTGTTCTGATTTAAAGTTACTACAACTATTTCGGCAGTTCTTTTGAGCGCCTAAAGTTGATCTGAATACCCTGACAGCTGTATAAAATAACCAAGGGCTATAGGGACTATAGAAATAATGACACAAACACCACAGTTGCATTCCTTTAATTGTTGCCACTGATTCAATGAGTATTCGATTAAAAGCCGCGTTAGAAAGCAAAGGAGGTCCAATAAAATGTTAATGAATTTATGTACTTTATGAAAAAAATTAATTAACCCATAGAGTATGTATACTTTTCTGTGCATTAAGAACTGAATTTTTTTATTTTTTAATAAATGTTAACTTTCCATATAAACATAATGTTTGGAAAATGTTTTATTTATTACAAGGAACCAAAAATCAAAAACCAACTGTGTCGGGGAGAATTATAAACTTCCATTCTCACCACACAAAACACGTCAAAATAAATACTGCTAAGAACTTTGCCACAAGAGTTTTAAAAATAAGCGATAATAAATTTCACAACGAAAACTACAAAAAAATTAGAAAAATATTACTAAAAAACAGCTTTTCATATCCCTTAATAATCAACATCATACGGGACACGATAAAGAATTGAAACAAAATACATACACCAAAATCGGAAAAGATTTACAAGTCGTTAACACACGTACCAGGTTTCTCAGACAGAATCACGCAATCCAATATCTACAACAGTGATGACGTTAACATTGCTCTAAAGAGCACAAACACTTTAAACTTCCTCTTTTCGACAAGTTAGATAAATATAATGTTATCTACAAAATACCTTGCTATGGGGATGGCAAAAATGTATGTAAGAAAATATATGTAGGAACAACAAAATCAAAACTTAGGACAATATTGGCTGCACACAAATCTAATTATAAAAATAGAAACGAAAATTTGGAACAAAAAACCACATTAGCAGCCCACTGTGCAATGCATGGTCACTCGCCAGACATAAATAATACAGAAATATTACAACAAGAACATAATTATAAAAAAAGATTCACTGTAGAAATGCTACATATAATTAACACTCCCGCCGAATTTAGGATGAACTACAAAAAAGACACGGAAAATTGCGCGTATAGACATATAATAACAAAACACAATAAACCAAAACAAATTTAGTAAACATTTAACACTTTTCAAAATTAGACGACTTTACTCAATAGTAAGACAAAATATATTTACGTGTTGTTATGTTTATAATTTTAAGCAAATTATATTTTTGTGATACTAAAATTTGTAACAACAAAATTGTTTTTTCAGTTTTTCCTGAAGAAGAACACCGAAGGTGTTAGAAATATCGAAATAATAAAATATTTACAAATATAACGAGATAAAACATAACAAGAGTTTTATTTTCGAGTCTTAGACCTAGAGCCTGAAGAATAATTATAAGAAGAATTTAAGTAAAAACAAAGTCGAATAAAATACAAAAAATAATTGAAAAATAATTACAAGGAACAATACGATATAATATTTTTATATAGTTTTACAGAAAATCGTATTTTTCAGGGGGTATGTATAGTTTATGTATAGTCTGTGTAACTGTATAAAAAATGAACGTAATTTATATATTACAATAAAAAGGTCTATTTCTTTCAATACCCCTCATATTGACCACTTTGATATTTTACCGTCTGTAAGATCTAAAAGAAAACACATATTAGTTATAATAGATAGCTTTACAAAACTTGCCAGATTATATGCGGTAAATTCCCCAGGATCAAGGAAAGCATGCCGCGTACTGAAATAGTATATATAGCAGACTGAGATGAATAATTAGTGATAGAGGGACATGTTTTACGTCCATCAAATTCGAAAAGTTCGTGAAAGATCACAATATAGTACACGTTAAGATATCAGTAGATTCGTAGCAGCCGAATGAGCAAGTTGAACGGGTAAATAGAGATATTAAAGCCATGTTAGCAAAGCTAACAGAACCGATCGACCATGTAGATTAGGCCAGCATATTAACCAGCGTAGAATTCTCAGTGAACAATACCGTTCATTGTACTACAAAACAGTCACCTAGTAAACTAATTTTTGCTGTTGAGCAAAGAATTGAAGTAGTGTATGAACTAACTTGCAGGAAAATTGGAAGAAGTTATAGAGGACATTAGAAATAGGGCTTCGGAAGCTATCAAAAAATCTCAGTTATACAACACACAGTATTATAATCAGCACCATAAACCAGTTTCAAGTTGAAGACTTTGTAGTTTTTAAGAACGTTGATGCAACTGAAATATCGTGGGACATATGTTATTCGAAAGCAATTGGGTAATACTCTTTACGAAATAACAGTACACGTTCTACACGTTTAAAGAAATGGTTGGAAATTTAAGACTGTAAAAGTAGAAGGTATTAGACTCTGAAGACAAAACTTTCGAAGATGAATGTATAGATTATAAATATTTGGAAGTTTAATTTAAATATGTCAAACAATTTATGTCAATAATATCAAGCAATCGAGGTCGATCTTGTTCTTAGATTGTACGAAAGTGATTTACAATCTAGCAACGAACTAAGGTTCAGTGATCTGGTAGCATCGACTAAAAAAAATAGAGTTGAATAGAAAGTGTAGAACATTATATAGATATATATTATTAATATTTGATGCTCATACTACTAACAACTTCGTATATATTATGATAATACTTAACGCTAAAATGACTAGCAGCTGAAATTTATCATATATGAATAAAAACTTTAAAAGTTATAGCCAAATAAGAAATATGTACACCACATCGGCCGCACTCGCTCTCTAAGATATTCGTACGAGCTTTTTATGCCTATTTGTATTCATATATGTACATACAATATATATACATATATGTATATACAAGTATAGTTTATTATCTGTTTATTTGGTGAGAAAGTAAAATATGATCATTTGATTGCTTAAGCAGTTTAATTTATTTATGCCTACTAAGAAATCAGTTTTATTTAGGTTTAAGAAATAAATGTTTTTTATGTGCTATGGAATGCCGTTGAACTATAAAGCCTTACTCTACGAATCCGTTCGAAAATCGATTTATTTTAGATATACATATATTTGTTATTAAGTAAAAAATTTAACAATAATTGCTACAAGCTACAGCGCTTTATTTTCTCCGCTTGCTTTACTGATTTAATTTCAGTTTATTCAGTAAATCAATTAATTCAGTAGCTCAGTAATGGTTCATGATATGAGAATGTCATAAATCATGGAGAAATATGGGTGACAAAAAATACAGCTGTCACATGTATAAAGAATATGCGGACCACATAAAGCCAATGTGGAAGAGTTCAGAAGATTGGAGCTATAAAAATTAACTGTATAAATCATTAAAATCGTGGGCATTACTCAAATTCCCCATTAAATGAAACATAATATCAGAAGGAGGATGGACCAAGCATTAGAGAATAGAAATTATAATGGATCTAACAGCGGACAAATTTTCGGACGATCGTAGACCGGTAGTTAAAAGAAGCTTTTCATTATCTAACTTGTCGCCAAATAAAAAACTAAAACAAGAAAATAATTATGCACTAGCATGTTTTGTTTTGTATTAGTAACGTTATTGTAAGTTTTGAAGAAAATATATATGGCTTTTCCAAACTCTTTTTACAATGGCCAGGTACATCTATTGATTTCACTTGGCAATATCAAACCTAATATTCCATACTCTTTATTACTAATTAAATATTCTTGTGTATCTACTTGGATGAACATAATCACATCTAATTGAGTCCTTTCAATATTTAGTATCAACACTTAATTGTAATGCACAAAGGAGACTAATGCCCAATATATCAGTGACTATTTGTATGTTGTTTATCTTTAAATGCCAGTTAAACACCGAATTTCGTTTCGTACTTTGAACAATAAACAAAACACCTGTTTTCTGAGCAATGGTAATTTTTGTTTACATATTTTATGGTGCTACAACATTTTTCGCATAAATTAATTGAAGTATTGCTTTAGTTTTTTGACCAAGTTTAAAGTTTCAATATATAAAGAATTTTCTTAAGCTAGTCCGGCCTAACATTCAATGTTAATAAAACAATTTATTACATTTTTTACCCAGCGTTTCGTCAATTGTTTGTTGACTTCTTCAGGGGTTCTTTTGTAATTTTATAGTTATTATTACATTAGATACATATTGATAACAATACATGTACAATTTACTTATATTAAATTAATATCACAGGTATATTTTAAGCACAGTCAAATTTTAAAAGTTGGTATTGCCTACATACATATGACTTTGACTTTTTTCTTTTAAGAAAAAAAATATTGTGATGTTGAGAAAAATTTGCAAACAAATTTGAAAAAGTTACGTAAATAAAGTTAATTATCAATGGATTAAAGTTAAAAATCAATTGAAAAACGTAAAATAATTTCATGCACAACACTTGAAATACCTTGAATCATAAGCAAAATACATGTTTTCTGAGCAATGGCGATTTTTGTTTACATTTTTCATGGCGCTACCACATTTTTCGCATAAATTAATTGAAGTATTTAAGTCTGACTGGAAAACTGAAAGCGTATTTAAACACAACTTAAGTTTATCGAAAAATTAACTAATTTTTTACGTAAATAAGAATTCCAAAACTGGGGGTTACACTCAGTTGTAAAGCAATGTACCTTTGCAAAAACTAAATCATGATAAGTATATACATTAGCAATAAATACATATATAAATATTTGCAACTTATACATATACATATTATAACAAGCAAGTTTATTAGTATCAATTTAGAAAGTAATTAATAAATAAATTGGAAAAGTACTAAAATATACAACAGTGTGTGCGAGTGGTTGTGTGCATGTTCCACGGTCTATGATATGTGTATGGCCCAATTTAGACGAAGAATTTTAATTCATGAATATTTTTTACTTTTCTTTCAAAACATCTTCTAAAATCCTCTCGCACTTAAACGGTGATTTATAATTCATGTATATTTTTATTTAAGAGTTGATTTTTTTAACTTGTAATCGCTTAATTTTCTTTGTTTGATCATTCGTATTTTGAACTTTGTGATATATGTATACGCAACAAATTATAATAATAAAAAAAAGTGTACAATGAGTGAAAAAATATTGGAAAAACTTTGTGAATTAACAGAAGTCGCGATTGAAAATGCTGATTCAGATGACAGTGACGATGAAAAGGTCGTATTAATATTGCTTGATTGCATCCAAGAAACGCAAAAAAGAAAAGAAATAGAGAGTGGGTGAAACCGTGGCGGAAAGGCAGAGTCGAGCGTGGTACGTTTTCATTTTTAATGAACGACCTCTCCGATGATACGCCATCATTTCTAAATTATATCAGAATGAAACGAGAAACTTTTGATTTCATCCTGTCAAAAATTGAACCCGACATACAAAGAAAAGACACTGTCATGAGACAAGCAATAACTCCGGCAGAGAAACTAGCAGCAACTCTTCGATATCTGGCTACTGGAGAGTCATATAAGAGTACAAGCTACCAAACCAGACTTTCGGACTCATTTCTCTGCGCTGCAATTCCTGAAGTATGTCAGGCTATATGGAAGCATTTTAAACGTGCATTTTCAAAGGTTTGTGTATTACTCACTGATTTCTTAATGTCCTGCTTCAAATTAATAAAAAAGTCAATTAAATGTATTTGACATCAGTCTTTTTATTCATTTATATCAGTCTTTTATGTAATTTGTACTGAAGTGCTTAAGATTAAATAAATTATTTTGTTTCAAAATGCTTAAAAATAATAAAATATATAAGAGTTCAACAATTTTTGGTTCCAAAATTCTGGAAGGTAACTAGTGCGTTTCAATGTTAAATTTAATTATTTAAATATCATCATCATCAAGAATACCCATCAACGACTGTTGCAATATATCGGGTGAAGCGTTTGATGATGATTGTTGTAAAATTTCTGACTGAAATAGACAGCTTTCTTGGGAAATCGTAGCAAAAGGTGATTCTGGTGGTGTGAAAACTAATGCAGTTGGTTGAGTTTGCGTATCTTTAACCTATGCACTCCGCAATATTATTTGGATCTCCCACACAGCATCCTTTTGTATGTTTTCATGTTTTATTTTTTCTATTTCTTGGACAACTTGTTTTCCGAGCCAATCAAAACTGCCTTGTTTTTCCGGTTTTATTGTTATAATTTTTTTAATACTGTCCATTTTTTCTTCCAAGTTAAAACTTTTTTTCTAAAACGAAATATTTTTATTTTATTATATTTATTTGAATTGTATATATTTAACAGTTTCCTGAAACAAAATTGCAATGGGAATCAATCGCTGAAAATTTTGCAATCAAATGGCAGTTCCCACATTGCCTAGGCGCATTGGATGGCAAGCATATAGCTTTTAAATCGCTGCGAAAAGATGGCTCCTTTTTTCACAACTATAAGGGAAATAATAGTATTGTTTTGTTGGCTTTAGTTGATGCAGATTGTCGGTTTATCTACATATATAGATGTAGGATGCAACGGGCGCACTCATGATGCGGGAGTTTTGTTACAAAGTGACTTAAAATACGTAATTGACAATGCTGAAAAGCACTTCCCAGAAGATAAAATCATTGGGAATGGCAGAAAATTGCCATACGTAATAATCGGGGATGATGCTTTTCCACTTCAAAAGCACATTATGAAGCCCTTCTCGTATAGTACCACCAATACCCAAAAACAAATATTTAACGTCAGGCTTACAAGAGCTAGACAAGTTGTGGAGCGAGCATTTGGCATCATGTCTAATCACTTTAGAATTTTGAGTTCTAAAATGAACTTATCAGTTGAAAAAGTTCAACTAATTACTAAAACTTGCTGCTTATTACACAACATGTTAATTAATAATGAAAATTATTTGAGCGATGCATTGCCGTATGAAACCCAAACAACCAGCTCTGATCCGTTTATTGAAAAAACCCAATATGGAAGAGGTGCAGCACAAAACATCCGCAAAGAATTTGAACAATATTTTAATAATGAAGGGAAGCTGCACTGGCAAGACAAAATGTAACAACAAAAGTATATTTTAATAATAAGATCAATTATGTATTATTCTGTTTTAATAAAGAAAAACATTTTAATCAAAAATTCTATATATGTAAACCTATTCGAACTATAATTATCTACTTATGCAATATAGGAATGATATGTATTGGGAATGATCATAACTTAACATGAAATATATCCCTTGATTATTTCACAACTTACTCTTTTTTTGCTAGATGACGGAGCTTCGACTTCATTATTATTGACAGGGCCATCTTCAGAACGAAAACTAATTTCATCTTCACTTTCATCGTACTGAAAATAAGAAATGTGTAACAATGTATATACATACATATGTACATATGAAAAGAAATTAAGTATTTACCTCAAATATATTCGATTCGGATTTTCGCACCATGCAGTGTGGCTTTAAAAAATGAAGCAATGGGAAATACCAAAGCTTTGGAACATAGAAGTCATCTGCACCTACACCGCTCCTTTTACTTTTAAAAACTGTACGGCTTTCTTTTATATATTGGCCTCTCAACATGTGTATTTTCTTCTTAACTTCTTCCACTGTTATATCTTTATTTAACATTTTTAAGTCTTGGCATATGGAAAATAAAGAATTGGAACGTTTAACCCGGTCCAAATAGCTTGGGCTTCGCACATTATATAAATTCTCATGCTCTTGGTATTTATTTATCAGAAGTTCTAAAAGTTCCTTATTCCACATTATTCACTTGATATTCATTTGATAATAGGTATATCGAAATATTTTTATTAAACTGTAAGCGTTTTCAAACAACCTGTCTTCACTTTTAAAGCAGAAAAAGACTAAAACATAAAACAAGAAATACGAAAATCAGTGCAAAAGGAAATAAAAAAAATTCATGAAAAACAGATATCGTGATGTTTTTTCTACTCATACTTCGTCTCTATACCGCTCACCAACAAACAAAACAGCATGAATAAAATTCATTCAAACATTAAATGTTTAGCGTTTGTTTATTGTATATATATTATAGTGTATTTTCCTACCATTTATGATACGTTGCCAACCACTTGCGCACATTGTTATACATTTTTGTACATTGTAGTACTTTCCAATTTATTTCTTAAATTAATTTCTAAATTGGTAATAACCTACTTGTGATAATATATTTATGTATGTATAAATTGAAAATATTTATATATGTATTTACATGTTATGTATATATCATAAATTAATTTTTGCAAAATTTATTTTTGAGCCTTTAAGGCCCAACTATAATATGCATAGGCTAGCTTTGGCTACTGTCAAAACTCGACGAAAAGACTGTCAAATGCATTTGCGACCATTTGTATGGCTATATTATACTTACACTCAGTTGTAAAGCAATGCACTTTTGCAAAAACTAATTTATGGTATATACATAACATGTAAATACGTATATAAATATTTTCAATTTATACATACATAAATATATTATCACAAGTAGGTTATTACCAATTTAAAAAGTAATTTAAGAAATAAATTGGAAATTACTACAATGTACAACAATGTATAACAATGTGTGCAAGTGGTTGGCAACGTATCATAAATGGTAGGAAAATATATATACAATAAACAAACGCTTAACATTTAATGTTTCCATTAATTTTTGACATTATTTATTCAATTATCTGTAGAATTGATTTCGGCGTACATTGCAGCTTCTCTTGTGTGCACGTATCACAGTCTATGGTATGTGTGTATCTAAAAGTAATTATCAATAACAACGAACAAACAGTTGGCCACTTAAGGAAAATGCGATCAGTTTCGCTCTATGCGTAGGAAAATTAAATTCAACGAAAAGTCAGCAAAGCAAATTATGGTTGTACACATTTGATTGCATGTATTCGCAAATTCGGCTGCGCTAGCGTACGCATATTATAGTTGGGCCTTAATACATGCGCACTTAAGAAAACACAGGTTCTGTTTTCTATTTTACAGAGCGTTTTTCAATCTTCAGATGTCCATCGTGGCGTAAACATGAATATAAAAACAGAAGGGGGTTGGTCGCGGCAACAACCAGTAAAACTAATAAAGAAGCTCATAAAAGTTTTTGTAGTAATTTTTAGTACAAGTAAAAATTTTTGATTACAGAAAATTTCAGCAATATTTTACTGAAATTACTTAAGTAAATTTTAATGGTCGCATGAATAAGCAAAAACTTCTATTGGTCTTTGATTAGTCTTTATAATTATGTGTGAGAAAATAATCTTATATGAATGTACCTAAATAATTTTATATGAATGTACTAAATTCACTTTTCATGTTTGTGCAAATTGCACTACATATTTTGTTTGTTTGTTTATTTGTCTTAAAAAAACAATTATATATAAACTATAAAACATTAGTTAACAATATAAATAATTTTTTACATATGTATGTATGTATTTTTAATATGGTTGATTTCTACAACATTTGATTTAGGCTTTATTTATTTACATGAATATATATTTATAATGAAACTAGAAATTCCTCCTAAGATTATTGCCAATTCCTCATCATATATCCGCTAAGTTTGTTTCAAAACGCATGTGTATAGCGAACGAAAAATAACAAATGAACAAAGAAATACTTACACACACAAAGCTGTGTATATTATACTATTTTATGCCAGATGAATTCATCCAGTGTGTTCTGAAAAGAACAAAAGTTGTGCGGACTAAAAATTAGTCTTGTCTGTACAGGGTCAATAACAACAAACAAACAGTTGGGCATTTAAGAAAAATGCGATCAGTTTCGCTTTATGCATAGGAAAATAAAATTTAACGAACTAAGCAAAGCAAATTATGGTTGTACACATTTGACTGTATTTTCACATTCACCAGCGCTAGCCTACGCACATTATAGTTGGGCCTTTAGAAATAAGCTATTGAAAGAGCAGTGGTGTTAGGTAAATTTTTACAAAAATGCCCCGAATATTATTTCAAAATCGTCATGAATATATCAAATTTGTGAAATATGGTCATATACAAAAATGTTCTGAAATCAATAACTATAGTAACTTCTTTCAGTAAGAAAATGTTTCTTTATTCAATAAAACCATTTGTGTTCTGAAACCCACAATTCCATAAGTATAATAATAGTGTATGTTTAAAACCCATTTCTTAATATTTTTATCCCGAAGCCTCCTCTAGAATGAACATATTAATTTTTATGACATGGAAGCCTATTACTCTTTCTACTATATATAGTAGGAGAAAATATTTAATTTCTTTTATTTATAATTAATGGTAGGACTGTCTCTGATGTTCTTAGATTTATAATTCCACATCGCCAAACAAGATACTGTATATACCACGTAAGCTGTAAATATTTGCGTTCAAATTGTGCTAATATAATTTTATCGAATTATTTCTGAATTCAACATTTATTACAATGTTCTTGATTTTTCATTCCATCCTGATACCTCCAAAAGAAGTAATATGAATTTTTTAATGGGTATTGCCATAAAAAAAATATAAAAAAAAAATATATATATATATATATATATATATATATATATATATATACATATATATATATATATATATATATATATATATACATATATATATATATATATATATATATATATATATATAGTTGTCTAAATTTGAATATAATTAACTACATAACCCTTTCCAACCGTATACGCACAATTGTGCGGGTACGTTGAAGTCACACTAACTTCTTTAAAATTTGACGTAATGCGATAAAGCCGGCAAAACACAATTGTGTCTGCTCTGTACTTGTTTAACATTGGGAAGTACCGTTTTCTTATTTTATTTTTTCACACTTAAAACGTGGTTTCAATTGTGTATTTTCCGCATTTGCAAAAATGAGTCGAAAGGGTAAGTTTGCATATGAATTTAAATAATTAAAATTGTAACAGCTTTTACACAACAAGTGGTTTTAATAAAAAAAAAATAATAAACTTCTTATGTAAATTGTTGCTTTGTGGTTATTTAGAGATTTTTGATAATTTTTCGGCAGTCTTGTTTGAAGTGCTGCAATTGTGCACTATAAAAATATGTTAATTTTTTTTGATTTTCTTCTAAGGTGAACTTAATGAAGACGATATTCTAGGTGCGCTTCTAAATTCGGATTTGGAAGATTTTAGTAGTGATGATGAGTGTGTAGATGCAACTTGGGAATTATCCGTTGTAGAAAATAGTTTAGCAGACGAGGAAAGCGAGAATGAAGCCGAGATAAGCGCCATATCCGAATCACCACCAGATTTAAATCAAACTGGCAATCGTCGTGATATTTGGAGAAGAATTCCGTTTGAGGTTCAATTGGAAAGCTGCTCTTCTCCGGCTGCGGATGGAAACATATCTATAGAGACGCCTTATCACTACTTCTCGGTCTATTTCAATGACGAATTCTTAGAAAGAGTGAGGGAGTATACAAACAGGTATCATGTTGCCGAAAAGGGCAAAGCACTAGGGGCATCTGTGGCTGAAATCAAAAATTTCTTTGGTATTGTCATTGTGATGGGCTGTATACGTTACCCCAGGCTACGGATGTACTGGGAAAAAACCACAAGACTCCCAATTGTAGCGGATACCATGAGTCGTGATCGATTCTTTCTTTTGCGCATGTGTCTACATGTGGTGGACAATAATGAAGTAAAGGATGCAGAGAAACAGTCAAACGTATTTTGGAAAATAAATCCGTTGCTTGAACGTGTTAGAACTGCTTGTAGAAATATTCCGAGAAAATGCAATGCTAATTACTCAATAGATGAGCAGATGATTCCATTTACTGGTCGGTGTCCTGTTAGACAAAGTCTTCCAAACAAGCCAAGAGGAGTGGGTTTGAAAAATGAAATTTTAACAACCTCTGAGGGGTTGGTCCTTGATTTTGAAATTTACCAAGGAAAAACTACGCCACTTCCATGCTCGAATTTAGGCTTAGGTCCAGGTTTTGTTTTGCGTTTGGCTGAAACACTTCCTGAAGGATCCAAACTCTTTTTTTATCGTTATTTCACGACAATACCCTTATTGCAAGCTCTCTTGAAGCGTGGAATCTATGCTACTGGTACAATAATGAGAAATAGAATTAAAAACGTACACTTCACAAATGAAGAGAGGTGATATGGAGGAATTTTGTCACAGTGAGGACAATATTGTCATAGTACAATGGAAGGATTCAAAGTCTGTAATTCTTGCATCTTCAGCTTACGGATGTGGCCCCGTAGATCATGTAAAACGCTGGGAAAAAAAAGAGAAAAGGTATGTTGAAGTTCCAGCTTCAAGAATCGTCAGGGAAAACAATACATATATGGGGGCGTTGTTGTTTGCGATCAGTTTATGGAATCGTACAGGTAATTTTTTTAAAATAGAAAATGGACTCTTAAAGTTTTTATACATTTTACTGATCTGGTGTGCTGCAACGCCTGGATGCAATATAGAGATGATTGAAAAGTAAATTCCCAACTTCGAAAAAACACGCATGACTTGTTAAGCTTTAAAATGGCATTAGCTAAACAACTGGTAGCTATCGAAAAAAATAGAGGTACTGAATACGAATGTGAAGATGCAGAACATCAAAATGTTTCTAAAAAGTATCGTCCATCTGAGCAACCATGCCAAGATAAAAGACATGATGGATACAAACACTGGTCTCTTGAGCATGATTTGGCTTCAGCAAGATGCTGCCGACTTGTCGGTTGTAAATCAAGAACCCGTACTTATTACATAAGTATACTTATGTCTCAGCAAAAAACAAAATTGTTTCGTTAAATACCATACTGAAAAATAAAATATATTGCATTGCTTTAAAAAAAACATTTTTTTTAATTTAGATATTAGACCGGACTGCAACAATTGTGCGTATCCTGAAAACTAAGGATGAATGATCATTTTAATGAAATTTTTTATCACAAACTTTTTTTAAGTTCACAAATAGCCAGAATTTAAAAATTTAAATAAATCTATCACTTAGATCGGCTATAGGTCGGAAAGGGATAATTAAGTTCATTTCTTGTAGAGTTTATTTCAAAGGCTACAGATATAAATAAATATTGAAGAAATGTATTTATTGAAATCAACAGATTAGAGTTATGCTCTTTAGCTCAGTGAGCTGAGCGCTCATTTTAGTTCAGCTCAGCTTACTCAGCTAGTTCATTGAATAGCTCAGTGATAAAGGAACACAGAAAGCACAGAGTATGCATACCCAGAATACGCAAAAGTGACAGTCCAATTTGGGTCGCATTACATATATATATATATATATATATATATATATATATATGTATATATATATATATATATATATATATATATATATACAGTAGAATCTTACAAAAGTTTACTCGCGTAAAAGCTAAACACGCGGATAAGTTAACAGTTTTTCATTACCAACGTGCAGCTCTAAAAAGTTAACTTTTCGGTTAACTTTTTAGAGCGTGTACACTTTTTTTAAAACAACGGCTGTTTCAGTGATAATAGTGGCAGCTTGGTCACTTAAAATCTTCTGAGTGGCAATGGTATGGTATTCCTCAAACTTCCTTTTTATTTTGAGCTGCCAAAAATGTTGTCTATCTTCAACATTGCTGTTGAAGTTCTTGTTAGTCGTCAGTGTTTAGCTTGTGAGTTGTGCAGTGCTTATTTAAAAAATGCCAAAGCAGAAGAAATCATCACAAATTAGGTTGGATTTGCAGCAAAAAGTGCAGATTTTAAAAATGCTTGATCAAGGTATGCACGGAAAGCGATTGGCGTTGAATTATGGTGTATCCAAAGTAGCCATATCGAAGATAAAGAAAAAACATACCGAAATCTTGGAGGCTGTTGCGAACACATATGAAAAATCTAACAGGAAAACTCTTCATAAACCGGCATATGCTGATCTTGAGTCAAAGTTGTACAAGTGGTTTTGAGACCAAAGACAGCGTAACTGTGCACTGAATGGACCAATTTTAAAAAGCAGGGCCAAGTACGAATTCGCAAAAATGCACCCACCTGGAAAAACATTTTATGCCAGTGATGAGTGGCTAGCAAATTTTAAAAGGAGGTACGGTATTCGCAATCTAAAAATTTGTGGCGAAATCCTTTCAAGTGAAACCTCAGGTGTTACACCTTTTATTCATAATTTAAGGGGAAAAATCAATGAAATGAAGTTATCCGATTCACAACTTTACAACGCGGATGAAACTGGACTTTTTTTTTTATCGTTTCTTGCCTTATAAAACATTTGTGGCTGCAAGCGAAAAGACAGCACCCGGCCGAAAAATTGCAAAGGAAAGAATAACTCTTTTGTTGTGTGCGAACGCAGATGGTTCGCACAAATTTAAACCGTTGGTAATTGGTAAATCTGCAAATCCTCGTTGTTTTAAGGGATTTGAAAACCCATTGGAGTACACAGATTCGAAGAAGTCGTGGATGACCTCAGAGTTATTTTTCAACTGGTTTCATCATTCTTAATGGTGAATTTAATTTTGAAAATTTACCTTAACGTGTTTAGGTTTATGCAGGAACAATTTTACAGGTTCGGAAATTTTCAGCTGATAATAATTTACCACCAAAGGCATTGTTGCTGATTGATAACTGTACTGCCCATAAGCCAATTGATATGTTACAATCTGATGATGGACAAATTGCAGCAATGCTTTTACCACCTAACATAACTGTGGCATTGCAACCCATGGATCAAAATCCAATAAGACTTGGTCAAGTTAGGATATCGATCTAAATTGTTGTGCAACATTGTCGCGCAAGAAACGGTTCTGGTGGAAAATATTTTGAAGGCACATACAATCCGTGATGCTGTTTTGGTACTAAAATTAGTGTGGGATGAACTACCTCGAGAAGTCCTGACAAAAGCATGGAACAAGATAAAAAAGTGGGATGACGATCAGTATGAGAGCGAAGACGAAATTCCTCTCTCTGAAATGATTCAAATAGTCCATACAACGATACACTTCGCGAAGTTCAATTGTTGATATCAAAGGTTGGGGATAATGTTGACGTCGGCATTAATGAAATCATAAATTGGAACAATGACGAAATTTCAGAAAATAACGATGATTTCGAAGTTACCAATAATGAAAACGAAGTGTCAATTATCGAGGAAGATATTCAACGATCTAAAGTAAGTTTCTCGAAAGCAGTTGAAAGCATCAATAACGTTATAAAATGGTTTGAAAGCAACAAGGATGCAAATCAAGTGGCATTCCTAGTAAATATGCGTACGAAAATGATCAAGAGTTATTATACAAGAGAAAAGAAACAAGCCTTGACTGCTTCTTTAAAGGACTATAAATTAATATTTTTTGCGCTGAGTACGACTGTGAAATTTAATACCCAGTACAAATTAAACCTAAGTTTCTTATTTGTAATAATGAAAACTATTTAAACCTTTTAATAATAAAAAAATATAACATTTTGTATCTAAAAAGAGTTGTGTATGACTTTTAAAAGTTATTACATACTTTATTTATTCCTTTTTTCGACTAAAAAACGCGCTTAGAAAAGTTTAAAGTTCAGAAAAGTTAATACCCCTTGGAACATTTTGGTTAACTTTTTTAAGATTCTACTGTATATATATATATATATATATATATATATATATATATATATACATATATATGTACATATATATATATATATATATATATATATATGTATATATATATATATATATATATATATATATATGTATATATATATAAATATATATATATATATATATATATATATATATATATATGTATATATACATATATACTATATATATATATATATATATATATATATATATATATGTATATATATATGTATATATATATATATATATATATATATATATATATATATAGATATATATATATATATATATATATATATATATATATAAAGTTCTAAACTTAGAGATTGATTCTTTAGACATGCCACCTTAACATATACGATAACATATTTGTATTCGTCCGGCAGCATATTAAGAAACTGTGACATCATTACATATATGGCAATAAAAATAATTAAAAACGCTCAGCTCTGAAACAAAAGCGCTCTGAAACAAAAAGCGCTCAGTACTGAGCTGAAATCATATATTGTAGTGAGCGCTCATTTCGCTCAGCTCACTGAATCGTTCAATTGAACTAGCTCATAGCTCAGTTGCACAACTCTACAACAGATGTAGCAATTAATGTGAATTTTGGAAATAATTATTATCTTTTAAACATTGTTCATTACTAAATACAAGACAATTATCTTTAAATTGGTTCTAACTTTTTACTCTAATAGTACACATATTTTCCTTCTTTCAGCAACATTGATGTTGATAATCAAATTTATTTTCACTATATGAAATAACTTTTATGCATAATCTTTAAAAGTTTAGATATATCTCAATGGTTTTGAGAGCTTTACAAAAAAAAACTCTAAGTGCTACAATACTTATGTATGAAAAAATTAATAATTTTGGAATATATTACGTTGTTTATATGTTTAGCTTCCCTATAAGAAAATTTAAAAAAATCAGGAAGTTATTGATTGTACCCCGATTCGGAAAAAATTAGTTTTTGTCAATCTAGATATTCAAAATTCCCAGGAAGCTTTCCTCTCTACTTCAATGTCTATATGTACAACTTTTGAATGCCTTTCCAAAGAATTGCGCTAAACTTACATATCCCATTCGAGCTGTTAGATATAGAGAAATCTTAAAAAAAAACTAATAATTAATAGATCTCAAAAGGTGTTCTTTGGAATAAACATGAACGACTTACCGTTATATTCCAAAAAGTAATCAACTCTTGACATTGAAAAACTCAATCGTGATATATCGCAAAAGAAATATATTTCAAGAATAATGTTATTTATTTTATACTGCGAAATTATATACCTGATCAGTTAGTGCTCGCGATTTATAATTTTGAACTCAAACAGTTAAAAAGAATAAAAATGCACAACAAACCACGTTGTGATAGCCTTATGGTTGCTTTTAGTGGTTTTTTGCAGGGATGACCGTTTTTCATATTTTCAGCATATTATGATATAAATAAAAGAGCTTATTGAATAATTGCCTCAATAACTCCGAATTGTGTAAATGGAAAAATTTAGATAAGACTGAAGAATTTTAGATTGAATTACATACGAGTATGTATGTATATACCTTTAGGACATCAGTGAATGAAAGTCCACTCATAATATTATGAACGTTTGTAATCAACTTACTAAGCTTTTTTTTTTTAATGGAGTAGTAGAAAGATATTGTGAAGAATATTATCAAATCAAATATAAGAAACGGAATGTCACTCAAAAGTGCGAATTCATTGATTGATATAAAATATAGTCTTAGAATATTCGATATTTCGCTAGCCGCATTAGAAAAATTGAATGAAACTAAAAGATTTTGTATGATTTTTGTGATAAGCTAATAAGGTCTAGGTTGTTTTAATGACAATAGAAACAAGTTGTATTTAATATTTCCCGACGTTTCGTCAATTATTTGTTGACTTTATCAAGGGTAGGGGAAATCTATTTTATTATTAAAAACATAAGTTTTACCTGCATAAAATTTTGTTTGAAAATTTTCTACTTACAAACTATATTAAATTTTTACTAATTTATATGCTAACAACCAAGAATCGAAACTTTCATATTAAAAAACCAGAACTTAAGCAAATTATTTTAATGCCACTTTGTAGCTTGTTTTTAAAAATCGGATGACTCGTCCTCGAGTTAGGGTGAAATATGTCTGTGTACCTGACTAATATTGGGGGGCAAATTGCCACACCCATAAAAAAATTCCGATCTGTTGGAAAAAAAACCGAAAACGGATTTGAGCCTAGCGCATCAAAATCCATATAGCCCACATACTTTTATTTAAAGGAAAGAGAGAAAATGATTTTTATCAAAACAGTGTTATTTGATGTTTCGGTTCTTTGGAATTAAAATTTATGATTCTGCCGGAAGCGGTGTCTTTTTATATCGGTCTGTTGTTAGTCCGTTGTTTTTTCTATGTATTTTGGTGTTTAAATAGGTAATTGTATTATTTTTCTTTGTTTCTATGGTGAATTGGATTTTTGGATGAAAACTATTGAAAACCTTTAAAATATTTTCTTATTCGTTGAATTTAACTATAGCTAATAAGTCATCTACATATATTGTTATGTATCTTAATTGGATGTTTTTTACACTATTGCCTTATAAATCAGTGGGTATTTCAATATAGTTTTAGTAAATTTTGATGAATATTTAAACTCTATTTAAATACGCTTTTAGTTTTACAGTCAGACTTAAATACTTCAATTAATTTATGCGAAAAATGTGGTAGCACCATGAAATATGTAAACAAGAATCGGCATTGTTCAGAAAACAGGTGTTTTGCTTATTATTCAAAGTATTTCAAGTGTTGTGCATGCAATTATTTTAAGTTTTTAAATTGTGTTAAAAGTCCATTTGTACAATAAATATTATTTTGTTGATATTTGGCTTTATTCTGTTGATAATTAACTTTATTTACGTAACTTTTTTAAATTTCTTAGAAAATTTTTCTCAACATTACAATGTTTTCTTTTTGTTAAAAGAATAAAAGTCAAAGTCATCTGTTTACTGTGCTCGATTTTTGGGGTGAAAAACGAAATTCGGTATTTAAATGGTATTTAAAAATAAATTATGTTTAAATAGCCACTGGTATATTGGGCATAAGTTTCGTCTAAAAAATTGTGAAGTACCAGATCCGCTAGTGAAAGTGGATTTCCCATCTTCATGCCAAATATTTGGTTAAAGATTTCCTTTTCATATATAAAATAATTATTTTCACAGAAACAAAATTTTAGTATTTTTACGATTAAAGCCCTGGCCCTGGACATTTTTGTGTAGTTTTTGATAGTTGTCCATTTTTGTATTATCATATTTATTGCCTTATTCACTGGGATGTTGGTGAAAAGTGAAACGACATACAGTGAGATCAGTATTTCTCCTTGCCCTTTTTCAATATTTTTTATTTGCTCTTTTAGTCTGTTTGAATTTAATACATTGTATTCTTTCGAGATCATATTTTGAAGTATTTGTCTTACATATTTTGATAGTTTATAGCATGGAACTTGGATTGAGGATACTATTGGTCTTAAAGGTATTTCCGGCTTATGAATTTTTGGTAGCCCATATATTCGCGATGCTGTTACAGCCGAGCAAAGTAATTGTTTTCTCTGCCAATTATCGATTATATTGTCCTTATATAGCACTGATATTAATTTGTTGTTTTCTTTTTGTAATTTTTTTTTGGTAGGATCTGTTCTTATTTTTCTATATGTACTTTTTTCGTCTAATATTTTTTCTATTTTGATGTGATATTCTTCTTTAAACATTGCTACTGTTCTCTTCCCTTTATCAGCTTGTACTAAAATTATGGTATTGTATGGTAGTTATTTTAACGAACAGTTTATATTGCTATGTTAAATCGAATTAAGATTCACTGGCTAATTGTTCGAAATTAATTAAAATCTCAGATATTGTGTTTTCTCAAGAAATATTTCTTTTTTTTTTATATGGACAGACTGAATTTTTCTTTTGAGTTGTTTTGTAATTTTCTGTTAAAGCGTGTGATATTATTAGCTAATGTAGTCCTTGCTAGATTATTTTCTTGTCCTTCGTCATCATTAAAACAACCTATGCCTTATTAGCTTATCTAAAGAATCATACAAAATACAAATACAATTTGGCAATATACGAGTATACACAAATAGTAAAAAAAATTAAAGATTTCTAAGAAGTAATAGAGATATATTAATTCTTAATAGAAATTAATATAATCTAAGAATTGAAAATATTTTAAGTGATAACTTTAGTTACAAAACTCTGAATAGGGATCAGACAGGAAAACTACAAAAGAAAAATATTAAATTAGTAGAAAAATAGACTTAAAACAATGACTGCAGTAAATTCACAAAGAAGGATTTCCATTGAGATAAATATTTTGAAGAAAATCAATGAAAAATCTTCATATCATGTAAAGAATTCATTAGATTTCAAAGAGAGATTAAAGAAAATTAAATTAGATACAAATGGTAGGTTTATTTTATTTCATGTAGTATTTTTGTTTCCAAACGTCCCCATACACTTAGCTATAGAAGCAATAGAGGAAAAGTGGACTTTACTGGAAACATTTACTAAGATAAAAATTTGTTTTATAGAATTTTAAAATATTGTATAGATGACAATAGATATTTTGAATATGATTTATTTTCAACACAAAGGATTACCTATGGGTTCTCCAGCACCACCAGTTGTAGCAGACATTGTTATGGAGGAGTTGTTAAATACGTGTATTAATAATCTTAAAATTAAACCTAAATTTATTACAAAATACGTACATGATTTGTATTGTAATATATATAGGATTATATATAGGAGGATATGCTAGATACATTACATAGTTTCAATAGTAATATTAAATATACAATTGAGAACAAATTTAATTTAGAATTGTCTTATTTAGATAAGGTAGTAATGAGGAGAGATAACAATATAGTAAGGGATTGGTATCAAAAGCCCTACATGAAGCTGTAGGGTAGCTAGTTATTTTTCTAAACAGTAAAAGAATTATAATTAATACAGCAAAAAACTTGATAGGAAAAATCTTAACAATTAGTGATAGCTTATTTGATATAAAAATAAAAAAGAAAATTAGAAAAATTCTTATTGAGAATGACTTTACAAAAAAATGTGTTTATAGTTTAATAAATCAATATAAAATGAGGACAACAAATAATAACACAGAACCAAAATTTTATAAATCCTTAATTTACATACCAGATATGCCGGAAAGATTTTACCAGATATGGTAAAATGGCTTTTACCATGTAAACAAAGTTTTATAAATCCTTAATTTACATACCAGATATGTCAGAAAGTTTAGAGAAATCAAAAATTGCCTTTAAAACATATTGCACCAACAATAAACTAAATAATAATAAATAAAATGGGATAAGTCAAATATAGTTTATAAAATACCATGTAAAGGGAATGAATACATCTGTCAATTGTAAAGGGGTATAAATAGATACAACGAAAAATAAATGAAAAACAAAAATTACAGGACATAAAAGTAACCTGAAATATAGACGCACTAATTCAGAAAACAGCATTATCATCTCATTGTTTCAAATTTAATAACGATCCTGACTTTGAAATTTCAGAAAGCAATTATAAACGAAGGCTTGTGTTAGAAATGTTAAATATTGTTAATGTACCCGTTAGAGAAAGAATGAACTTTAAAATTGATACTGACAATTTAGCGCAGAACTATGGAAAATTAATTCATAGATATAAAGTTATTATAATTATTTGTTTATGTTAAATTATATACACAATATATAAAATACTTTGACATATACAAATTTAAAATCGATAATAATGATTATTATGTTAAATTACACTGCTTTACAAAAAATCTGTTTTTGTCTTTCCTTTCAATATAACTATGCTGACTATATGGATTTTTATGCGCTAAATTCAAATCCGTTTTCGGTTTTTTCCATCAGATTGGGATTTTTTATGGGCGTGGAAATGTTTTTCCCCACAATTAGTCAGATACGTAGACATATTTCACCCTAACTCGAGAACGAGTCATCCGATTTTCAAAAGTAAAACACCAGAAAAAAATCGAAAACATATTTGAGTTCAGCGCATCATAATCCATATAGTTCACATAGTTTTAGTGAAAGGAAAACTCAAACAAATCTACCATTTATTAAAAGAAATAAGGTTCTAGATCATACATACTTCAAACAATAAGACTAATAAATAAACTACTATATGTACATAGATAGAAAACAAATGCATATAAAGACAAGAAAAAATAAACAGATATTTCATTTATGTGAATAAAATAATATTACTGTGAATAAAGCAGAAAAAAGTTTGTTTTTCAACTAGATATAAAATGGTCCGAAATTTTAGCTTGGTTAGTTTTACCTTGATTGATTTGAAGATTTGTCAGCATTTTAACACTTTCAAGGTCGCTGTGATATAAAGAAACCCCTTTTAGTTTTCTTATGGCTAAATAAGCCTCTTTATAAGAAGTGAACTGGTCTTCAACTTCACTATCTTGCTCATCTTTAAACGAGTTTGCCAGAGTTTCGTGGGAAGTTCTTAACATTTCAGTTCTGATGCTCTCGAAATCTTCATTGTTGATAAATATATAGGGTTATCCATTTTGCGGTTTCAAAAGTAAACGTAAATAAAACACTTATAAAATATATTTTTTCATAATATTTCTTTTTTATTAGTTTTTTTTGCTAATTTTTCGACCTTTTTTTTTATAAATAATACAGATTTTCTTGAGCCATTGGTTAACGAAATATTGAAAATAAATTATAAATATATAATATACAGACCTTAAGCTCAAGAAAATCTGTATTATTTCTTTTTTATTATAAAGTTTGAACGTTGACATTATGTGTAAAACACTACATCATTTAAATGACCACCACGCGAAGTGTTGCAAGCATTGATTCTTTTGAGATAATTTTCTACCACTTTTTGACACATATTGTGCGGTATCTCAGCCATAACTTGACGAATGTTGGTTTCTAAGTGCTCAAGAGTTAAAGGTTTATCTGCATAAGCACAGTCTTTCGCATAGCCCCACAAAAAAGTCTAATGGTGTCAAATCGCATGATCTTGGTGGCCAGTTGATATCGCCACGACAAGAAATTACGCGGCCAGGAAATGTCTCTTGCAATAAAGCCATATGCGCTCGACTTGTGTGGCATGTGGCACCGTCTTGTTGAACCCACATATTTTCCAAGTCGTATTCTTCAATAGCAGGCAAAAAAAAGTCGTTTATCATATGACCATAACGCTCCGAATTGACGGTGGCAGTCCTTCCATCATCGTTTTCGAAGAAGTAAGGCCCAATCACACCTTCGGACCAAAGAGCGCCCCAAAAAGTGAATTTTTCTGGATATAATGGCCTCTCTTCAATTACTTGAGGATTCTCAGAACCCCAAATACGACAATTTTGTTTATAAACATACCCACCGAGTGAGAAATGTGCTTCGTCGCTGAAGAAAATTTTGTTCGAAAAATCGCCGTCCACCGCCTGTTGTTCAAGCACCCATTCCACGTATCTACGACGTTGTTAATTGGTCAGCTGGCTTCAGTTGTTGTATGAGCTGGACTTTATATGGATGTATGTGCAGATCTAAATGCAAAATACGCCATGATGTGCCGTAAGACAGTTCTAATTCCTGAGAACGACGAGGAATCGATACATTCGGGTCTTTGGCAACACTTTCACTTACAGCAGCGATATTTTCAGCGGAACGAGCGAAACGATGATGCACAGGCCTTACAATATTTGTAACCGCTCCAGTCTCTTAAAAGTTCTTCACAATATTGCCAATTGCTTGCGTAGTTGGACGATTATGTAAACCATAATCTCCTCGTGCATGTGGCTGTTGCAGAATCACCCTTTTTGTAGTACGTTTTGTAGTATATACAAAATGTTCATAGTTATAAGCTTACATATATAATGTATATAAATGTATGTATCACATCAATATCTCTAATAAAGATAGTGGACATCTGAATGTCACTGATAAAATAACACATGGCGCAGCCGGTGCGGAATGCATACAAGAAGTAGAACTAAAAGTGAAAACAATCAAATAAAAGAAGAATATTCTGAAGACGAAGCTAATAGAAATTCCAGAGAAATGGCATCAAATACAATAATTAGTAGCTTTGATGTTCATAAACCTGAGCCTCTTAAATTGGATGGGAATTTATCAGAAAACTGGCGTGTGTTCAAACAAAATTACGATATTTTTGCAATTGCTACAGAATTAGAAGATAAAAAAGAGCAGCAAAAAATTGGCATATTTCTGAACCTCTGTGGCCCTGAAATTATTGAAATTTTTAATTCTTTAGGATTGTCGGAAGAAAATAAGAAAAAATATGATGCAGTGGTCGCAGCGGTAAAAGAGTACTGTATGCCGAGAAGGAACAAAGTCTATGAAGCCTTTAAATTTAACAGAAGAAAACAAGAGGAAGGGGAATTGTTTGATTCCTTTCTTTTGGATTTACGTAAACTGGTGAAAACATGTGAGTATAAAGATGAAGACAGAATGCTAAGAGATAAAATAGTTATTGGTACTAACAACAGCAAATTGCAAAAGAAGTTACTAGAGACTGAAGCATTGGATTTATCAAAAACAATAAAAATAGCAAGAAACTTCGAATTAGTTGAAGGTCAAGTAAATGACATACAAAATCAACAACAAATAAATAAAAGTACGCTAGTTGATGCAGTTACTTCAAAAACATTTAACAAACGCAAAGAAAATAACGAAAAAAGGAATCAAATAAATAGAAACACAAATTACAACAACAACAATAGTTATGATGATAAAAGAAATCAAATAGGTAGAAACTCAAATTACAACGACAACAATAATATTTATGGACAATCATCATGCAAATTTTGTAAAAGCAAGCACGAACCTAGAAAATGCCCTGCATTTGGTAAACAATGCAGCAATTGTGGTCGTTTTAACCATTTCAGTGTAGCATGTTTTGCTTCCAGAGTGAGAGAGATTAGAGAATCTGAAATCGATGAAGCCCACGAAGAAGATATTTTTCTTCATCAAATATCAGATAATGTGGGAGAGCGTAAAAGATGGTATGAAATAGTTCGACTAAATGATTGTTTGATAAAATTTAAACTCGACACTGGCGCGGATGTGAATGTTCTTCCGCTGAGGTATTTAAAATACATTAAAGATGTGAACTTCCAAAAGGGTGGAGTGCCACCACAAAGCTATGGCGGTTCTGATTTAAAATATGTAGGCTCATGTGAATGCGTTGCAATCTGTCGAAATGAAATTACCACCATGAAGTTTGTAGTGATCGACACTCCATATGAAGGAGGTTTAGCATTAGGTTTAGCAGCCTGCTCAAAACTGAATTTAATAAAGCGTGTATATACCATTTTTGAAACAGAAAAACAAAAATTTGTTGCAAAAAACCGTGACTTATTTGAAGGTTTGGGCTGTTTTGTAAAGAATTTAGAAATAAAATTACGTAAAGAAGCTACACCAACTGTTAAACCGGAGTAGTAGGGAACTGTATGTGCTGCGACCATTAAAAATATTAAATTTCAGCAATTAAATTTGAAATTTTTCAATTTTAATTGCCAAAATTCTCAAATTTCCCAAAATTCTCAAATTTCATTTTGTGTGTGTTCGTGTGTGTATTTTTTCCCACGGTTTAGTAGGGGCGTTCACATTGTTGTTTTTTTTTAAATAAAATGTTGGGGTAGGCGTGGGAATTTGTGTCTGTCCATATGTGACCTTGAGAATACATGTCCGTCGGTATGTGAGCGTGGGAATTTGTGTCTGTCCATATGTGACCTTGAGAATACATGTCCGTCGGTATGTGAGCGTGGGAATTTGTGTCTGTCTATATGTGACCTTGAGAATACATGTCCGTCGGTATGTGAGCGTGGGAATTTGTGTCTGTCCATATGTGACCTTGAGAATACATATCCGTCGGTATGCGAGCGTGGGAATTTCTGTCTGTCCATTTACACTGTGTACGCCTGGTGAATAAAAAAATTTAGAAGCATTTTTAGGAATCACACTATTTAAAAAGTGTAGTAGTTATATATGGATACCCTTAATGTTTGTGGTTCGTTCCTTCTTGCTGGAGTGAGATTTTTTCTTTAATTTTTTTGCTTATTAAAATTTGGTGTGTTTACTTAAGATTTGTCGTCCAGCAATTCAGTGTTTTTTTTTTTACTTTTTTGCTTGCAGTGCTTGAGTCTGGAGGAATAATTTGATTATTCTGATCTTGAAGACGTTGTGAAAAAAAAAATTACTATTGCATAAATATTGAAACTGATGTTTTGTTTATTTTATACATGACGATCATCGATGGATTTTATTTGGGGATCTGGATGGTGGTGCGATTTCTGTATTTTGTAGAATATGAATATTTATGCTATGTTTAAGTGTGTGTGTTTTTTGTGTTCTGAGTGGCGGTTGGAATGTCTGGCTGTCAGACAGTCTGTGTGTGTGACGATTGGTGAGTCTGTATGACAGTCCGCTTTCCTGGTCAGTATAAAATGTGATAAGGTGTACATATTCATGCGTACATAAATATCTACAAATTTATTTCATTTACGCATATACATACAAACAAATAATAAGCGTTTATTCTTTGTGCCCAAATATTCCCTTGACCATTTGAATGAATGAATGAACGATTGTGTATGTTTGTTTGTGTGTTCTCTGAAAAAAATAAATATGTATGTAGGTTTTTTGTTTGAAATAAAAAGACATTTATTTTAATTTTTATAAGCATTTATTTAAAAGTTTGTTAACACTTTCATTTTTAAGTAAAATTGCATTCCTTAAGGCACGAACACCATGGTCGTGATAGCTACAATAGAGATATATGGAATGCTTAGTTTCCATTTGTTTGAAATTAATGCAGCCAATGTCTTCAATGTTATAAACTGTTCGATGAATAATTTTTTCCAGCCATTTTTTCTTCTCTCCCCCCTTAACATATATTTGTGAATTTCTTATATTCGATTTTAAAAACTTGCAAGCGCTTTGAAATGAGACTTATCCATCATTCCAGTTAATATGATGATAGTTTTTTGTTAACCAAACTGCTTCTCTCTGTTTTTTGGCTGATAAACATGCGAAATCAAAAGGAGGTTTTATGATGAAATTGAACCATTCCTTGTTGCTGAAAACTACAGCTAGTTCTTTTGCGATGAAGTCATTTGAATTAGTTTTGAAACCTTGCAAGTCTACAAAAACAATATCACCATCCATGTTATTTAATTTATAAGAGCTTCCGGACTTGACCTTTTATTGGTATGTATTCTATTATGCGGTCATGAATAAGAACGCAGTAAGCTGATGTTTTTGCTGGAATATTTGTTGCTGTTTCAAATTCAATTTTTATGTCGATTGGTCCGGTATTGAGCGTTTCGTTTTGGTGACTGACATCAACTACAATAATTGGAGCGTTATTTTTAAACTCTTGACCTGTTAGAAGAGGTTGGGGTTGTTTCATGTAGTAGCTTTGTTGGAATCTTAGATACATATCATATAGAATCGCATAGCGCTCATTTTTTAATTTTATATTAAGATCGTCATATGGGTAAGATGTTGAGTTTAAATGTACTTTTAAGTTAGTAAGATCACAATGAACAAACTTGTTTTCTTGTTGAAAGGTAATCAAGACAAAACGAGGGCGTTCTTTATTAGCGGCCAGTTTAACATTCCATATGTGATTGGTTCCCGTATTAAGGTGTGGATTCATATGACAATCCCAACTACGGAATGCCATTGGTATAGCAGCACCATTATTAAGTATTTTGATCATATTCAATTTACTATGATCAGATAATTGAACATGTGGAATTCTCCATGATATTAGTGAAATTGTAAGTTTTGCTTTCTCGGTGGAAACATTCGAGTGTACAAGATCTTCATCGTTCTTATTACGCAAGAGTATCAATTCATGTTTACCATTTAATAAAACTTTATTGTAGTCTTCAGCGAATCCTAAAAGCAGTTTGAGTGGTACATAGAAATTAAAATTTTCATTTTGAAGATCTATTTTATCAAGTTTATTCCATCCGGCATTTTGCAACACAACGCTTTCCGTAGGTGATAAAGAAACCAAATTTTTTATGGTACTGGTGGCTCCCAAATATCTTGTATGATCAATTTCAATACCATTCAGTTCATAGCGGATTTCATCAAAGAGATATGCAACAAAATTATTTTTCAACTGAAAGTTGGGTGTAGATTTCGATGTTTTTTCGTCTACAACAAGTCCTTCCACATATATATAGCTTTCACTGGGTAACACATATAGATCTTGGTTTTGTATTGAAATTCTTATTTCATCGGTGTTGTTAAAAGACTGAAGGTATGGTATGTATGTGTGATAATCCTTTTTGATAATATTTTCGTCAGATATTGGTTTATCTAAAACGTCTATTATTGAACTCATTTTGTTTTCAATTTAAAGTTCAGTGACTTGAGAAAACTCTTGTTTGCTGCTGTAAGCGATTTTTGACGAACAGATCTTTTCAATTGTTGCTTAGATTGTAACGTTTGAGAATTAGATGTTGCTGTAGTATTCTTCGATATACTCGTGTTGTATATAATCATTATTTAGTTGTCCTTAAATGTATTCGTATTGTAATTTCCTCACCTCTGAAATTAATTAAGTCGCCGTTTTGATCAACCACGCGAAGAGCTAGTGAACTTATCTCTCTGGAGTTTACTGGCAAATAAATAAGATTTTTGGGAATCTCAACTATTTTATATCCAGCCGGTACATTAATCGGAAATTTATGTAGTGTATGAGCTTTAGAATTATTCATATAAGTATTAACCACAATACTGCTTTCAATCCTCAAGAGATTCACCTTAAAGATATTCACTGGAAGATCAGAGTAATGTTCTTTGTTTGGCGTTAATATTCTGCTATTGAATTATAAAAGTCTACCTATTGTATTTTCTTTATTAAAATATATTGGTTCTTTAGAGCTGCTGACTTTGACTTGCATTGTATTGTTATTAGCTTCAATCAAAATTTTGTTTTCTGGTCTATATCGTTTGTATTGTTCTTCTATATAGTCAACTATATCATTTAATTCATAAGATCCGATCGGTATTTCAATTACAAGTTCACCGATATAAAATATATTGTTGTAGACATCCACATTCGGGATACTGTTGTATGAATGAAAATCAGTTAGAGCACATTCATAGGTTCCGTTTAAGTCAATAGGAGGAAAATAATTAGCAGATAGCTCTGATGAATTGGAGCTCAGAGTCAATGTTATTGACATTGTGACTGTTTGATTGTAAATAAATGAGGTTAAACACACAGTATGATTTATAAGAAGCAGTTTCGTATTTATTGTTTATTTACTTATTTTAAACTAAATTAAATATTGATGCCATTGTTGTTGTTTTTGTTGTTGTTTATTTATTGTATTCTTCCATTTACAATATCTCATCTTTGCTTATCCAAGAATTGTGCTCATTACCAAAGCCCAGCCACTTGACAAACACCTTATGTCCTTTAGTTTTGAGAACCTTTTCAACTAGGTATGTATTAGGATATCTGGTTTTTGAAAGTTCTTCTTCATAGAATTCACCTTTAATAGGATTTCCGCGATAGTCTTCTAATATATATGTTGTAGGATATGTATTTTGTACTCTTTTAATTGTAAAGATTTCTGTTGTCCAATTCGGAGTATAACCTTTTTCAAAAATGTTTTTATATTTGCTTATGCGTACATGATCTCCTGCATTAAATTTTGACATTTTATACATCTTTAAATGACTGTATACTGTGTTTAAAAGCTGTTTTTCATTTGTTGAATTTACTTTAATCGGTGACATTTTAATGGTGCGATGAATTTTTCTATTGTATGCATCAAGTAAATCTCTATACATATCAATCCAATTATATGAACCATTTAAGCTAAATTCCTTCCGCATCATTCCTTTTAATGTTCTATTGAATCGTTCTACTATTGAGGCTTTCATAGTGCTATATGTTGAGTAGTGATTAATATTGTATTTATTCATCAACTGACTGAAATGTTTATTGAAAAATTCTTTACCATCGTCTGTTTGCAAGTTTTTCGGTATTCGTCCCAATTTGAAAATATTCTCCATTTCCTGAGTTGTTTCGAATGCATTCTTTCTGCTCAAAGGTACTGCCCAAGCAAATTTTGAGAATGTATCAATTACAGTTAGCAAAAATCGATAATTTCTATTGTCTAAGGAATAATTTCCCATTTCAACTAAATCAGCTTGCCAAAGATCATCTATTCCTTTCATCACAACTCTACGACGTACAAAACGTTTTCGAGCCTGCTTATGCAATTCATTTACAACATTTCTCTTTGAAGACATCTTATTTTTCCAGTCGCTGTTTTAAGTGTGTTGTGATCTACTTGATGCACTTGCACCTATTGATACGAACATGTAATTTTCTATTCTATAAATTTTTTCCCGTAGCTCTTCAATTTCCATATCAAAAAGTGATTTATTACCATCCATTTTCTTATTGATATCCTGCAAATGAGCATTAAGATTTTCTAACTGGAAAGCTACTTCTTGTTGCTGTTTTTTGAGTTCAGTTTGCAGAAACAATTTACTGATAACATCGTTTTCCTCCACAGCATTTGCAACATTTTTGATTCTCTTGTATTGGACATCAATGTTTTTGTTCGTATCCATAAAGAAGCCCAACAACTTAGGCGCATTTTTGGTTGAAATTACTTCACTTCTATCGTTAATATAATGCCCAAATTTATCAACGGACATGTTTTATATAAAAATCTATGTATGTATATAGTTTATACAATTATATTAGCTTCACGTAGTTCTTCAATAATTGAGACAATTTCGTTGTTGTGATTAGTATGGCCTGCAGACTGTGATGCAAGCAGTAGTCTAAGTCGATCTACCAACTCGTTTGGATCATCCCAGTATATATGGTTTGGATTATGAGGGTTAAACTGCATCAAACCCCTTCCTAAATAATTACTTTTTGTTACATCTGATGAGCCTGTATGATTGTCTCCTTTGAAAAGTTTTCCAATAATATGTTTGTACTTATGGGCTATGCTCCCTTTGATTTGACCATCAGACTTATAGCCTCTCCTGTGGGCATTGGTAGCAAGTAATATTTTTTTATAGATTTCAAGCTCGAATTTATCATAGTTTTTTGGTGCTTTATGAAACATTAAAGAAAAGAGCCCTGGCGTGAGCGCCCATATTTGTCCACCAACCTGTATCTTATCTTGATTTAACTCGATGGTGCTATTACCAAATCTCCATTCGTTATTATTATCTTTATGTGGACCATAGTTAGTATCTAGTTCGTTTCTCGATTGCAATAGTGATAAGTCAGAATAACTTTCTTCATTATTCGAATTTTGTGAGTAAAAGTCATCTTCATCATAATTACTGCTACTTTTACTATTAGATTGCTTAAACATTTTTTCTTCACTTAGTTTCTTGGGCGTACTCGTTTCCAATTTTATTGTTGAGTTCTGAGGATGAAAACTTTCATTGTCATCAATTCCAGTTTCCTTATCACTCGGTTCTTTTTTAACTGGTCTACCAATGTATTTAGAGCTATTGATAAATTCTTTTAAAGGTTCTGTGATAGGCTTGAATGTATCTGTTAATTGCTGATGTGTATCTATATCACCAGTTTTTATACTACGAAGCTTTTTCTTCAAGATATTTCTTGTTGCCACCAAGTCCTTAAGAATTTGTTCATTCATTTTAGCTATCAGGTCAGTTCAATAGGAAGCAGATCAGGTTATCAGGCCAGTTTAACAGCTATCAGGTCAGTTTATCAGGTACCAGACCAGCTTATCAAGTCAGTTTGTCAGGTATCAGGTCAGTTTATCAGGTATCAGATCAGCTTATCAGGTCAGTTTAACAGGTATCAGGTCAGTTTAACAGGTATCAGATCAGCTTATCAGGTCAGTTTAACAGGTATCAGGTCAGTTTATCAGGTATCAGATCCGCTTATCTGATCAGTTACAATAATCACATGTATAAAGTTTGAAGTCAGATTAAATACTGCAAGGTGCATTTGATAAACAGTAAATTATATTATGATGAAGTAATCAAATGACTTTCTATAACGACCATTGTTTAGTTCATTATCTTTACTTATCACCAAAAATCCGTATTTTTCCTTCCAACATTCTCTACAAATTCGTTGAAACATTTCAAAGTTCATGTCGCTGGCAACGTGATCATCATATACATGTTTCATATTTGTCGCATCTTGTTTAAACATAATAATTACATTAGCATTATCTCTTATCAAATGTTTTGGAATCCGCGTGTAAGTCTGACACAAGTAAAATGAGTCTACGTTCTTATGACGACCCATACAAAAATATGCACGTATATTGTTTTGCTTTTCACATGCAACATCATCAAAAATCATAATTGAATTGCTTTTAGCTTCACTAGGAGGAACAACGTCCTCGTTTTCTGCAAATGTGTAGTATCCGATTCCTTTAATTGGTGAAATTAATTTCTTTAGGTATTCATATTTAGGTTGATATAAAGATTTTGAGTACAAGTAAATATTTTCAAACTTGAGACCATTAGGACTTTCCAGCAAACTAATCATTATGTTAGTTTTTCCACAATTTGAAGGACCAACTATTAATGCTCGAATAGAATTTGGTAACAAGGAACTATGTCTTATTTTTTTACTGTCATTTGAACAAATATCAGCATTACGAACTAAAATATTTTTATGTTGTTTTATGAAGCGCATTTTAATAACTACTTGCTAAACTTGCAAACAATATCTTTTATTGTAGATTAAATTAATATGGTTGTACTTTATAACAAAAGTTTTAGTCACAAACAAACTATCGTTGGAGAAGGTTTACTAAATAAAGCAATAAATTCTCTACCTTTTGAATTACATCTTCCTGGATACCAGTATTGTGGACCTGGCACAAGATTACAAAAGCGTTTAGATAGAGGAGATAAAGGAATTAACTTATTGGATGCTGCTTGCAAAAATCACGATATTGCTTACTCGAAAAATAAGGACTTAAACAGCAGACATCAAGCTGACAAAATTCTTGAAAATACGGCTTGGGAACGAGTTTTTAATACCAAACTCCCAGTACCCCGTTTGGCAGTAAAAAATATGTTATGTTCATATATTTTGTACTTAACAAGAAAAAAAAATAATAATAATACAAAAGAAAATGTTTTTAAATATGTATGTATATAAATATATATGATTGTGTTTCATTTAATATCTTTGGTTATATCATAAAGAAATTTCAAACATAAGTGACCGCAATTATATGTATTAAAGTTTTGATATTGATTGTAGTTGTATTGAATATTTCTACCTAAATATTTGATTAATTCTAGAGGAGGTTGTAAATTTCCAAAGCTGTCGAAATATTGTTGTTCATTCTTGTTCCTATAGTATGCTACCCAATGAGTACCTGGGCCTGTTGATAAATCCAAATTGATTATTCCACACTCTACAGTCTTTGGTCGTTTTGGTAGTGAATCCAACATATAAACTCCTCTAAAGTGTGGAATATATTTTGAAAATTTTCTTAGATCAAATTCTGATAATGGTCTGTTGGGTAGCATTTCTAATAGTTTTTTGAATGATCTTTACAAACAAGTCCATAACCGTTTTTATATGGTTTAAGGTACAGTCCTTCTCCCACAGCAATAGACTCCATTGCCTTATTGTGTCTGGTGGCTTCCTCAAGTTGTTTTTTTGCATTCTTTGTTGCATTTACAGCTTTAGCTATAGAGGCACCTCCAGTTGCTAGACTACCAAGTGCACCTAGAGCAGTTAAAATCGGTATTATGGGCAAAAAACCACCAATTTTTGGAACATTTATAATACGCGGTATTATAACACGAGCTTTTTTCCCCTTAAGAGATTTACTGATAGCTTTACGAGCAATCTTAATGGCTGAATTAATATCTTGTGGTTTTTCCTTCTTCAATATCTTTGTTGCTGATTTAACTTTTTTATGAAACAGTTTTTTGTCATTTATACGAATTCGTGGTGATGGTCTTTTCACTGTATTCCTTTTCTTTGCTTCAGCACCCATACCAAGTTTAGTTTTTGCTTTCATTGCGTTGGTGACTATATATGCAAATGTTTTTTCTGCAAGATCACTATCTTTTGAAAGAACTCTTTCCCAAGCTTTATTTTCAAGAATTTTGTCAGCTTGATGTCTGCTGTTTAAGTCTTTATTTTTCGAGTAAGCAATATCGTGATATTTGCAAGCAGCATCCAATAAGTTAATTCCTTTATCTCCTCTATCTAAACGCTTTTGTAATCTTATGCCAGGTCCACAATACTGGTATCCAGGAAGATGTAATTCAAAAGGTAGAGAATTTATTGCTTTATTTAGTAAACCTGCTCCAACGATAGTTTGTTTGTTACTAAAACTTTTGTTATAAAGTACAACCATATTAATTTAATCTACAATAAAAGATATTGTTTGCAAGTTTAGCAAGTAGTTATTAAAATGCGCTTCATAAAACAACATAAAAGTATTTTAGATCGTAATGCTGATATTTGTTCAAATGACAGTAAAAAAATAAGACATAGTTCCTTGTTACCAAATTCTATTCGAGCATTAATAGTTGGTCCTTCAAATTGTGGAAAAACTAACATAATGATTAGTTTGCTGGAAAGTCCTAATGGTCTCAAGTTTGAAAATATTTACTTGTACTCAAAGTCTTTATATCAACCTAATTATGAATACCTAAAGAAATTAATTTCACCAATTAAAGGAATGGGATACTACACATTTGCAGAAAACGAGGACGTTGTTCCTCCTAGTGAAGCTAAAAGCAATTCAACTATGATTTTTGATGATGTTGCATGTGAAAAGCAAAATAATATACGTGCATTTTTTTGTATGGGTCGTCATAAGAAAGTAGACTCATTTTACTTGTGTCAGACTTACACGCGGATTCCAAAACATTTGATAAGAGATAATGCTAATGTAATTATTATGTTTAAACAAGATGCGACAAATATGAAACATGTATATGATGATCACGTTGCCAGCGACATGAACTTTGAAATGTTTCAACGAATTTGTAGAGAATGTTGGAAGGAAAAATACGGATTTTTGGTGATAAGTAAAGATAATGAACTAAACAATGGTCGTTATAGAAAGTCATTTGATTACTTCATCATAATATAATTTACTGTTCATCAAATGCACCCTGCAGTATTTAATCTGACTTCAAACTTTATACATGTGATTATTGTAACTGATCAGATAAGCAGATCTGATACCTGATAAACTGACCTGATACCTGTTAAACTGACCTGATAAGCTGATCTGATACCTGTTAAACTGACCTGATAAGCTGGTCTGATAAGCTGGTCTGATACCTGATAAACTGACCTGATAAGCTGGTCTGGTACCTGATAAACTGACCTGATAACCTGATCTGCTTCCTATTGAACTGACCTGATAGCTAAAATGAATGAACAAATTCTTAAAGACTTGGTGGCAATAAGAAATATCTTGAAGAAAAAGCTTCGTAGTATAAAAACTGGTGAAATAGATACACATCAGCAATTAACAGATACATTCAAGCCTATCACAGAACCTTTAAAAGAATTTATCAATAGCTCTAAATACGTTGGTAGACCAGTTAAAAAAGAACCGAGTGATAAGGAAACTGGAATTGATGACAATGAAAGTTTTCATCCTCAGAACTCAACAATAAAATTGGAAACGAGTACGCCCAAGAAACTAAGTGAAGAAAAAATTTTTAAGCAATCTAATAGTAAAAGTAGCAGTAATTATGATGAAGATGACTTTTACTCACAAAATTCGAATAATGAAGAAAGTTATTCTGACTTATCACTATTGCAATCGAGAAACGAACTAGATACTAACTATGGTCCACATAAAGATAATAATAACGAATGGAGATTTGGTAATAGCACCATCGAGTTAAATCAAGATAAGATACAGGTTGGTGGACAAATATGGGCGCTCACGCCAGGGCTCTTTTCTTTAATGTTTCATAAAGCACCAAAAAACTATGATAAATTCGAGCTTGAAATCTATAAAAAAATATTACTTGCTACCAATGCCCACAGGAGAGGCTATAAGTCTGATGGTCAAATCAAAGGGAGCATAGCCCATAAGTACAAACATATTATTGGAAAACTTTTCAAAGGAGACAATCATACAGGCTCATCAGATGTAACAAAAAGTAATTATTTAGGAAGGGGTTTGATGCAGTTTAACCCTCATAATCCAAACTATATATACTGGGATGATCCAAACGAGTTGGTAGATCGACTTAGACTACTGCTTGCATCACAGTCTGCAGGCCATACTAATCACAACAACGAAATTGTCTCAATTGTTGAAGAACTACGTGAAGCTAATATAATTGTATAAACTATATACATACATAGATTTTTATATAAAACATGTCCGTTGATAAATTTGGGCATTATATTAACGATAGAAGTGAAGTAATTTCAACCAAAAATGCGCCTAAGTTGTTGGGCTTCTTTATGGATACGAACAAAAACATTGATGTCCAATACAAGAGAATCAAAAATGTTGCAAATGCTGTGGAGGAAAACGATGTTATCAGTAAATTGTTTCTGCAAACTGAACTCAAAAAACAGCAACAAGAAGTAGCTTTCCAGTTAGAAAATCTTAATGCTCATTTGCAGGATATCAATAAGAAAATGGATGGTAATAAATCACTTTTTGATATGGAAATTGAAGAGCTACGGGAAAAAATTTATAGAATAGAAAATTACATGTTCGTATCAATAGGTGCAAGTGCATCAAGTAGATCACAACACACTTAAAACAGCGACTGGAAAAATAAGATGTCTTCAAAGAGAAATGTTGTAAATGAATTGCATAAGCAGGCTCGAAAACGTTTTGTACGTCGTAGAGTTGTGATGAAAGGAATAGATGATCTTTGGCAAGCTGATTTAGTTGAAATGGGAAATTATTCCTTAGACAATAGAAATTATCGATTTTTGCTAACTGTAATTGATACATTCTCAAAATTTGCTTGGGCAGTACCTTTGAGCAGAAAGAATGCATTCGAAACAACTCAGGAAATGGAGAATATTTTCAAATTGGGACGAATACCGAAAAACTTGCAAACAGACGATGGTAAAGAATTTTTCAATAAACATTTCAGTCAGTTGATGAATAAATACAATATTAATCACTACTCAACATATAGCGCTATGAAAGCCTCAATAGTAGAACGATTCAATAGAACATTAAAAGGAATGATGTGGAAGGAATTTAGCTTAAATGGTTCATATAATTGGATTGATATGTATAGAGATTTACTTGATGCATACAATAGAAAAATTCATCGCACCATTAAAATGTCACCGATTAAAGTAAATTCAACAAATGAAAAACAGCTTTTAAACACAGTATACAGTCATTTAAAGATGTATAAAATGTCAAAATTTAATGCAGGAGATCATGTACGCATAAGCAAATATAAAAACATTTTTGAAAAAGGTTATACTCCGAATTGGACAACAGAAATCTTTACAATTAAAAGAGTACAAAATACATATCCTACAACATATATATTAGAAGACTATCGCGGAAATCCTATTAAAGGCGGATTCTATGAAGAAGAACTTTCAAAAACCAGATATCCTAATACATACCTAGTTGAAAAGGTTCTCAAAACTAAAGGACATAAGGTGTTTGTCAAGTGGCTGGGCTTTGGTAATGAGCACAATTCTTGGATAAGCAAAGATGAGATATTGTAAATGGAAGAATACAATAAATAAACAACAACAAAAACAACAACAATGGCATCAATATTTAATTTAGTTTAAAATAAGTAAATAAACAATAAATACGAAACTGCTTCTTATAAATCATACTGTGTGTTTAACCTCATTTATTTACAATCAAACAGTCACAATGTCAATAACATTGACTCTGAGCTCCAATTCATCAGAGCTATCTGCTAATTATTTTCCTCCTATTGATTTAAACGGAACCTATGAATGTGCTCTAACTGATTTTCATTCATACAACAGTTTCCCGAATGTGGATGTCTACAACAATATATTTTATATCGGTGAACTTGTAATTGAAATACCGATCGGATCTTATGAATTAAATGATATAGTTGACTATATAGAAGAACAATACAAACGATATAGACCAGAAAACAAAATTTTGATTGAAGCTAATAACAATACAATGCAAGTCAAAGTCAGCAGCTCTAAAGAACCAATATATTTTAATAAAGAAAATACAATAGGTAGACTTTTAGGATTCAATAGCAGAATATTAACGCCAAACAAAGAACATTACTCTGATCTTCCAGTGAATATCTTTAAGGTGAATCTCTTGAGGATTGAAAGCAGTATTGTGGTTAATACTTATATGAATAATTCTAAAGCTCATACACTACATGAATTTCCGATTAATGTACCGGCTGGATATAAAATAGTTGAGATTCCCAAAAATCTTATTTATTTGCCAGTAAACTCCAGAGAGATAGGTTCACTAGCTCTTCGCGTGGTTGATCAAAACGGCGACTTAATTAATTTCAGAGGTCAGGAAATTACAATACGAATACATTTAAGGACAACTAAATAATGATAATATACAACACGAGTATATCGAAGAATACTACAGCAACATCTAATTCTCAAACGTTACAATCTAAGCAACAATTGAAAAGATCTGTTCGTCAAAAATCGCTTACAGCAGCAAACAAGAGTTTTCTCAAGTCACTGAACTTTAAATTAAAACAAAATGAGTTCAATAATAGACGTTTTAGATAAACCAATATCTGACGAAAATATTATCAAAAAGGATTATCACACATACATACCATACCTTCAGTCTTTTAACAACACCGATGAAATAAGAATTTCAATACAAAACCAAGATCTATATGTGTTACCCAGTGAAAGCTATATATATGTGGAAGGACTTGTTGTAGACGAAAAAACTTCGAAATCTACACCCAACTTTCAGTTGAAAAATAATTTTGTTGCATATCTCTTTGATGAAATCCGCTATGAACTGAATGGTATTGAAATTGATCATACAAGATATTTGGGAGCCACCAGTACCATAAAAAATTTGGTTTCTTTATCACCTACGGAAAGCGTTGTGTTGCAAAATGCCGGATGGAATAAACTTGATAAAATAGATCTTCAAAATGAAAATTTTAATTTCTATGTACCACTCAAACTGCTTTTAGGATTCGCTGAAGACTACAATAAAGTTTTATTAAATGGTAAACATGAATTGATACTCTTGCGTAATAAGAACGATGAAGATCTTGTACACTCGAATGTTTCCACCGAGAAAGCAAAACTTACAATTTCACTAATATCATGGAGAATTCCACATGTTCAATTATCTGATCATAGTAAATTGAATATGATCAAAATACTTAATAATGGTGCTGCTATACCAATGGCATTCCGTAGTTGGGATTGTCATATGAATCCACACCTTAATACGGGAACCAATCACATATGGAATGTTAAACTGGCCGCTAATAAAGAACGCCCTCGTTTTGTCTTGATTACCTTTCAACAAGAAAACAAGTTTGTTCATTGTGATCTTACTAACTTAAAAGTACATTTAAACTCAACATCTTACCCATATGACGATCTTAATATAAAATTAAAAAATGAGCGCTATGCGATTCTATATGATATGTATCTAAGATTCCAACAAAGCTACTACATGAAACAACCCCAACCTCTTCTAACAGGTCAAGAGTTTAAAAATAACGCTCCAATTATTGTAGTTGATGTCAGTCACCAAAACGAAACGCTCAATACCGGACCAATCGACATAAAAATTGAATTTGAAACAGCAACAAATATTCCAGCAAAAACATCAGCTTACTGCGTTCTTATTCATGACCGCATAATAGAATACATACCAATAAAAGGTCAAGTCCGGAAGCTCTTATAAATTAAATAACATGGATGGTGATATTGTTTTTGTAGACTTGCAAGGTTTCAAAACTAATTCAAATGACTTCATCGCAAAAGAACTAGCTGTAGTTTTCAGCAACAACGAATACCTCAATTTCATCATAAAACCTCCTTTTGATTTCGCATGTTTATCAGCCAAAAAACAGAGAGAAGCAGTTTGGTTAACAAAAAACTATCATCATATTAACTGGAATGATGGATCAGTCTCATTTCAAAGCGTTTGCAAGTTTTTAAAATCGAATATAAGAAATTCACAAATATATGTTAAGGGGGGAGAGAAGAAAAAATGGCTGGAAAAAATTATTCATCAAACAGTTTATAACATTGAAGACATTGGCTGCATTAATTTCAAACAAATGGAAACTAAGCATTCCATATATCTCTATTGTAGCTATCACGACTATGGTGTTCGTGCCTTAAGGAATGCAATTTTACTTAAAAATGAAAGTGTTAACAAACTTTTAAATAAATGCTTATAAAAATTAAAATAAATGTCTTTTTATTTCAAACAAAAAACCTACATACATATTTATTTTTTTCAGAGAACACACAAACAAACATACACAATCGTTCATTCATTCATTCAAATGGTCAAGGGAATATTTGGGCACAAAGAATAAACGCTTATTATTTGTTTGTATGTATATGCGTAAATGAAATAAATTTGTAGATATTTATGTACGCATGAATATGTACACCTTATCACATTTTATACTGACCAGGAAAGCGGACTGTCATACAGACTCACCAATCGTCACACACACAGACTGTCTGACAGCCAGACATTCCAACCGCCACTCAGAACACAAAAAACACACACACTTAAACATAGCATAAATATTCATATTCTACAAAATACAGAAATCGCACCACCATCCAGATCCCCAAAAAAATCCATCGATGATCGTCATGTATAAAATAAACAAAACATCAGTTTCAATATTTATGCAATAGTAATTTTTTTTTTCACAACGTCTTCAAGATCAGAATAATCAAATTATTCCTCCAGACTCAAGCACTGCAAGCAAAAAAGTAAAAAAAAAAAACACTGAATTGCTGGACGACAAATCTTAAGTAAACACACCAAATTTTAATAAGCAAAAAAATAAAAGAAAAACTCTCACTCCAGCAAGAAGGAACGAACCACAAACATTAAGGGTATCCATATATAACTACTACACTTTTTAAATAGTGTGATTCCTAAAAATGCTTCTAAATTTTTTTATTCACCAGGCGTACACAGTGTAAATGGACAGACAGAAATTCCCACGCTCGCATACCGACGGATATGTATTCTCAAGGTCACATATGGACAGACACAAATTCCCACGCTCATATACCGACGGACATGTATTCTCAAGGTCACATATAGACAGACACAAATTCCCACGCTCACATACCGACGGACATGTATTCTCAAGGTCACATATGGACAGACACAAATTCCCACGCTCACATACCGACGGACATGTATTCTCAAGGTCACATATGGACAGACACAAATTCCCACGCCTACCCCAACATTTTATTTAAAAAAAAACAACAATGTGAACGCCCCTACTAAACCGTGGGAAAATATACACACACGAACACACACAAAATGAAATTTGAGAATTTTGGGAAATTTGAGAATTTTGGCAATTAAAATTGAAAAATTTCAAATTTAATTGCTGAAATTTAATATTTTTAATGGTCACAGCACATACAGTTCCCTACTACTAACCGGCGAGAAGAATTCCTTTATCATTGGCTAAACGTGTAAAAGAAGAACTGCAGCGAATGGCTGAAAGAGGTATAATCGAGCTTGTTGATGGTCCGGTGGAACGTTCTTCAAATATGGTAGTAGTAGAGAAGAAGAACGGTCAATTACGAATTTGTATTGATCCTCAAGATGTAAATTCTGATATTTTACAGGAAAATTATACAATTCCAGCTTTTGATGAAATTTCTGCAAACCTGGCCGGAAAAAAGTACTTTACGGTGTTAGACTTAAAGGAAGGTTTTTGGCAAATTGGCCTAAGTCAGCAAGCAAGCGAAATTTGTACATTTAATACTCCCTTTGGATGCTATCGTTTTAAGCGTTTGCCTTATGGTGTAAAAATAGGTCCGGAAGTATTTCAGAAGTATAATGAAAGAAATTTTTCTGGTATTCCTAATGTTACTGTTTTTATAGATGACATCTTGATTGCTGCTGACACAATAGAGGAACATGATGTGCTGTTACAACGAGTAGTTGACCGCGCAAGGAAAATGAACATAAAATTTAATAAAGATAAAATACAATACAAAGTAACTGAAGTCAGGTATTTGGGTCAAGTAATTTCAGTAGAAGGCGTAAAATGTGACCCTGAACGTGTTAAAGCAATACTAAGAATTTCGCAGCCTAGAGATAAAAAAGATTTGCAAAAACTATTTGGTATGATCAACTATATTAGGGAGTACATACCAAATCTTGCAGAAAAATCACAACCTTTAAGAGAGCTATTAAAAAATGGAACTGTTTATGAATGGCAAACAGTTCATGAGGAATGCTTGCAGCAAATAAAAAAGTTAATTGCAAACGCACCCACATTGCAAAATTTTAATGAGAAATTAGACATCACCATTGAGACAGATGCTTCCAAATATGGCGTTGGTTGCTGTCTATTGCAGAAAGGTAAGCCCGTAGCATTTGCGTCAAGAAGCCTTACGGATACCGAAATTACCTACGCGCAAGTAGAGAAAGAGTTGCTTGCTGTGGTTTTTGCATGTCGCAAGTTTCACTACTATATTTATGGAAGGCGAATTTTAGTTAAAAGTGACCACAAACCTTTAGTGGAAATCATGAAGAAAAGTTTCTGTAAGATTCCCTCGGGAAGATTACAACGATTGAAATTAAGTCTGATCAAATACGATATAAATTTGATTCATGTTCCCGGCAGGCTCCTTTATGTTGCTGATTTTCTGTCCCGATATTACGATAAAAGTGATAAAACTCCTGAAATTGAAGACTTACAGGAGTTTGTGCATTCTATAAACATATCAGAAGACCGCTTACAATCATTTAGAAATGAACTTCAAGCAGACGAAACGCTGAAACAGTTAAAGCATTTCTTACTAGAAGGGTGGCCAAAAGACAAGCGCGAAATTCCCGAATGCCTAAAGATTTATTGGAAACTCAGAAATAATTTAACGATTGAAAATGATGTTATTTTCTTCAATGATCGTGTTATAGTACCGCACAACCTACGCATCAATGTTTTGGCACAACTGCACTATTCGCACTTGGGAATTGAGAAAACCAAGAAAAGAGCTCGTTCTTTAGTATATTGGCCTAAAATAGAGGAAGCTATAGAAAAAATGATAACCATGTGCGATGTTTGCCAAAAGAATCGTGCTGCCAATATAAAAGAACCAATGCTTTCACACACAGTGCCAGCACTACCTTTCAGCAAAATTGGTTTAGATATTTGTGAATATGCTAAAAGATCTTATTTGATATTGTCTGATTATTATTCTCGTTTTTTAGACATTATTCCAATAAGAACCAAAACCGCCAGCGAATGTATCAATAAATTGAAAGTGTGTTTTGCTAATCATGGCATTCCAATGAATATAGTCTCCGATAATATGCCATTCAATTCACTACAGTTCAGGACACTTTGTAACAAATATGATATAAATTTAATAACAACAAGCCCTGGATATTCGCAAGCTAATGGTTTTTCAGAAAAAGCAGTGGGTATATCAAAAAATCTTATTAAAAAGTCTTTAGAAAGCAATCAAGAGATATGGCTTGCTTTGTTGGAATATCGTAACACGCCACTAAAAGAAATTGATGCTTCACCAGTAGAGTTACTAATGAGTCGCAAAACTCGCACGCTTATCCCAGGAAAAATAAGCCAATTTCAGCCACACTGTGTTCCCAACATTTGTAAGAACATCAGATTCAAGAACGATCATGCAAAAATGTACTACGATCAGAACGCCAAAGAGAAATTGCCTTTTAAAAACGGAGATAATATTTGGTACAATTAGGGTTTAAACGGGTGGATAAAAGGTACTATTGAAAGTGTACACCCTTCGCCACGATCTTATTGGATACGCTTAGAAGATGGCACAGTTCTTCGTAGAAATTCCAAGTGGCTCCGGAAACGTAGTGGGTAACCAGGATGCAGAAGCAACATTAAGTTTTGAACTTCATTTATTTAAAAAAAAAAAAAAAAAAATCATTGCACATATTAACAAAATAATTAAATTAAATTCTAATTGCTATACTTCTGAACTGTTTTCTATTAAACCCTAATATAAGCTAAAAGAGGGAGATGTAGTATATACAAAATGTTCATAGTTATAAGCTTACATATATAATGTATATAAATGTATGTATCACATCAATATCTCTAATAAAGATAGTCGACATCTGAATGTCACTGATAAAAAAACACACGTTTTGATAATTTTTATGCGTTGTGTGGTAGTTAAGTGATCCATTTTCGTCAATGTCTTACTTTCAACTGAAAAGAAAAAAATTGGTTTAACAACTTAGTTTGACAGATGTCGAATTCCAGTCCTATACTTTTGAAACCACGAAATGGATAACCCGGTATCATTATCTAAATTTATACAACCTTTAACGTCAACTTTAATCTGGCTCTGAACTTGATTAATGATATGGGAGAATTGACGAAGCTCTGATAATGGAAGCTCATCTTCTGTAGTCCAACATCATCTCTTGCGTTATCTTCTTTCCTACAGTCAGTTTTTATAAAGGAATTTTTCACTGTTTGTGCATTCAATTGCTCCCACGCTTTGTGTATAAAATAAACGATGTCAAACAAATTAACAAATTTTGATGGCTGCATCTGCAAAAAAATATATTTTTAAAATAACGATTTATACAAAAACTTAAAGTTTTATATAATAACTTGATCCAGGGGCTGGCAAAACGATGTTGTGTTTCCAGGTAGAAAAACAATTTAAACATTTTTCAATTTAAAATCATGGAGATGAGAAGCTGCATTGTCTAAATTCCGTTCCGTTCTTTAAGCTTCATCTTTCTACCAAACTGCAATAAAATCAGTTTATTTAATCGCCATGCTATCGGTAAATTGTCCAAATTAATCTTGCCAAACGCCCTAGGTTTTTAGCTTTACCAATAACAAAAAAACTTTATTTTTCTCCAGCCATACTGACGCAGTGAAAAATCGTGAGCCTATCCTTAGCCATTTTTCCACCTGTGCATATTTCATCTTTTAATACAAATGTCTTACCGTGCAGTGCAGTTTCCCTGCAATTTCGTTCGCCTTGCTCCTTATAAGAGTGCCCGATAAAGGAATGTTCTTATTTCGAGCCTAAACAAACCATTCTTAGCACAATTTATCTATGTTAAGACTCTTGGGCTTCAACATACTCTTTTCTCTCCGGATTCATATCAGTGTCCCACAATCTTAAAACTTGCTCTTTGCTTTTGATGATGCAATCAGCTATTGTTTTACTGATTTTACATTTCTTTGCTAACTCGCAAACAATAAGTTTCTCATTTTTATTAAAATTCATTTACTTTTTCTTTAATAGTTAAAACTGCCTTAGGCATTGTAGTTTAAGAATTTTAAAATTTGTGTACTTATGTACAAAACTTAAGAAAACAGGCTTTTTATCTTTTCGGAATTCTTCCTTTTAAATACACATTTTAAGGAATAATAATCTCAGCGAATATAAAGAAAAACAGCGAATATAAACAAACAAATGTGTAATAATGATGCAAGTCTTAAACAATAAAATAACGTTACTATTGTTTAAGTTGTCCGTTTATGGGGAACTAAA
>OY776281.1:40436186-40441186 GCA_963675445.1 Linnaemya vulpina | reverse complement strand
GAAATAAGTGATATAAAACAAAACTCTCAGCAGATGCATGAGGCATCAAGGATCAACAGTGACAAGCTTGTAGCCGAAATAGCTGAAATAAAACAGAACTCTCAGCAGATGCAGGAAAAGCTTGTAGCCGAAACTCAGCAGATGCAGGAAAAGCTTGTAGCCGAAAATCAGCAGATGCAGGAAAAGCTTGTAGCCGAAACTCAGCAGATGCAGGCAAATCTTGTAGCCGAAATACAGGAGTCAAATAAAGCCATGAACGAGACCCTGGTAGAGGTTTCTGAAGCCATTAACAGGAGGGTGGATTCTATTGAGAATAAATTCTCAGAGCTAGAACAGCATGCAAAGGAGGTCGAAGAGAAATTGCATACTCTAGAGGACAAAGTGAATAACCTGGAGTTTAGCGGCGGGCCAGTACGAGCAGTTGCGGAGGTTTCTGCGCGGATAAAAGCGCCATGCTTCGACGGCAGCGTACCATTAGGCATTTTCAAATTCCAGTTCGAGACGGTTGCTAGCAGAAATGGATGGGATGCTGAAGAAAAGGCCATAGAGCTGATTTTGTCCTTAAAGGGTACAGCCGCAGAGGTACTTGAGACTGTGCCAGTAAGCTGCAGAAACAACTACAATGAAATAATGGCAGCATTGCAGCGCAAGTATGGTGGTGAGCACAAGCGCGATTTATACAGAATGGAAGTGCGATGTAGAGTTCAGAAGCCTAACGAATCTCTACAAGATTTCGCAATGGAAATCGAGCGTTTAGTGCAGCTCACATATCCAGGCGAGAGTCACCCGTTCCTGGACCATTTTAAAACTGAGGCTTTCGTTAACGGCATTCGCGACTCTGATGTTAAACTGGCGGTGTGTGCTACGCAGAAATCCACTTTCGCTGAAACTGTGTCATTTGCGCTGGCTCAAGAGACTGCCAGGATGGTTTTCAAGCCACAGATATGTAAAGTGCGGAATGTGGAGGTTTTGTCTGAGGAGGATAACAACCTAGTGGCTAGCGTTAAGAAGGCAATGCGACAACTGCTGGCAGAGAAGGCTATCAAAGAAAAGCCTAAGTGCTTTAACTGCGGAAAGATCGGTCATTTTCAGCGCAGCTGCAAAGCACCAAAGAAGAGAGGTAGATCTGTTTCACCACCAAGAAACAGCAAACGGGAGAACCAAACAACATCACAAGAGTCCCCGTTAAACTAAAACGACCTAGCACTGAGGGGCAAGAGCTAGCTCTCACAAACGAGGGCCCCACAATCTCCATATCAGTGATGCAGCAGAAAAACAGCAACCTCACTGCGTCCGGACACATCAACGGGGAAAAGCACGTACTTACCATAGACACAGGGCATCGCAGTCAATAATAAGGCCCGATATAGTAAAGGGGAAATGCGAGCGGTTAAGCAATATTCGGCTACGTACAGCTACTGGAGAGCCTGCCACTGTCTATGGTAAGATTGAAGTGAAGGTGACTATAGCCAACATCAGCGTGAGACATGTGTTTATTGTTGCCGATATTGTCGATGAGGTTATTATTGGAGCCGATTTTATGATTAATCATGGCATTAATCTACATATGGGACAACAGCTGATGATTTGGCGTAATATGGAAATACCCTTTGATGTTGGATATGACAACAAACCGCAAGTAACAAGAGTATTTGCTATTGAGAGTCAGACAATACCGCCGCAGTCTGAAACAGTCATATGGGCGCGGATGAAGGGAGATTGTGAGGACAATCGGTTGTGGGGTGTAGAGCCGGCGGACCTAAAGAGAGAGCTTATAACAGCGAAAGCTCTAGTGAAAACTAGTGAAGGAGGAATAGTCCCTATAAGAGTGCTTAACTTGTCAGACCATGAAAAAGTCATCAAAGAAAATTCCGATGTTGGCCAGTGTACTCCAGCAGAGGCAATAATAAACTGCGAGAAGAAGATAGAGCCTACTAATTTGTCCGCAAAAGAACGTGAACAATTTGAGGAATACGTAGAGAAATGGGTAGCAGGGCTATCAGCGACAGATAAAAATAAAGCCAAGCAGTTACTAAAAAGGCATGCCAGTATCTTCGCCATGGGAAGCCAAAGCCAGGGTAGGACTGCATTGGTTAAACATGAAATTAACACAGGCGAAGCTAGGCCGATTAAGCAGCCACCCAGAAGCGTACCCCTAGCAAAGCGGGATAAAGTGAAAGAGCTTGTAAGTGAAATGGAGCGTGATGGCGTAATCGAGCCATCTTCTGGTCCTTGGAGTTCGCCTGTAGTCTTAGTTAAAAAGAAAGATGGCAGTACTAGATTCTGCGTAGACTACAGGAAGCTCAATGACATAACCAAGAAGGACAGTTACCCGCTCCCCAGGATCGATGACACTTTGGACACGCTAGCTGGTACCAAATGGTTCTCTACGCTGGACTTGCGAAGCGGATATTGGCAAGTGGAGATTGCAGAGAAAGACAAGGAGAAAACTGCCTTCAGTGTCGGCAACGGTTTATGGCAGTTCAAAGTCATGCCATTTGGTCTCTGCAATGCTCCGGCCACATTTGAACGCCTAATGGAGAAGGTACTGATAGGACTTCACTGGAAGACATGCTTGGTATATCTCGATGACATAATCGTGATGGGGAAAACTTTTGATGAACACCTCAAAAACATGGCAGAAGTTCTCGAACGAATATCATCAGCTGGATTGAAACTTAGCTTGAAGAAATGTGCATTGTTCCAGAAAGAAGTAAAGTATTTGGGGCATCGTGTTACAGCAGACGGAATCTCAACAGATGAAGATAAAATAAAAGCAGTAAGGGACTGGCATCCACCTAAAAATCTTCATGAATTGCGCAGCTTTTTGGGCCTTTGCACATACTACAGACGTTTTGTGCCGAATTTTGCCAGTGTAGCTGCAAGCTTGCATGAGCTGACAAAGAAGTCAAGACCATACCATTGGGGCGAGCCACAGGAAAAATCCTTCCAGAAGCTCAAAGAATTATTATGTACGTCACCAGTGCTAGCGTATCCCATAGCTGGAGAAAAATTTGTGCTGGATACTGATGCGAGCGGCTATGGCATAGGGGGTGTGCTATCCCAAGTAGTAAATGGCACTGAGAAGGTCATAGGGTACTATAGCCGTGTACTCTCAAAACCTGAGAGGAACTACTGTGTGACACGACGTGAGCTTCTGGCGGTATTGGAATGCATTAAACATTACCATAAGTACCTGTATGGTCAACACTTTACATTAAGGACCGATCATTCTGCACTGAGATGGCTATTGCAGTTTAGAAATCCTGAAGGGCAACTGGCAAGGTGGATTGAGCGTCTGCAGAGCTACAACTTCAGCATTGAGCATAGAAGGGGCACAAAGCATAACAATGCGGATGCTCTTTCGAGAAGACCGTGCTGTTTAGAGTGTAAACATTGTGTTAGAACCGAGCAAAAGGAAGGCGTTGTGGATGTTCGGCTAATGCACATCGGCCCTGATGAAGACTTGTCAGCGGCACAGAGAGACGACGATATACTAAGGAAAATTATTGCGGCCAAAGAAGAGGACAGACGACCATCCCGGAATGAAATTTCGGCTGAAAGCCCACTCGCCAAATCTTATTGGGCTCAGTGGAACAGCCTTAAGGTAATAAAAGGGTGTTTATACCGCGTATGGGAAAGTGTAGATGGCAAAACAACTTCAAATTTAATAGTTGTGCCATACTCCAAGATAAGTAAAGTTTTACAGGAGTTTCATAATGGACCCAGTGGCGGTCATCTTGGAGTAACAAAAACACTTGAGAAACTGAAGCAGCGTTTCTATTGGGTTGGATGTCAACAAGCCGTAGCTGACTGGATAGCAAACTGCCCACAATGCATAGCAGCCAAAGGCCCAGTAAGAAGGAGCCGGGGACAGCTGCAACAATACAACTCAGGAGCACCATTCGAGCGGATTGCAATGGATGTAGCAGGTCCCTTTCCCGTTACCGAAGCCGGAAATCGTTATGTACTTGTGGTAATGGACTATTTCAGTAAATGGCCAGAGGTATATGCTATACCTAACCAGGAAGCAAAGACAATTGTAAATGCTTTCGTCAACAACTGGGTATGTCGCTATGGTGTCCCAATAGAATTACATTCCGACCAAGGAAGGAATTTCGAGTCTGCCATATTCAGGGAAATGTGCGAGTTATATGGGATAAAGAAAACCAGAACGACGCCGCTGCATCCACAGTCTGATGGCATGGTAGAAAGGTTCAATCGCACCTTAGAAGAGTACCTACGAAAAGTAGTAAGCACCCATCAGAGGGATTGGGACGAGCACATCCCCAAATTTTTAATGGCATATAGGTCAGCTGTACACGACTCAACATCGAGAACGCCAGCCAAAATTATCTTCGGGACGGAATTAAAACTACCTGGTGATTTGGAATTTGGTGTTAAGCCAACTGTAGAGGAAGGAGCTATTACGTCCCAGGAGAAGGAGGATTTAAACGAACTGCATGAGTTCGTGCGCAATAGAATCAAGATGGTCAGTGACAAGATGAAGGCTAGGTATGACCGCGCAGCAAACTCGGAGGGATTTATTGAAGGACAATTGGTTTTACTGTATAACCCACAACGAAAGAAAGGATTGTCCCCAAAATTACAGACTCACTGGGATGGCCCGTATAAAGTGATTAAGAGAGTGAATGACGTTGTATACCGGATACAGAAGCACAATAGCCCAAGGTCGAAAATGAAGATAGTACATCTCGAACGATTGGCGCACTATGGAAGAGGTGATTGTATGCCTATTCGGGACGAACAGGCTTAAGTGGGCGGCAGTGTTACAAAGATTAGAAATAGATTTAAATAAAACGACAATGTGGCTATATGTACTTGGCAGCACTGGCAATATTATCTATAGTTGTCAAAATGTTACAAACACTATATAGATAATATTCAAATTAACGGAAATGGAATACTCCAGAATATACAAGATCATTCAAGGCTGTGCCAATAAGAGTAAACCACAACAACAACAAACATAGCAACAT
>OY776281.1:40126186-40431186 GCA_963675445.1 Linnaemya vulpina | reverse complement strand
TTTGCCTAAAATCGCCTGACAATAAAATCAACGCACCACTAAACAACTCTGAGTTATCTCGGAGATCTTTCATTGATCTTTCCAAAGCTTCAACAGATTTCTTATTCGCCTACTCATGCATATGACGTGGGCTGTGCATAATGTTTTTAAATATTTAAGTTCTTAGTGATGTATTTATATGTAATTTATTTCATAGATCCCCGAAGTTGTGATTTAGAATAGCTAAGTATATAAATTGAAATCATGGTTTGACCAAAATTGAATTGTAATGAATTTAAAAATGAATTGTATTTCAGTTTTTCAAAATAATAACTCAAATATTTCGAAATGAATGCAGTGTTCACTAAGATGGCTATAACTCATGAACCAACACACATACAAACCATATATACATAAGAACCTTGGTATTGACGTCACCTTTCATATAAATTTTGCAGAAACAAAATCGGTTCAGGCATTCCGGAGAACATCAATGCAACTTATTTATATATATATATATATATATATATATATAGAAGATTTTCCAATTCACACTTGTTGATCAAAAAACACAGAATAACAATTTGTCAACCACCGAATGATGCCGATGAATCAATGACGTAAGCATTTAGCGACAAGCACAAATAATAGGTCGTGTTTGACTTCGGTTGTGCTTCAGCTAGAAAACTATTGTACACATTTTGCTTTTCAACGTAACCAATAGAAAATGACAGAAAAAGAATTTTGCTCGCTTGCTTATATACGGTCAACGAATTCATTCAATATATTGGTGCACTAAGTAGATACTGGCAATTGTGAGTGACGAATTTATTACAGAAGAACCGTCAATAGCAGTCTTGCCAAACAAGTGGGTAATTTTGTATGCGTGCACCATTTCAAAGTGTTTTGTTGTTCTAAATTTCGACGTCTACCGACACTTCATACAAATAACAACTCCTTTAGTTGTTGTAATGTTGATTTGTCATTGTGGCGGTACCATTTTACATTACTACACCATGGTTGCAATGATGTTATATAATTAAAAATTTTGCTCATGTAATATTTGTTGTGGTTAAATTTGTAACGACAGTATACAGTATACTCTAATACTCCCTCAACTGTTTGTCCTTAAAACATTTTGAAACCGTACAAACCAATTTTTTTAGATTAAGACGGTGTATATCTCTTTTACATCATTTTCCATTGCCTCAAAAACGCTAAACACAATGAGGGTTAATATTGACAAAATCACCTACTATAGTGACAAATATATAATACTGGCACCACTGTATGAAATTCCCTTTTGTAATATTATCAGAAGGGTGTCACATGTACTCATTGATATCCGACACTATAAGAGGGTTAATTTTACTACCAAATAGAGTACAATATAATCGCCACACATACATATGTCCACAAGTGTTAGCCAAGAAGAGTATTTCAACATACAGAAAATAGCAATTTTCAGAGTAGTAGTACTACTTGTTGTTGTTGTGTTGTTGTTGTAAAAATATATAATAATAATATAATCATAACATATAAATAAAACAAAACAAATACAATTAATTACAAATAAGTTAATATAACATAATACTCGAGGAAACACAAGTTCATTTGAAATGAATTCTTATAAATTCAACTTCTTAAACGTAACGAATCTTAAAGGCCTTCACATTACTAAAAACTAAATTTGAAAAAAAATGAAGCGAAGGACGTCAATTGTGCAGCTGAAAACATATGTAAGTGCGTGTTTATGTGTATAGATAAAGTCGATTATTTTATAAAACTAGAGTATGTTTGAGATATAAAAAGTATAATTAAAAAATGTATTACACATCTACAAACACTACAACAAAATAAGAACTTGATGCTAATTATGTAGCAACGAATAAAATCCACAAATATGCATTGGACATATTGTAAATTGTGTTTAAAACGAAGTATATAATCCCCCATAAAGTTTAAATAACCAAGAAAACAGTTACAAACAAAAGAAACTAAACAACATATGCCTAATTCATCTACAAACTTATCTATAGTTATACCGGAACTCAACTGCTTACATCTGCAAATTGAATAACAAATTTACTGCTAATTATTTTTTATGAACAACTATTTTATTTTTATGTTCGCTAAAATTACCCTAAGGCAACCACAAATAGTGCGAATGGATAAAATTGTTAAACTCTGTTTAGATATGAATATACCCAAGTCTTTAACCTTCATCGCGAAATTTATAAGAGCTCATAGAACGTTTTTAGATATATATGTTAATTAAACGACAAAATACCCATTACTTTAATAAGTGTTAACAAATTTTTTGTGTACGTAGACTTGTATTTGCCAGTGAAGTTTTTAAAGGTATATATATATATATATATATATATATATATATATATATATGTATATATGTATGTTGTCTCTAGTTTCTGTTCAAGCATTGCAAAACTTATTGATAAACTGATTATTGGTAGGTTGAGGGAAAAGAAACGAGTTCTTAGCTTTTTCGCTTGTATTTTATTAATCATTTCTACTTTGAAAAAAACATCAATAGACAGAAATATATAATTGTCAAACTGCACACAAAATATAATCACTTTAACCTTAGCAATAACAAACAATCCCACGTCAATGAATCCCAACAAACATTTGTTGGAAAGGACTGTAAATTTTGTTACATACAAATTTATTTAGTAACATTTTATATAGTAAATTTATGTGCAAATATGCTTGAAATAGCTGGGGATATGTGTTTTTCATATTGCAATAATAGTTCTTTAGCTAGTTCATAGCACGTGCTCTGCTCAACACTTTCACCCTCCAAACACTTCCATATTATAATCGTATTAAAACCAGGTTAAGCGAAAAATTTACATATTATTTTAAATATTATGGTGATTTAACTTTACTATTTGATTTTGTATTGCAGTTTTTAAAAGCTAATAAGCTTCTTAGATAACCATTTAATCGATGCACAATAAATCACAAAAGTAATATATTCTTACATACTTACTTATGGCATGTATACACATATATATATATATATATATATATATATATATATATATGTATGTATGTATATATATATATATATATATATATATATATATATATATATATATATATATGTATGTTTTAAGATTATAAAATTCTTCTTTAGTAGTTTCTGTATAGTATCGTCTAGCATGTTTTTCTCTATGTCACAGGCATTCATTGACAGAAGAGTAGTCTCCATATCCATTTTGAATTGTAGAAATATGACTAATTATTGCGCAATACGATGTATGGTGAAATGAAAAATAATTGGAAGAATAGAGCCAGAATGCTGCAGACGGTAACTTTTACCAACGCCAAGTCATTCAAACCAGCGAAAATTACTATACTGTTCAGAAATGGCACAGAAAATATGATGATTCAGTGGCCTGATCGCAGTTTATTCTATTTTTCCCGTTTTCTTCACTTCCTTTCAGTTGTATTTTAAGAAATTTATTCTCTTCAATTAAGAAAAATAACACATTATAAACCAGGATATAAAATCAAGTTATAATAAAATAATTTGTTCTATTTTGCCTCTAGTAGTAAAATATTAAGTAGAAAAACCCTAACTCAAATTATTACAACTTTACAGGATGAGGTAAAACGCAATTAAAGCTGTACTAAACACAATATGAACGCGTGTTTTTTTTTACAGTGTCACTACTTTGAGTAGGTATCACTAATTTATTTAAGCACCTATTTAACACCTGATAATTGCCTTTTGTTTATTTTTCGATGAAACCCATTTCTGGTTGAATGGGTGCGTAAATAAACAGAATTGTCGCATTTTATATGAATACCATCACATCCATAGAAAACTACTGTTTGGTGGATTGTATGGGCTAGCGGGGTCATTGGCCGATATGTCTTCAAAAACGATGATAGTCTGTTATTTTCAATGTTGAACGGTTCATGAACATGATTCGAAATTTTTCGCACCTCAATTATGTGGCATTAATTTTGCTGGTAAGTGATTCCAACAGGACGGAGTCACATGCCATACAGTGGGCGCTACAACTGATTTAATTTCACGTAACGTCCCAATAAATTGGCCAGCAAGATCGTGTGATTTGACCCCATTGGATTATTTACTTTAAGGTTGTGTCTATGCCGATAAACTACAAACAATTTAACACCTGGAAATATACATTCAAGAAGCTATCGGCGAAATACGGCCACAAATGCAAGGAAAAGTTGTTCAAAATTGGTGTTCCATTCTACGCGCCAGCCGTAGCCGCCACACGACAGAAATCATATTTAAACATTAATTTCATTCAATTTTCTTTCAAATAAAGCTCGTTTCATTGATATTAAAAATATATATCCTTGATTTATTATGATTTAAATATTTGTGACAAGATCTATTTGTCGAAACGTATCAAAAGAGTTTTGTGGTATTTCTTGATATAAGAAAATATTTCTCTCATTAAAATGTTTTTCATCACTTTTCGGTTTTAAAGCCTTACTTTTTTGATTTTGAAGTTCTTTTCTTTATCAAAGCAATTCTATACATAATAATATTTATAAAAATGTACATACGAGTATAATATTTTTCAAATAAAAGCGCACATATTTTATTTAAACATGCTTCGTTATTAGAATAAATTTGTTATATATTCATATTATAAAAAACATTTTTATATAAATTTTTTTTTAAATACTTCAAAAACGAAAAAGAAAAATTGTTTCTCTAAAAAGGTTTTTTTTGCTCAGTGTACTAGTAAACTTCAGTATATGATAACTTAATATATAAACGATCTCTATTGTGTGTACTTAGTGCCTGCATTAGTCAATAGTGTATTCGCCAATACTGTATTCGTCACAACTCTAACTCAACAAAAATTTGTTAATTTGGTTTAGATATATCAGTGTTTTTTATGTTTGCTGTGAGCACATCACGACTATTATGCGCACATACTTGGGATCAAGTCTGTAATACCATTTTTGCGCTGCGACGTCTTCGCTATTTTTTCTCGTACCTGCGTCTTGCAGCTCAGCTGCTCTTTTGTCAGGCTCTACCTGGCTCCACTTGGGAAGTCGTTATTCGCACCCCTGGGTGAGATACGGTGGCAAGTAACCTGTTGACTCCAATGTGCTAGTATTAATGGCCAGCATCACAGCAATGGTATAGGGTATGGTTCTATTTGGAGAACTGCGCGATTATCGATGGTTCTGTTGACATTTTCCGTAGGATTCTTCTATAGGGAATAATTCACCGTGAATTGTTGGCGATTTTGCAATTTCTTCGTTTTATAAACTGGAAACCGCTGCCGGTTAGTAACACCTGTTGGACTCTGTATCGCTCTCCGATTCTTTCTAGAAGGACACTTCCTGCTGTAGTCCGTCTACAAGGAAGTGTTCGTGGCAGGCGGCTTACGAAATTAGCACACAGAACCACCCATTGTTCCTCTGCATTTCCAATACTTCCTTCTTTTAGAGAAGCTATGTCAGTCGACGATGTTGCACCGAGGAACCGACAGACATCTTTTGCGCATCTTTAGAATAACTGCAACTTTATCAGAGTCCATTTTAATAATTTTTTCGCTGCAGGGGGACCAACTCATCTTTAAGAAATGTGCATTCCTCGATGCTGATTATAAACTTGGCTGCGCGTAGTCAACGAAGACGTTTCTTCAAATTTACTAAGTATTATTCGAACGTGCTGGCGTTAACGATATCGTTCAGGCACGCAAGTGCATAGTGCTCGATTCCTGGGCCGATGAAGATATCCAGTGTTCTCTGGAATGTGTCTAATGTGTAGTATAGCCCCAACGGCATGACCTTTCTCTGAAGTGGACTCCTCCTACCTGCAACTGCAAATGCGGTGTACTTGTTGCTATGCTCATCCATCGCTATCTAGCATTTGTCAGGTCGGGGTATTTCTGAGAATGGTGTCGATTCTGATCAGCGGATAGGCATCCGATACGGACTTGGCGTTAATCTGTTTAAGTCCATGCACATACGCTATTACCAGTTTTTCTTTCTTCAAATATAATAAGCAAAACAACTCTCTTCCAATTTTTAATTTTTTCCAGTTATATATCCTTCCCCAGGAATTATGGTTAGAGCTTATGCAAGTCATGACATTATTCGAAATTCGTTTTACACAAATTTCATTTTGCACCTAATAGTAACGGAGGAGCTTGTCAATAAAACTATGCTATGATCTTTAAGAATATGTAGATTACTATTTATTTGAAGCAGTAGTCATTAGTATTTCCATAAATAAAAATTTTATCACCAATTAATTAGTATAATAATACAAGTTTTTCAAGCTTAAGCTCTTTATATTATATATGTATATATATGTATATATATATATATATATATATATATATATATATATATTGTATATATATATATATATATATATATATATATATAGTATATATATATATATATATATATATATAGTATATATATATATATATATATATATATATATATATAGTATATATACATATATATATATATATATATATATATATATATATGTATATATATATATATATATATATATATATATATATATGTATATATATATATATATATATATATATATATATATATAAGCTTGAAAACCTTGAATTATTATACAAAAAAGAGGTCGAAAAATCAGCAAAAAAAAACTAATTTGTGTACAGTTAGTGTTAATTTATACTATGAAAATTTTTTTTATAAGCAAAAACTTTTTAATATGGCATGTTTATAATATAATTATATCTTTTATGTACTTTACAAATAGAAAATAAACATTCATTGACACACATTGAATCAATCCAAAGTGCTAAAGAAAGGGAGACCTAAAGAAAAATAACGTTATTATGACATGCATGGATGGATATTAAACAATATATGCAATAAATAATGCTGGAAGGTGAAATACGTATATAAATAACTTCAAAACATAAAAACAAATAAATAAAATCAACACCAATGAAAACAAGCAAATCATTGTTTAAAATATGACGGTAAGCTTATTTCTAATTTATAAGTATATTTAGATGTACATATATATTTAGATATATATCTACTTACGCGGATTCTTGAGACGGTTCGAGCTAAAGCACCGTTATTTCAATTTAAAATATGCTATAACGTTTGAATGCATCAAAAGATTCAGATGTGATAAGCGGTGTTATATGTGGTTTCCGATTACTATAAAAAAGGAGAACTCTAACTGAACAGATATATAAAATCGGAGTTTTTTTTTTTTAAATCATATTTTCGAATTTAATCGTTCATTATATCTCACGAATGGATTAAACGATCATGATTTTTTCAATATCAACAGCTGATTAGTTTGTGGAATCAATCGGTAAGCCCGTTTACAAGTTATTAAACAATATTTCTTTTGGGCGCATTCAGTTCAGCCATTCAAAAGTTATATGCTTGTCAAATATATATGTACTCAAACAGACATACGTACAAATACATACCCACACATAGTGGCACCACATCAAAATACGTTGTAAACGCTTCCTACGGACTCAGAACGTCAAAATCTGATGAGACCTCGATTTTTGCAAAACGGGGTTAAACCAATTCTAGCGGGAAGTAGAAAGGTTACATCACTTGCTACACATGATAATTAAAAAATACTAAAAGTAACGCAAACACTTATTTTTACATATTAAATAAAGGGAGAAGCATGCCCAAACTTTCTTTCTCTCCTGAAAATTCTTTGGTTACTCTTTCATTTCAACTCAGAACTCATCCAAAGATGAGTTCTGAGTTGAAATTCCAAAGGAATTGTTATTTTATTGTTTTTTTTTAACTACAGATATGCTTTTATTTATTAAAATGATAAAATTATAAAATCAAACGTACATTCATATGTACTTTTTTGGCTGATTAGTGTTGAAGGCAGTTTAAATGCCTGTTTAATTTTTGTACATTTTAGAGCTGGTGAAAGCTCTTAGTGAAAATAAACTTTATTTTGCCGGATTATAGGGGCGATTAAATCTGAGCCTTTACTTCAATTTTGTCTTGGTTATATAATAATTTACAATATTGGAACCTTAAGAATTTGATGTTACTAATTCCAATAGATTTCCCGTAGGAATTTTCTTAATTATTTTTTAATGTTATTATATTTTTGTAATTTTTAAAAATACCTATCATAGTCGACTTTTGACGGTATCCTACCTTATAATTAAATTAAATATAACTAAATATGATAATTTTATAAATACATTACACGTCAACCCTTTAGAAAAATTCTTACAATTTTTTTTACTCATATCTTTTAGATACTTTTTAAATTATTATTGTGTACTTTCTTTGTTTTGTTCCCTATTTCGACAATACAGCTTACTCCTTCTGTATCTACTACCTTATAAGGACCATGATATGGAGCCTGGTTTTTTCTTCTATTATATTTGCGTACTAGTACCAAGTCTCATTTTTTTAACTTTAACGGGTTAATTCTTAGACAATTGTCTACTCTTTTAATTTGACTTCTTGAAAGAGAATTGCAGACGTGTTCTTAGTTCCTGTGTATAATTATCTATATTATACATAGGTCTATTATTCAATGCATTACCTCTAGGGAGATTTGGCAATCTTCCAAATATCAGTTCAAAAGGTGTAACCTGTGTCCACATGAGGTGTTGTGTTATGAGCCAAACAGAAGTATGGGATCCATTTGTCCCACTCGTTGTTTGTGCAGAAACTTAACAGAAACTCGTTTTAGACTCTGTGATTCCTTTCTATAGAGCCAAGCGTTTGATGATGATAGGGTGTACTAAAGACCTGTTCATTCAAGAACTCAGTTCCCTTATCCCATTTGAGTACCTTGAAACTCCCATATACTAGGTATACCTCCGTAACTATCGCTCTCGCAACAGTTTTCGCATCTTTTGGTTCTATTGGACATGCTATAATATATTTTGTCAGATCCTTCTGTATGGACAATATGTATCTGAACTGATTCGAGTACCTAAGTGGGCCTACTATGTCTACCGAAATCACATCAAAACTATTCCCTGGTGTATCAGTTACAACAAGCTTTTCTTTCGTATAAACAGTTTGTTTATTGATTTTGCACTCTTTACAACTCAACACGTGTTTTTTTATCATTTTTCTCATGATTTTCCAAACGAACTTCTGTTTCAATCTTAACGTCGTTTTCCTTACGCCTAAGTGTCCTCCTAGTGGTGAATTGCGATGCTCATTAATCAAACTATTCTGTCTGTCTATATCTGTGATACGCGTGGGTTCCGTGTACAATAAAATTTTCGAATTTTCGCCATTTCTCCGTTTTACCTTATTAAAAACATCTACAAATTGTTTGTTGGTTATAACTTTAAATATTTCGTCTGTATTACTCGGAGCTAGTTCTACATTGAGAGATTTCATCCTTGGTAAAAGCTTCTCTAACGACAACTGTGTTCGTCAGATTATCACTACACCTGAATAATACCTCTAAAGCAGTAACTATGATATGCGGTTTCCGAAACTGTGACCCTAGTTCAAATCGTAATATTCTTACTTTTCTGACGTCCGAAATCGATGTGCACTCCCATGTAAAAAGTTGATCAGGCTTTTTAACAGCAATGTCGTTATTTCGAAAATTCGAACTTCTTGTCATACTCCGCGTAATGGTCAGTAACTTTTTCATATTTTGCCCTGTCCCTGTAGGAATCATCCCTTTCAACATATCACTATTTATTTTTATCCTTGACAACGCGTCAGCGTTTTTATTCATCTTGCCCTTTTTATATGCTATATCGGAATCATAGTCGGAAAGATCGACTCTTATGCGTGCCATTTTAGATGACGGATTATTATGGGAAAATAAAGAAATCAATGGTCTATGGTCCGTAATTACGTAAAACTTTCTACCGTATAGATAGGGACGAAAGAAATTAATAGCCCAACGTATGGCTAACAGCTCCTTTTCAATAACCGATTTGTTCAAGTCATGTTTCGACAGATTTTTGCTCGCGTATGATATAGGTAGGTTTGAGCTTATCTCCCCTTGTGACAGCACTGCTCCTAAAAAATTTGAATGTATCTGTCGTCAAAATAAACGGTTTGCCGAAATCAGGATGGGAGGATTTATTGATTTTGATTTGAGAGTCTCAAATGATTTCTGGCAATCATCACTCCAAACGAATTTTTTGTTTTTCTATACCTTAATAAAGTGTTTTATATTACTGTAATTGATTTTAAATAAACATTTTGTATTACTATTTTTTATATGCAAAAAAGGAAAAAAAAGTGGAATTAATTGTGTTTTTGACAGTGGTTGTGCTCAAGCATCCGGATTTGGTGCCAAGTTTCCGATGCAATCTCCCAAGACGGGGGTGGATTTGCGTTGTCCGGTATTCCTCTGTCGGGATTTCTTTGGGAAGATTTGGCAGGATCGCCATGTAAGGATCTTGCACCGGTAGTGGTAATTATTTTTATTTTTCTTGAGTAGAATCTCTTCCTACCCGTTTTTAGCCGGCGCTGATTAACACCACTGGCTGATTAGTGTTGAAGCCAGTTTAAAGGTCTGTTTATTTTTTATACTTTTTAGAGCTGGTGAAAGCTCTTAGTGAAAATAAAATCTATTTTGCCGGATTATAGACACGATTAAATCTGAGCCTTTATATCAATTTTGTCTTGCTTATATACTAATTTACAATATTTGAACAATAAGAATTTTTTGTTACTAATTCCAATAAATTTCCCGTAGGAATATTCTTAATAATTTTTGTAACGTTATTATATTTTTGTAATTTTTATAAATACCTATCATAGTCGACTTTTGATGGTACCCTAACTTATAATTAAATTATATATAACTAATTATGATAATATTATAAATACATAACACATAAACGTTTCTTCCAATTGATACAGTTATTTAAAACTTTTTTCTTTGGTTTGTGAATTATTCGAACAACTGCAGCCCTTGCCATATAATGGATAATCTATTTGTTTAATTCAGAATCAACAAATTAGAATAAATAAAATATATTGTGCGAAACAGTAGGCAAATTATTTAGCAATACAAAAGATATAATAAACCTGTTAAAATTATTAAATATAGTTTATCAAATCCCCCTATTAATAATGGTACTCAAAATCGTGATAGAGCATATGTAAGAATTTAAATGAAAATCTGACCATAAATCATATAAATCATATATATATATATCACATAAATCATATATATATATATATATATAAATAATATTTTATTGTTGTTGTGTCTAATTTTTAACATTTTTTCTTTTAATAATTAATAGATTTGTTTGAGTTTTGAGGTTATTTTCGAAATATCGAAATATGTATATTTATATAAAATAACATCAAAACTCAAACAAATCTATTAATTATTAAATAATATTTTAGTTCAAAGAAGTTGTTGTGCTGCATACTAAAAAGTCATAATATAATAGCAATATTTCAGGTATGTTTTTGTCATGTCATAAAATAGCTCTAGAGGTCTGAGTCGAACGGCTGAAAATCTGTAGGCGAGACGGTAACAGTATATGTTTGCCGCCGTTACTTATATATGATAAACGACTAGGAAACGGCTAAAAAATTATTATCATATCATAAATTAATCCAAAAGACTGTAAATTAAATCACATTTTTATAACACAAAAAAAAAATTAGAAGAAAACTAAATCGAAAAAGCTATTTATATACAAGTGAAAAACTGAACGTTTTTTCGTATAACGCCGAAAAAATATGTATTCAGCTCATATCAAGGCACAGCCGTTTTAATTTATACATACAAATTCATTTAGATATTCTTGTGCATAATAAGTTATGACAGGTTTTTTTCGCACTAGTCATATTTTTTGTGCTATTATATATTATGACTTTATGACCACAGTGTGAATCTCCCAATTATTAACGTTCCACTAGATAGGAGAATTAATATTAGGTACAGCTAATGTTGCTCATACATAGTTTCATTAGAAAAAAGGGGAAATTATATATTAGGTTATATTAATATTTTGCTTTTCTCATGCTTGCATATACAAAAGTTTTTAATACATTAATTTTGACGATATTTTGTTTGCATGTGTTGAATTGAAACAAGAGAAATATTAAATTTTAAATTACACTAGTTTATATGTCACAAAAAGAAGTGGCGAAATATTGGAATAAACAGTTTTAAAATATTAGAACAAATAGTTGTAAGAAAAATAAAGAAAAACAACAACTATCAATTGTTTTAATGTAAAAACAATTTATTTAGAGTGTTGACAACATAAATTGTGTTGGCGCGGACACTTGCTTTTAAATTAGTTAATGTTTTTGCGAATTGTCGTTTTAACTCTTTAATTTTTAGTTTAGTTTAGTTTCATTCTACAATTGATTGGCTTTTTTCCGACTCTAATTGTAGTTGTAAGAGAAATAAAGAACAACAACAGATAATAATAGTTTTATAGCCTATTTACACTTACTCACATCTTAGAAATGTGTGTAAAGATGTTGAAAATTTAAAAGAACTGTTTAAATTACATTTTCCACATCTTTCATTTGTCAATTGTTACTTCACGTGTTTTGGTTTGGGCAAACAACGAAGTATTTATTGCTTTTTTGCTATAAATAAATTTATTGTATATGTTCATAGATAGCTCGAAACAATATTATAATTAATGTATAACAAATAATTAATAAATATATACAACAAATAATTATTTTATTGAATTATTCTCCAAGAAACTTAGTTCTATTATAAAATTTGAGTTAAAAATTGTATATGTGTAGACACAAGGGAGTCTTTATAACCTGTTTTTGGTATCTAGACACGTTCAGAATATAGTGGTATGTTCACAAAAGTTATTCAGCTTTATCGTGGCTACAACTTTTACAAATATAATGCATGAAAAATTAGGATTTCCTAAAAGTTAAGATAAAAAAACTGAAAAATTTGCTGTTCTCTAACTTTAAAAAAAAACTCTGCTTTGGGCAGTGTGCTAATATTGGAAAGATTTGGAACCAATAAAACGGAATCGGTCACCAAATTGGCTAACCTGAGTATAGTGCTTTACTACAATTTCATAGCATAATCGAACCCATTTAGTCACGACCTTTCACTTTTTCCACTGTTGCACAGCGTTACTTTTAATTAAATTAAAATTTACTTACATTATTCGGTCCCTCTCATTGTATAAATTTTTGACACTTATATATTTTCTAGTGATGGTATGAATTTTTAACAATTGCTTTTAATTTCTTGTAGTGATGACACTAAAATAATCGAAATATGTTGAGTCCAGCAAAATGAGATACGAAGATCTTGTAAAGATGTTGAGTTTTTTTTATTTAGTCTCTATATGGGAAGATTTTAACATCTTGCCAAAATGATGAAAGATGATAAAGTTTAATCGTGATTGTCATGATAGACGGACGTATTGCGGAAAAAATACTTTTGCTCGTTTTCAATATGTTTTTTTTATTATGCATTGTTGTAATGTTCATTAAGTTCTTATAACAACAATTGCACACAGGAGACAGAGACTCTTAAAAAATCGAAAAATTAAAAGGTAATGAGTGAACATGATGTTTCAAACTCAAATATAAATAATGAAAAAAACAATACCTTAGATTCATATAGCAAAAACAACCATAATAATTCTATAATTGAAAGATAAACCCAATATGACACAATGAGTAAACAAAAAAATAATAATTATTATGCTATTCTGGACAAAGATAGAAATTGCAGCTAAGAATATTTAAATAAATTCGCAAAACATGTAAATGATCATGAACCAACAACATCTCAAAGTCTTTCACAAGCAGAAAAAAATGTAAATAGTAAAAAGATAACAAAACAAAATAAAAATAAAAAAAATTCCTCCACTTAATATATATAATGTGGAACCTAATGAATTAACTAAATTTATCTAAAAAGGTCTAGAAATAAAAACTTTAAAATCAAAGAACTCAATAATAAAAAAACTGCCATCTATCGATGATTATGTACGTGTTAAAGCCTATCTTCAAGAAACTAAAACTGAATTTTTCACGTTTAAACCTAAAAGCTTAAAGTCTAAAACTTTACTTCTAAAAGGACTTAGCGCTAACTTGGACGTTGATGGGATTTATCAGGAGCTTTGTAAATATATAGCAATGATAATTAAAAAACTTTAAAAGTTAGTTCATTTAAAACTAAAAAATTTATCATGAATGGACAAGATCTCCGTTCAAGTTAGCGGCGAAAGCAGCCTTAATGACCTCAAATCTATAAACGGACTTTCCCATCGATGTATACGATGCGAACCTCTAAGAAAGACGGAAATTGCACAATGTTGGAAGTGCCATCATTTTTTTTATACCTCTTCAAACTGCTTCTTGAAGCCCAGATGTGTAAAATGCGATAAAATGCACAATTTTGGTGAATGCGAACAAGAAAAAGTGTCGGAAAATTAAAGGGAAAGATTATATTGCGTACTGTGCTATAAGTATGGTCACCCAGCTTCATATGGTGGATGCGAAAAGTACAAGGAGATGTCTGAAAATAGAGCATTGGAAAAACGCATATATATTACTCCTTATAAAAGTCTTGCAAAGGTTTTGAAGAACAACCAACAACGCACAACCAGCTCGAACTCCATCCAACAAATGTTGGAACAACTTAACTATACCATGCAGTATTTATCTAACAAACTTATAAATCTAAATAAAAAGCTACAACTACAAACAAGTAGATTAGATACTATATTTTCAATGTTGGATTAAAATGTATGAATCAACTGTAAAAAACCTTAAAATAATTGAAATTAATGTAAATTATATTTTAAAGCTTATTAGAAGGTATGAGTTATTGATTTTTATAAAATTGCAAAAGCCAGATATAGTCTTGCTAAATGAAACAAAACTAAATACTGTAATGACACGTTCTCGCTGGGTTCTGGGGTAGACGTCAGCGGCATCCAGGGTTGTCAATGGTATATAAAAAAAATACAATAAGACAACGAGTGCATTTAACAGAAATTTATTTACAAGATTTTCCAAAGTATGATACAAACAAAAATGCGGAGCAGTTCTTGGGCGGCAGTGAGTTTTTATTAGCGAGTGGATCAAAATAGCTGGAGACGATCACTTCTGTTTATATACCCCTACGGATACACTCCTGTTAGGTATACAACTGCGTACGGATGTTGTCCTACCCTAGTACAACCCGAACGAATCTAATCGAGTCACTAGCTATAGGTGAGTAACGAACAACGTATCCAGGAAGGAGATACTCCGGTTAGGGAACGGTTCGCCAATTACCGGCTCCAAGGCTCAACGACAAAAGGATTAATTGATAACCACAATAGCCAAATTCATACACCAGTTCGGAGACACTCCTGTTAGCTGTACCAAACTAGCTAGTTTTTTTTACCGATGCTAAAGCAAATCTACTATTGATGTTAAGCTAACGACTTGCCTCTACGTTGGATTCCCAAGAACTGATAGCGATTTCATTCTGCTGTGACCTTTTATGCCTTCGCAAAAACAGAATATTTCTTACTGGTGTATTTACAACAGTGATGCCCAAAAAATTTTTTCTTGTGTATTAGTGAGTAAGAGAAAAATAACATATTGAGAGAATGTATTTATTTACAGCCAAATTATAATGTTAGTAAGAGATTGAAAAACAGAAAAATTATATTGATATTAAAGCTGGATTCACCCATGGTTTCAGAACGATATTGACGTTCGACAACATTTCTAGTTTTTTGAGAGTATGCTCTCAAGCGATTCACCACTTCCCGCATTTGTTCTGCAACATCAAGGCTACCATGTGAAATAATTTTGTAAACTATGTGTGTGAGTTTTACAATTGGGCAATATCACTATTTATTTAATTTTATTTATAACAATATTCACCAGTTATATATTTTTTAATACAAAACAAATGCTCCGTATTTTATTATATACATAAACAATACGAAGCAAATGTGTTGTTATACATACAAATATATAAAACAAGTTCTGTATTTTACTATACATATGTACATATAATATGCTGTGGCATCTCAGTTCTACTTCACTTAAGAAACTAAACTTTCTGGCAGCACAGTTGCAATGCTTCGGAACGTGAATTAAAATTAAACCAATTCAGGTTCCGAAACACGTTACTCTTTTTTTCTCTCTAAAACAGAAACGTCAAACTACATATAAAAAAAACTGTTTCAGAACGTGAAATTCGTTCTGAAACCATGAGTGAATCCAGCTTAAGAAGCAAACATATTAATATATGTATGTACATATTTTTAAATAAAATAATTTAACTTAACTTTTTAAATTTTAAATCAAAATACTCAATTATATTGCGCATAAATTTTGTTTAACAAAAACAAAACAACTTATTAGAATTATTCATTATAAAAAATCAAAAAATTTTCTCGAAAAATAAAAGATTGCAATTGTAAATCTTATATAAACGATTCTAATCATATAATAATAAAAAATAAAAACAGCTGCTACCCATGTGCATTCGTCGCTTGTTCATTGAGGACTAAAAGCCCAACTATAATATGCGTAGGCTAGCTTTGGCTACTGTCAAAACTCGACGAAAAGACCGTCAAATGCATATTCGAACATTTGTGTGGCTATATTATACTTACACTTAGTTGTAAAGCAATGCACTTTTGCAAAAACTAATTTATGATATATACATAACATGTAAATACATATATAAATATTTTCAATTTTTACATACATAAATATATTATCACAAGTAGGTTATTACCAATTTAGAAAGTAATTTAAGATATAATATGGAAAGTACCACAATGTACAACAATGTATAACAATGTGTGCAAGTGGTTGGCAACGTATCATAAATGGTAGGAAAATACACAAATCTATATATATAAAAATAAGTTGCATTGTGTTAGTAATTGATGTTCTCCGGAAAGCATGAACCGATTTTGTTTCTGCAAAATTTATATGAAAGGTGACGTCAATACCAAGGTTTTTATGTAAATACAGTTTCTGTATGTGAATTGGTTTATGAGTTATAGCCATTTAATGAACACTGTAATCATTTCGAAATATTTGAGTTAATATTTTGAAAAACTGAAATACAATTTGTTTTTAAGTTCATAACATTTAAATTTTGGTCAAACCATTAATTTAATTTATATATTTAGCTTTTCTAAATCACAACTTCGGAGATCTATGAAATAAATTACATATTATGCACAGCCCACGTCATATGCATGAGTACGCGCAGGATGCAATGACTTATGTGCTTCATTACGGTCGACCAGATTTATTTATAACATTTACGTGTAATCCGCATTAAAGATAATTTATTCGCTGGCCAAAGTCCTACCGACCGCCATGATATCACTTCCCGTGTTTTTAAACAGAAATTGAAAGCGCTTATGGGTTTTAGCGTGAAATCCAAAGTGTTTGGTGAAGTGAAGTTCTGGATGTATTCTGTGGAGTGGCAAAAGCGTGGTTTGCCACACGCTCACATTTCAATATAGTTGGTGAATAAAATCACATGGCATGAAGTTGAGAATGTTATATGTTCTGAAATTCTAGATCAAATAAGTGATCCTGAATTATATGATGTTGTTGTGCAAATATGATACACGGTCCATGCACAGCCCACGTCATATGCTTGAGTACGCAAATAAGATATCTCTTGAAGCTTTGGAAAGAACAATGCAAGATCTCCGAGATAGCTCTGAGTTGTTTGGTGGTGCGTTGATTTTATTGCCAGGCGATTTTAGGCAAACATTGCCCGTCATTCCTAGATCGGCAGCTGCCGATGAAATTATCCGATCTTCATATTTATGGAGATTTGTTAAAACATCAAATCTCACTATCACCGTTCGTGTTCAGTTGCAGAATGATGCATCTGCTGATAAGTTCTCTAAGCAGTTGCCGAAAATTGGGAACGATGCAATGCCTATTGATTACAATGCCTATTGCAATGATTGGTGCTGTAAAATTCTGTCGATACTGTTACCAATGAAGAAGATGTTTTGAATTATCCAACAGAATTTTTTAATTCGTTGGACTTACCAGGATTGCCTCCGCATAATCTCCAAAAAGTACTGATTAAAATGAATTCGAATTAATTTTTTTTTTTTTTGCACTACGAAGTGTGCAAGGGGTTCGCTAGTACACTATAATATATATACAATAAACAAACGCTAAACATTTAATATTTCCATTAATTTTTGACATTATCTATTCAATTATGTGTAGAATTGATTTCGGCGTACATTGCAGCTTCTCTTGTGTGCACGTATCACAGTCTATGGTATGTATGTATCTAAAAATAATTATCAATAACAACGAACAAACAGTTGACCTTTCAAGAAAATGCGATCAGTTTCGCTCTATGCGTAGGAAATTAAATTCAACGAAAAGTTAGCAAAGCAAATTATGGTCGCACACATTTGATTGTATGTATTCGCAAATTCGCCTGCGCTAGCGTACGAATATTATAGTTGGGCCTTTATGCTCTTTTATTTAAGGCTAGCGCTAGCGCAGGCGAATTTGCGAATACCTACAATCAAATGTGTGCGACCATAATTTGTTTTGCTAACTTTTCGGCAAGTTTCGTTAAATTTTATTTTTCTACGCATAAAGCGAAACTGATCGCATTTTCTTTAAGAAAAAAGGGTTGCATTGAAAATAGTTTTAGATACACACAAACCGTAGACTGTGATACATGCACAAAAGAAGCCGCAATGGACGCCGAAAATAATTTTATAGAAAATTTAATAAATAATATGAAAAATTATAAGTGCCTTTATGATAAAAGGGATATCTTTTATTATAATCGAAAAATAAAGGAAAAGGAAAAATGCAGAAAAGTGCATAAAAAGTATTATAATTTATCTTTCTTTGTTCTGCAAAATGTATTTGTGTATTTTCCTTCAAATAATGACCCACTTGCACACACCGTTGGATTGTTTAGTACTTTCCAATTTAATCTATAATTGCTTTCTTAATTGAAATTAATTAACTTGCTTATGATAATATATACATTTATAAGTTGAACTCATATATATATATATATATATATATATATATATATATATATGCATTTATATTTTATGTATATATAATAAATTAATGTTTTGTAAATTACTTTTTTTTGCAACTGAGTGTATTAAGTACTTAAACTCAATAAGTACAATATAGCCACACAAATTCTTGTTGAATTTGCCTTACGCATTTGACAGTCTTTTCGTCGAGTTTTGACAGTAGCCAAAGCTAGCCTACGCATATTATAGTTGGGCCTTAAGAATATGTGTGAGTTCTCTCCAAACAATTGTTTCATGAGCTGGGCATCCCTGATTTACAATAATATCATATACATAGCGCCTAACAATTGATTGGCCAATACTTCATTATTGTAATAAATTTCTTTTCTACATTTGTAGAGCAGAATGTTTTTTAATTGTGTGTATACCATAACTTCATTTAGCAACTGACATTGTACACAATTCATTGGCAAATAACTTAATTATTATGATAAATTCTTTCTTTAAAATGCTGGTGTACAGCCACGTATATGTGTATAAAGACAAACACTCAAGGTATGTATTCGCAGCTGCGGCTTGTTTTCATCGTGTTTAACTAGGTACAGACAAGGCATGTTTTTGTCATGTCATAAAATAGCTCTAGAGGTCTGAGTGGAATGGCTGAAAATCTGTAGGCAATACGGTGACAGTGTATGTTTGCCGCCGTTACTTATATATGATAAACGACTAACATACGTTTAAAAAATTATTATCATATCTTATATTAATCCAAAAGACTAAATTAAATCACATTTTTATAACACAAAAAAATTAAAAGAGAACTAAATCGAATATGTTAAATATATACAAGTGTAAAATTGAACGGCGTTATACGAAAAAGTATAACGCTGCAAAAAAATGTATTCAGCTCATATCAAGGCAGCAGCCGTTTTAGTTTATGCATACAAATTCATTTAGATATTCTTGTGCATAATAAGTTATGACAGGTTATTAACACTAGTCATATATTTCGTGCTATTATATTATGACTTTATGACTACAGTGTGAATCTGCCAATTATTAACGTTCGAATAGATAGGAGAATTAATATTAGGGCAGGTACAGCTAATGTTGCTCATAGTTTCATTAGAAAAACGAAGAAATTATATATTAGGTTATATTAATATTTTTCTTTTCTCATATGTAAAATTGTTTACATATACTAAAATTTTTAATATATTCGTTTTGACGATATTTTGTTTCTATGTGTTGAATTGAAACAAGAGAAATATTTAATTTCAAACTATACTAGCCCTTAACTACAGACGTCAAATTATACGAACGTTAATACAGACCACCGGTAATTTTTACCGGTTATATAAAATATACAAAATATATTTCTTGTATATCAAGATCTAGAAAAAGTTGTAAGACTTTTTACTTTAATCAAATCGCACGAGTTTTTTAACGGAAAATATATTCAGTTTGTAGGAAGTTGGAATTGATCCTTTTCCTAAGATTGTATTGTTTTATTTAATTAACTGTGTGATACGTAAGTAAACCCAGACCAGACGATGTACGTCCAAGTTGGGGAATACTTATTTATTATGTTATGAATGCAAAGAGACAAATCGGACTAAGTAAGTATAAAAATGTCCACTTAGCTCCTATTCGTTATTAAATAAAATAAACGATCCGCTGTTGATCTTTTCTTCTCAGTAGTTCATAAACGAATGAATATTTATTTTCATAAAAATGTTCTTACATGCTAGCTATTAAGTAACTGGCGAAATATTTACAGTTAATCCTATTAAATGATATACAAAGTTGAGTATTTTACATATGAGTGAAGATCTAATAATGATTTGCATATTAAAGACAAAGACGACAAATTAAAAAGAAACAAATCAACTGTACGTTATAATTCATATAAACATAGTTAAATAATATACATATGTATGTATATGTCATACTGCTGTTGATGTTGCGCAGAGATCTGGAATCAAATATCATTATTAAAATAACTCAAAGTGTTCCAACACAACAACAGTATGACTTAAGGATCTAAGTGTACGTGACATGCTGTTGCTGAGGTTTAGCTAAAGCACAATACCAAAATAACTCAAAAGTGCCTTAACACAGCGACAGTATGTATTGAAGACATAAATGTACACTAATACATCCATATAACGTTTATTATATTAGGGAAGATACAATCATTTAAAGTGAATATAATAGAATGAAATCTTAATAAAAGAAAAATATTGATATCAATATTAATATATTAATGTAGATAAATATATTACATTATATAATATTTTACAGCTACACACTCCCCCTCTGGCTCAGAAATCGTCCCGATGATGAGACAGCTAATATCCCAATCTTTCAGGCTGTTTTCTCTCACGTTGCGATCTTCTAATGACTGGGTGAGTTGTTTGGTTTTTCGTTGTATACTCGCAGGTTGTAGCATTATCTGCTGGTGAACTATCTTCTTGCATGTTCTCACGATCAAAAGTTTCATCCATTCTGTTCGTATTGTGAATAGATGAATCATTATTTGTAGTAGCTGCTGAATTGTTGTTTGGTGTCTTGCTGCTTGTTTCATCAATCACAGACGTTTCGTCTTTTATAGTGGCTGCTGAACTGTTTTTTCCCTTATTGTTTGTTGCATTAGTCAACGACTCCCTTCTAGTTGTCCCAGCTATTGAGTTGCTGTTTGTTGTTTCTAGCGTTGCACCAATTGATGACTTTTTGTTATTTGTGGCAGCACCCGAACTGTTGTATACTAGGGTTTTAGGGCGTCCTGTACGTCTTATTGGATAAACAGGTACTTGAGATTCGCCCCTATATAACGTTAAATCCGATGCGTGATATGTTGCCAACGGAATGTTAGGATTAGTCATTTCTGCAACTGTGTAAGAGGAGGATCCCCTTTTATCAATAACAATATATGGGCCATCTCTGCGTGGCACAAATTTTGATGTCTGATTGTTATCTTTCTTACTCAAAATGTGTGTTGATATTCGAATTTTATCGCCGATTTCAATATTTTGTTGTGGTTTGCGTTTCAAATCGGCATACAGTTTATTTTTGTCTTGCATATTTTCTTCCGTTTCCTTTGCCAGTTTCAAAGTATCTGCAAGGCGGAGTAAATGAGGAGTTATTTGAGGTATAAAATTCTCAGCTTTCACTATAGCCTTCAAATCGTTTTCGACTTCAACAGGGAATCTAAGTTCACGACCAAAGGTCAGATACGCGGCAGAATAACCGGTTGATGCACATTTGGCTGTATTCATGGCAAATCTTATAGACGGTAGCTTTATGTCCCAAGTAGTATGGCTCTTGGCAACACATATAGAAAGTTGTACTTTCAGATCTCTGTTTTTCCATTCGACTGGATTAGCTTCTGGATGATACACTGGTGTGAAAGACTGTTGAATACCCAGACAGTATGTTAACTTCTGCATTATCGCTGAAATAAATTGGGTTCCATTGTCGGAATGCAATCTGCGAGGAATACCATATCTCAAAAATATTTTATCAAGTAAAATACGTGCACAATTTTCGGCTGAGACGACTCTTAGTGGGAAAAGTTCTGTCCAGCGGCTACACAAGTCTTCGGAAATCAATATCCATTGATTTCCTTGTGGGGTAATTGGTAAAGGGCCGAACAAGTCAATTGCTAAAATTTCAAATCTGCGGTTACTGCATACGGTCTGAAGAAGACCGGCAGGTTTCATATTTGTTGGTTTAAAACGTTGACACTCATGCCCATCTTGCAAGGCGGCCTGTCAGAGTTTTAAGGCTAAACAACCATTTAAGTGGTTGATGGTCAGTGAGGACCAATATATAGCCCCTAAGCTTTTGAACTGCCCAAACCACTGCTAAGGCTTCATGTTCTGTTGTGGAGTAGTTTCTTTCTGCAGGAAGAAGAAGACGACTTGCGTACTCAATTACATGTTCAGATTGTTCCTCCCCCTGGAGTAAAACAGCTCCAATTGCATAATTACTTGCATCCGTTTTTATTACAAACGGCATATCTTCATTTCCCTGTTGTAGGATTGGCGGTGAAATTAAAAGTTTTTTTAATAAAAAAAAATTTTTTTTTAATTAAAAGTTTTTTTTATTTAATTAACTGTGTGATACGTAAGTAAACCCGGACCAGACGATGTACGTCCAAGTTGGGAAATACTTATCTATTATGTTATGAATGCAAAGAGACAAATCGAACTAAGTAAGTCTAAAAATGTCCACTTAGCTTCTATTCGTTATTAAATAAAATAAATGATCCGCTCTTGATCTTTTCTTCTCAGTAGTTCATAAACGAATGAATATTTATTTTCATCAAAATATGCTCACATGCTAGCTATTAAGTAACTGGCAAAATATTTACAGTTAATCCTATTAAATGATATATAAAGTTGAGTATTTTACACATGAGTGAAGATCTAATAATGATTTGCATATTAAAGGCATACATATACATATGTATGTATGTATATGTCATACTGCTGTTGATGTTGCGCAGAGAACTAGAATCAAATATCATTAAAATAACTCAAAGTGTTCCAACACAACAACAGTATGACTTAAGGAACTAAGTGTACGTGACATGCTGTTGCTGAGGTTGAGCAAAAACAGAATACCAAAATAACTCAAAAGTGCCTTAACACAGCGACAGTATGTATTGAAGACATAAATGTACACTAATACATCCATATAACGCTTATTATATTAGGGAAGACACAATCATTCAAAGTGAATGTAATAGAATGAAATCTTAATAATAAAAAAATAACGATATCAATATTAACATATTAATTTAGATGAATATATAATATTATATAATATTTTACTGCTACAAGTTACCTTTTTTAGTAGTTTTTTGAAGGTTGTAAAAAAATGACAATAAAGAAATATTTAAACAAAACACAAATTCGTTTCGTTATAGAAACTTAAAATACAATATATTTAGATACAAAATATAAAAATGAAAAAGAAAAATTAGCATTTGAAAAAAAACCTGCAAGTGATAAATTTGGTTAAAAATTTAGGTCGAAAACTCCTAACAAATTATTTCTGTATATCGCAAACAAATTGCAAATTGAGCATACATATGTTATTTTCCTTTCTTTGCTAGCTTTTCAGTGCGTGGATTACTAGTGTCCTCATCTTCTTTCTCTATTCGTGGTAGAATAGTTCCACATACTCAGACTGATTCTAAATCACTAATATCAGAATCAATTTCTTCCAGCCATCTTCCCACAACTTCTTCAACATTTTTTTGGTCAATTTTAACCCTCTTTGAATGGCCCGAACTAACTCTTCCATCTATTACTATATTCTATAATAAAAAGACAGAGTAATGGTATAAATAATATTAAATGTTATTCAATGTAATTACAACACAAATTAAAAATATACTTACGGTAACACAGACGACCGGTAATATTTACCGGTTACTAAATTCAAATAGTTGTAAATTAAACAAATCGCACTGTACACAACTGGCTCTTTAGTAAATAAAGTTACACTGAACATTGAAAAGGTACATAACCGTATAAATGCGTAACTAACAGGGATCCCCCGAAATTGAAAAATTGTAACTACTTATCGGTAAAAAATACCGGTCGTCTGTAGTTAAGGGCTAGTTTATATGCCACAAAAAGAAGTGGCAAAATATTATAATAAATAGTTTTAAAATATTAGAACAAATAGTTGTAAGAGAAATAAAGCAAAACAACAACTAATAATTGTGTTAATGTAAAAACAATTTATTTAGAGACTTGACAATATAAGTTATTTTGGCTCGGGCACTCGCTTTTAAATGAGTAAATGTTTTTGGGAATTGTCGTTTTAACTCTTTAATTTTTAGTTTCGTTCTGATTCTTTTTTTTTAAGTTATATTAAAATTCAAAGTCATGAACTGAGGGTAAGCTTGCCAGATTAAAAGTAACAAAAAGCTCGACATTTCAATTAAAAAGCGGGATTATTAAAAAAAATCTGGACTTTTCGATATAAATATTTTACGAAAAAATAGTTCCTTTTTTGTCATACGAGCAATTTTATAAAAAAATATATGTTTACATAGTTTTTAAAATTTTTTGTATAAAACTCTAATATACTATTAACATAGCAATATATAACTAAACTTAAATTTTCAGTTTCTTTATCCATATCATGCGAGTCATGTCTTGACAAGATTCTTATATTTTCTTCTTTGCACTTTCATTGGTGTTCACACATTTCATGTCTTTTTGACGTTATGTACATATAGTTGTGTACGTTTTTGAAAGTTTCTTAAAATTTATTTCCAATTAAAAATTACGGATGAGAAAGCAAAATGTACTGACAGTACATGCGTATGAGTACTCGTTACTTTTCCATTCGTCCCACTTGCCTATAAACTAGCAATTATGTAAATAAAACATGACTCCTATGATCACAGACTAACGAAAACACAAAATCATACAAAAAAAAGACACAAAAAAAACCATTTCATTTGTCTGCACATGAATATAAAAAATTATAATAACAATTTTATTAAGACAATAATTATTATTATTAGAGCATTTTGTGGAAAATTATTGTAGCTGGACAAATGTTATTTTAGCTTGAAACTGGACAGGTACTTAAACAGCTGGAAAATCCAGCCAAAACAAGCACGACTGGCACCCCTAATTGAGGGGTTTGGCTAGTTCCTATGCGCATTTCACTGGAGTTAATGCAGATCATCAGGGAACTTTTACCCAAAATTTCTTAGAATAACTAAAGATATTTATTTCAAATTTTCACATTAATAAATGAGAAGCTTAAAAACAAAATCAAAATCATAACAAGAACTCACCTTTTAATTTTCTTACGTTTTTATTTCATTCTGCAATTGGTTGGCTTTTTTCCGACTCTAATTGCAGTTGTAAGAGAAATAAAGAACAACAACAAATAATAATTGTTTTATAGCCTTACTCAAATCTTAGAGATGTGTGTGGAAGATATTGAAAATTGAAAAAAACTGTATAAATAACATTTTCAACATCTTTCTGAATTGTTACTTCACGTGTTTTGGTTTGGGCAAACAACAAAGTTCATAGATAGCTCGAAACAAAGTTTAAATTTAATATATAACAAGTAATTAATAAATATATATAAGAAATAATTAATAAACAATTACTTTATTGAATTATTCTCCAAAAAACTTAGTTTTATTATAAAACTTGAGTTAAAAAATTTATATTTGTAGACACAAGGGAGTCTTTATGACCTCTTTTTGGTATCTAGACACGTTCAGAATATATTGGTATGTTCATAAAAGTTATTCAGTTTTACCGTGGCTACAACTTTGGCAAATATAGTGTATGAAAAATCAGGATTTTCTAAAAGTTAAGATAAAAAAACTGAAAATATTTGTTGTTCTCTAACTTAATCAAAACACTGCTTTGGTCATCTTGCTAATTTTCGAAAAATTTGGAAGGCCATAAAACGAAAACGGTCACCAAATTGGCTAAACTGAGTATAGGGCTTTACTACAATTTCATAGTAGAATCGAACCTATACAGTCACGACCTTTCACTTTTTCCACTGTTGCACAGCGTTACTTTTAATTAAATTAAAATTTACTTACATTATTCGGTCCCTCTCATTGTATAAATTTTTGACACTTGTATATTTTCTAGTGTTGGTATGCATTTTTGACAATTGCTTTCAATTTCTTGTAGTGATGAGTCAAGCAAAATGAGATACGAAGATATTGTAAATATGTTGAGTTTTTTTTTCATTTAGTCTCTATATAGGAAGATGTTAACATCTTGCCAAAATGATGAAAGATGAGAGAGTTCAATCCTGATTGTCATGATAGACGGACGTATTACGGAAAAAATACTTTTGCTCGTTTTCAATATGTTTTTTTATTATGCATTGTTGTAATGTTCATTAAGTTCTTTTAACAACAATTTCACATAGGAGACAGAGACTCTTAAAAAATCGAAAAATTAAAAGGTAATGAGTGAACATGATGTTTCAAACTCAAATATAAATAATGGCAAAAAAATACCTTAGAGTCATATAGCAAAAACAACAATAATAATTCTATAATTGAAAGAAAAACCCAATATGACACAATGAGTAAACAAATAAAGAATAATTATTATGATATTCTGGACAATGATAGACATTGCAGCAAAGAATATTTAAATAAATTCGAAAAACATGTAAATGATCATGAAGCAACAACATTTCAAAGTCTTTCACAAGCAGAATAACTAAAAATAGTAAAAACATAACAAAACAAAATAAAAAAATTCCTCCACTTAATATATATAATGTGGAACCTAATGAATGACCTAAATTTATCGAAGAAGGTCTAGAAATAAAAACTTTAAAACCAAAGAACTCAATAATAAAAAAACTTCACTATTCATGCCATCTATCGATGATTACGTACGTGTTAAAGCTTATATTTAAGAAACTAAAACTGAATTTTCACGTTTACACCTAAAAGCTTAAAGTCTAAAACTTTACTTCTAAAAGGACTTAGCGCTAACTTGGACGTTGATGGGATTTATCAGGAGCTTTGTAAATATATAGCAATGATAATTAAAAAACTTTAAAAGTTAGTTCATTTAACACCAAAAAATCGATCATGAATGGACAAGATCTTCATTCAAGTTAGCGGCGAATGCAGTCTTAATGACCTTAAATCTATAAACGGACTTCCCATCGATGTATACGATGGGAACCTCTAAGGAAGACGGAAATTGCACAATGTTGGAAGTGCCATAGTTTTTTTTATACCGCTTCAAACAGCTTCTTGAAGCCCAGATGTGTAAAATGCGATAAAATGCACAATTTTGGTGAATGCGAACAAGAAAAAGTGTCGGAAAATTAAAGGGAAAGATTATATTGCGTACTGTACCATAAGTATGGTCACCCAGCTTCATATGGTGGATGCGAAAAGTACAAAGAGATGCAGCAAAGGGCTCCGAACCAAAAATCAAAGTTTGTCTGAAAATAGAGCATTGAAATAACCCATAAATATTACCCCTTCTAAAAGTCTTGCAGAGGTTTTGAAGAACAACCAGCAACGCACAACCAGCTCGAACTCCATCCAAGAAATGTTGGAACAACTTAACTACACCATGCAGTATTTATCTAACCAACTAATAAATTTAAATAAAAAGCTACAACTACAAACAAGTAGAACAGATACTATATTTTTAATGTTGGATTAAAATGAATGATTCAACTGTAAAAAAGCCTTAAAATAATAACGTAAATTCTATTATAAAGCTTATTAGAAGGTATGAGTTATTGATTTTTATAAAATTGCAATAGCCAGATATAGTCTTGCTAAATGAAACAAAACTAAATACTGTAACGACACGTTCTCGCTGGGTGCTGGGGTAGCGGTCAGCGGCGTCCAGGGTTGTTAATTGTATATAAAAAAATACAATAAGACAACGAGTGTAAACAGAAATTTATTTACAAGGTTTTCCAAAGTATGATACAAACAAAAATGCGGAGCAGTTCTTGGGCGGCAGATGATTTTTTATTAGCGAGTGGGTCAAATAGCTGGAGACGATCAGTACTGTTTATATACCCCTACGGAGACACTCCTGTTAGGTATACAACTGCGTACGGATGTTGTCCTACCCTAGTACGACCCGAACGAATCTAATCGAGTCACTAGTTATAGGTGAGTAACGAACAACGTTTCCAGGAAGGAGATACTTCTTTTAGGAAACGGTTCGCCAATTATCCACTCCTAGGCTCAACCACAAAAGGATTAATTGATAACCACAATAGCCAAATTCATACACCAGTTCGGAGAAACTCCTGTTAGCTGTACCAAACTAGCTAGGTTTTTTTACAGTTGCTAAAGCAAATCTACTATTGATGTTAAGCTAACGACTTGCCTCTACATTGGATTCCCAAGAACTGATCCCGATTTCATTCTGCTGTGCCCTTTTATACCTTCTCAAAAACAGAATATTTCTTACTGGTGTATTTACAATATTTTCATATACATAGCGCCTTACAATTCATTGGCCAATACTTCATTATTATAATAAATTTCTTTTCTACATTTGTACGGCAGAATGTTTCTTAATTGTGTATGTACCATAACTTCATTTAGCAACTGACATTGTACACAATTCATTGGCAAATAACTTAATTATTCTGATAAATTCTTTCTTTACAATTCTGGTGCACAGTCACGTACATGTGTATAAAGACTCAAGGTATGTATTCGCAGCTGCGGCTTGCTTTGATCGTGTTTAACTAGGTACAGACAAGGCATGTTTTTGTCATGTTATAAAATAGGTCTAGAGGTCTGAGTCTAACGGCTGAAAATCTGTAGGCGAGACAGTGACAGTATATGTTTGCCACCGATACTTATATATGCTAAACGACTAAGAAACAGATAAAAAATTATTATCATATCATAAATTAATCCAAAAGATTGTAAATTAAATCACATTTATATAACATTAAAAGAGAACTAAATCGAAAAAGCTAAATATGTACAAGTGAAAAACTGAACGTTTTCTCGTATAACGCCGCAAGAAAATGTATTCAGCTCATATCAAGGCAGCAGCCGTTTTAGTTTATGCACACAAATTCATTTAGATATTCTTGTGCATAATAAGTTATGACAGGTTATTCACAGTAGTCATATATTTCGTGCTATTATATTATGACTTTATGACTACAGTGTGAATCTCCCAATTATTAACATTCCACTAGATAGGAGAATTAATATTAGGGCAGGTACAGCTAATGTTGCTCATACATAGTTTCATTAGGTTATATTAATATTTTGCTTTTCTCATATGTAAAAATGCTTGCATATACTAATATTTTTAATATATTCGTTCTGACGATATATTGTTTGCATGTGTTGAATTGAAACAAGAGATATATTAAATTTCAAACTACACTAGTTTATATGCCACAAAAAGAAGTGGCAAATAGTTGTAAAGGCTCCATTAGCCAGACGCTGAAATCACAAGCGCAAACGTGAGCGCAGCGCAGTGAAAGTGCTAACGCAACTCCGCTTAAGGCCCAATTAGCGAGACGCCATGCTGCGCGAACGCGTCAGCTGATCCAATCTGTTACACGGAAAATTCTGAAAATGTTTAGTTCAACGTTGGAAACGCAACGCAGCGCAGCCAACCTAGGCACAAAATCGTTATTTTTTTGTACTTCTTGTTTGGGTTGATATTTAAACATTTAGTTGATACATTTGTAGAAATACACAGCATATTCAATAAATTAATTTGCTATATAACTTGTTTTACTTTACAAAATCACAAAAGACTGTAAATATATTTTGTACAATAACAGGTTAATGTTATAGCTACGTTTGTATATCAGAGAAGGAAATTGTGCACAAGAAAATTTAATGTACACACGCTGTACAATGTACACCCTCAATACATTGAAGAAATTGCCTTTCTTTTGTTGTGTACACCTTCGGACTGTACTAGCGTACATCTCCGTGTATATGGAGATGCCATATTTCACAGTGGCAAGCCTCTATAGTGATGGAAATAATAATAATATCTTTTGAAAATCGTTTTACTGGCAATTTTATAAGGATCGTTTTATTTATGAAAGTATACTTACCTCTTTCACATTAAATTTCATTTGTAAAATATGCAAAATGCAGCAAATGGATAATAGCCGCGTTTCTGTTGTTTTATGTTATTGCTTGCACGAAAAATTTATATATTTTATTTGACCCTTTTTATTATGAGTGTTTTGTGGTGTTGTTGTTATGTGTGCGTCTATTTAAAAACTCTTGGCGCCTCATAGTCCCACACATTAATTTTATAAAGATAAAAAAAAATATATAATGTTATCATCACCGCAAATGTGTATACGGACATAAAGTGAATTCAATGTTTTTAATGCACAGGCCTGTACACTCAAGATGTATTTGTGTATAAGGTGTGGCATGTATACATTTTTCAATGTTTTTTTTTTTGATGTCGTTGATTTAAACTTGTGTACACAAAGGCTAAATAAGTACACTATTTCATTCTCTGATGTATATGCAGATATATGAACGCATGGGCATAAATTTATGTGGTACCAATATTACTACAAATGTAGTTTATGTATGTACATGCAGGCAAATGTGTCGGTAATGTTTAGCGACCAGTGCTATGACATTGAGCCAACCCGATAACAATAAAGACCATCTCGCACTTCATGACTGAGGGCGACGTCAATCTCGGGATCTAAAGCATCGTAGTCTTGTGTTAGTAAAATTATAATTTAGCTATACATATAATAAAGATATTACATCACAAATTTAAAATAAAATATTGTACTATTTATACAATTTCGTACGTTTTCTGTAGAAACGCAAAAAAAGAAAGTGCCATCACTGTTTCAAGCAGCTGTTTTGGTTTTTTGTTTTAAATGATAAACACCACAATTTAAACAGTATTCTGTGACATTTTGCACAACGTAAAAAGTTTAAATAAATAAATATATATTTTCCATATCAATTTTACAATATACATACATGTCTTCTTTTTTAATATTACCACTCAATTAACTTTAAACACAACAATTTGTTGTATGTACATATACATATATATGTACATACACAATTTTTTTCTTTAAAAACATGGTGCGTTTTTAAGCATTCTATAAGCGGAGTTGCGCTGCACTTGCGTTTCAGCGCCTCGCCAATGGAGCCTTTATAAAATGTTTAAAAACGCACCATATGAAAAAAGTTGTGTATGTACATATATACATATGTGTATGTACATACAACAATTTGTAGTGTTTAAAGTTATTTGAGTGGTAATATTAAAAAAGAAGATATGTATACTGTAAAATGAATATGGGAATTATATATATATATATATATATATATATATATATATATATATATATATACTTATATATATATATATATATATATATATATATATATATTTGTTTAAACCTTTTACGTTTGTGCAAAATGTCACAGAATACTGTTTAGCTTGTTGTGCTTATCTTTTAAAAACAAAAAATCAAAACATCTGCTTGAAACAGTGATGGCACTTTCCTTTTTGCGTTTGTACAGAAAACGTATGAAAAAAGTACAATATATTATTTTAAACTTCTGATCGATGTAATATCTTCATTATATGTATAGCTAAATTATAATTTTATTAAAACATTTATTTTATAAGGGTGCTAATGGCTGAAGTAGTGAACAAAAAACTACGATGCCTTAGATCCCGAAAATGACTTCGCCCTCAGTCATGAATATGGTTTCTAATTTTTCTGACCTGCATTAGTGCAAGATTGTGTTTATTGTTATCGCGTTGTTTCAATGGCATAGCACTGGTCGCTAAACATTATCAACACATTTGCCTGCATGTACATACATTAATTACATATGTAGTAATATTGATACCACATAAATTTATGCCCATGCGTTCATATATCTACATATCTATACGTATGTATAACATAAACCTATTATTGTACAAAATATATTTACAGTCTTTTGTGATCTTATAAAGTAAAACAAGTTATATAGCAAATTAATTTATTGAATATGCTATGTATATCTACAAACTTATCAACTATATGTTCAAATATCAAACCAAACAAGAAGTACAAAAAAAGCTTTTGTGCTGCACTCTCATTCTACATACATACATGTCATCACTCTGACGTATTTCCGCGTAAAATTCTATTTTCTGTAGGTTGACTGCGCTGCTTTGCGTTTTTCAGCGTTCAATTAAGCATTTTCACAATTTTCCGTGTCAGATTGGATCAGCTGACGCGTTTGCGATTTCATTGTCTCGCTAATTGGGCCTTAAGAGATATAAAGAAAAACAACAACTAACAATTGTTTTAATGTAAAAAAAATTTATTTATAGTGTTGACAACATAAGTTGTTTTGGCGCGGGCACTCGCTTTTAAATTAGAAAAAGTTTTTGGGAACTGTCGTTTTAACTCCTTCATATTTAGATTCGTTCCAATTTTTTTTAAAGTTATATTAAAATTCAAAGTCATCAACTGAGGGTAGGCTTGCCAGATTAAAAGTATCAAAAAGCTCGACATTTCAATTAAAAGCGGGATTATTAAAAAAAATCTGGACATTTTGATCTAAATATTTCACGAAAAAATAATTCCTTTTTTGTCATACAAACAATTTTATTAAAAAATATATGTTTACATAGTTTTTAACATTTTTTGTATAATACTCTAATATACTATTAACATAACAATATATAACTAAACTTAAATTTTTTCAGCTTATTTATCCATATCATGCGAGTCATGTCTTCTTGACAAGATTCTTACTTTTTCTTCTTTGCACTTTTATTGGTGTTCACACATTTCATGTCTTTTTGACGTTATGTACATATAGTTGTGTACGTTTTTGAAAGTTCTTTAAAATTTATTTCCAATTAAAAATTACGGATGAGAAAGCAAAATGTACTGACAGTACATGCGTATGAGTACTCGTTACTTTTCCATTCGTCCCACTTGCCTATAAACCAGCAACTATGTCAATAAAACATGACTCGTATGATCACAGACTAACGAAAACACAAAATCATACAAAAAAAAAAACGATTTCATTTGTCTGCACATGAATATAAAAAATTATAATAACAATTTTATTTAAGACAATAATTATTAAGAGCATTTTGTGGAAAATTGTTATAGCTGGACAAATGTTATTTTAGCTTGAAACTGGACAGGTACTTAAACAGCTGGAAAATCCAGCCAAAACAAGCACGACTGGCAACCCTAATTGTGGGGTTTGGCTAGTTCCTATGCGCATTTCACTGGAGTTAATGCAGATCATCAGGGAACCTTTACCCAAAATTTCTTAGAATAACTAAAGATATTTATTTCAAATTTTCACATTAATAAATGAGAAGCTTAAAAACAAAATCAAAATCATAACAAGAACTCACCTTTTAATTTTCTTACGTTTTTATTTCATTCTGCAATTGGTTGGCTTTTTTCCGACTCTAATTGCAGTTGTAAGAGAAATAAAGAACAACAACATATAATAATTGTTTTATAGCCTTACTCACATCTTAGAGATGTGTGTGGAAGATATTGAAAATTGAAAAAAACTGTATAGATAACATTTTCAACATCTTTCTCAATTGTTACTTCACGTGTTTTGGTTTGGGCAAACAACGAAGTTCATAGATAGCTCGAAACAAAGTTTAAATTTAATATATAACAAATAATTAATTAATATATATAAGAAATAATTAATAAACAATTACTTTATTGAATTATTCTCCAAAAAACTTAGTTTTATTATAAAACTTGAGTTAAAAAATTTATATTTGTAGACACAAGAGAGTCTTTATGACCTGTTTTTGGTATCTAGACACGTTCAGAATATATTGGTATGCTCACAAAAATTATTCAGCTAAAAAAACTGAAAATATTTGTTGTTCTCTAACTCAATAAAAACACTGCTTTGGGCATCTTGCTAATATTGGAAAATTTTGGAAGGCCATAAAACGAAAACGGTCACCAAATTGGCTAAACTGAGTATAGGGCTTTACTACAATTTCATAGTAGAATCGAACCCATATAGTCACGACTTTTCACTTTTTCAACTGTTGCACAGCGTTACTTTTAATTAAATTAAAATTTACTTACATTATTCGGTCCCTCTCATTGTATAAATTTGTGACACTTGTATATTTTCTGGTGATGGTATGAATTTTTGACAACTGCTTTTAATTTCTTGTAGTGATGACACTAAAATAGTCGAAATATGTTGAGTCCAGCAAAATTAGATACGAAGATCTTGTAAAGATGTTGAGTTTTTTCATTTAGTCTCTATATGGGAAGATGTTAACATCTTGCCAAAATGATGAAAGATGAGAGAGTTCAATCGTGATTGTCATGATAGACGGACGTATTGCGGAAAAAATAGTTTTGCACGTTTCCAATATGTTTTTTTTATTATGCACTGTTGTAATGTTCATTAAGTTCTTATAACAACAATTTCACACAGGAGACAGAGACTCTTAAAAAATCGAAAAATTAAAAGTTAATGAGTGAACATGATGTTTCAAACTCAAATATAAATAATGACAAAACCAATATCTTAGACTCATATAGCAAAAACAACAATAATAATTCTCTTATTGAAAGATAAACCAATATGAGACAATGAGTACACAAATAAAGAATAATTATTATGCTATTCTGGACAGTGATAGACATCGCAGCAAAGGATATTTAAATTAATTCGAAAAACATGTAAATGATCATGAACCAACAACATCTCAAAGTCTTTCACAAGCAGAAAAACTGTAAATAGTAAAAACATTACAAAACAAGAACAACATAAGAAATAAAAAAATTCCTCCACTTAATATACATGATGTGGAACCTAAAGAATTTATTAAATTTATCAGGCGAAGAAATCAAAAACTTTAAAATCAACGAACTCAGTAATAAAAAAACTTCACTATTCATGCCATCTATCGATGATTACGTACGTGTCAAAGCTTATCTTCAAGAAACTAAAACTGAATTTTTCACGTTTACACCTAAAAGCTTAAAGTCTAAAACTTTACTTCTAAAAGGACTTAGCGCTAACTTGGACGTTGATGGGATTTATCAGGAGCTTTGTAAATATATAGCAATGATAATTAAAAAACTTTAACAGTTAGTTCATATTTTCTATATTTTCAATGTTGGATTAAAATGAATGATTCAACTGTAAAAAAACCTTAAAATAATAACGTAAATTCTATTATAAAGCTTATTAGAAGGTATGAGTTATTGATTTTTATAAAATTGCAAAAGCCACATATAGTCTTGCTAAATGAAACAAAACTAAATACTGTAACGACACGTTCTCGCTGGGTGCTGGGGTAGAGGTCAGCGGCATCCAGGGTTGTCAATTGTATATAAAAAATACAATAAGACGAGTGTAAATAGAAATTTATTTACAAGATTTTCCAAAGTATGATACAAACAAAAATGCGGAGCAGTTCTTGGGCGGCAGATGATTTTTTATTAGCGAGTGGGTCAAAATAGCTGGAGACGATCACTACTGTTTATGTACCCCTACGAAGACACTCCTGTTAGGTATACAACTGCGTACGGATGTTGTCCTACCCTTGTACGACCCGAACGAATCTAATCGAATCACTAGCTATAGGTGAGTAACGAACAGCGTTTCCAGGAATGAGATACTCCGGTTAGGAAACGGTTCGCCAATTACCCACTCCTAGGCTCAACCACAAAAGGATTAATTGATAACCACAATAGCCAAATTCATACACCAGTTCGGAGACACTCCTGTTAGCTGTACCAAGCAAGCTAGGTTTTTTTTTTTTACCGATGCTAAAGCAAATCTACTATTGATGTTAAGCTAACGACTTGCCTCTACGTTGGATTCCCAAAACTGATAGCGATTTTATTCTGCTGTGACCTTTTATGCCTTCGCAAAAACAGAATATTTCTTACTGGTGTATTTACAAGAGCGATGCCCAAAAAATTTTTTCTTGTGTATTAGTGAGTAAGAGAAAAATAACAAATTGAGAGAATGTATTTATTTACAGCCAAATTATAATGTTAGTAAGGGATTGAAAAACAGAAAAATTATATTGATATTAAAGCTGGATTCACCCATGGTTTCAGAACGATATTGACGTTCGACAACATTTCTGGTTTTTTGAGAGTATGCTCTGAAGCGATTCACCACTTCGCGCATTTGTTCTGCAACATCAAGGCTACCATGTGAAATAATTTTGTAAACTATGTGTGTGAGTTTTACAATTGGGCAATATCACTATTTATTTAATTTTATTTATAACAATATTCACCAGTTATATATTTTTTAATACAAAACAAATGCTCCGTATTTTATTATATACATAAACAATACGAAACAAATGTGTTGTTATACATACAAATGTATAAAACAAGTTCTGTATTTTACTATACATATGTACATATAATATGCTGTGGCATCTCAGTTCTACTTCACTTAAGAAACTAAACTTTCTGGCAGCACAGTTGCAATGCTTCGGAACGTGAATTAAAATTAAACCAATTCAGGTTCCGAAACACGTTACTCTTTTTTGCTCTCCCTCTCTAAAAAAGAAACGTCAAACTACATATAAAAAAAACTGTTTCAGAACGTGAAATTCGTTCTGAAACCATGAGTGAATCCAGCTTAAAAAGCAAAGATATTAATATATGTATGTACATATTTTTAAATAAAATAATTCAACTTAACTTTTTAAATTTTAAATCAAAATACTCAATTATATTGCGCATAAATTCTGTTTAACAAAAACAAAACAACTTATTAGTATAATTCATTATAAAAAATCAAAAAATTTTCTCGAAAAATAAAAGATTGCAATTGTAAATCTTATATAAACGATTCTAATCATATAATAATAAAAAATAAAAAACCGGCGCTACTCATGCGAATTCATCGCTTGTTCATTGAGGACTAAATGAAAGAGCATAAAGGCCCAACTATAATATGCGTACGCTAGCGCAGGCGAATTTGCGAATACATACAATCAAATGTGTGCGACCATAATTTGTTTTGCTAACTTTTCGCAAGTTTCGTTAAATTTTATTTTTCTACGCATAGAGCGAAACTGATCGCATTTTCTTTAAGGAAAAAGGGTTGCATTGAAAATAGTTATTAGATACACACAAACCGTAGACTGTGATACATGCACAAAAGAAGCAGCAATGGACGCCGAAAATAATTTTATAGAAAATTTAATAAATAATGTGAAAAATTATAAGTGCCTTTATGATAAAAGGGACATCTTTTATTATAATCGAAAAATAAAGGAAAAGGAAAAATGCAGAAAAGTGCATAAAAAGTATTATAATTTATCTTTCTTTGTTCTGGTAAATACATATGTATATATGGCAAAATGTATTTGTGTATTTTTCTTCAATTAATGACCCACTTGCATACACCGTTGGATTGTTTAGTACTTTTCCAATTTAATCTATAATTGCTTTCTTAATTGAAATTAATTAACTTGCTTATGATAATATATACATTTATATGTTGAACTCATATATATATATGCATTTATATTTTATGTATATATAATAAATTAATGTTTCATAAATTACTTTTTTTTTGCAACTGAGTGTATTAAGTACTTAAACTCAATAAGTATGATATAGCCACACAAATTCTTGTTAAATTTGCCTTACGCATTTGACAGTCTTTTCGTCGAGTTTTGACTGTAGCCAAAGCTAGCCTACGCATATTATAGTTGGGCCTTAAGAATATGTGTGAGTTCTCTCCAAACAATTGTTTCATGAGCTGGGCATCCCTGATTTACAATAATATCATATACATAGCGCCTAACAATTGATTGGCCAATACTTCATTATTGTAATAAATTTCTTTTCTACATTTGTAGAGCAGAATGTTTTTTAATTGTGTATATACCATAACTTCATTTAGCAACTGACATTGTACACAATTCATTGGCAAATAACTTAATTATTATGATAAATTCTTTCTTTAAAATGCTGGTGTACAGCCACGTATATGTGTATAAAGACAAACACTCAAGGTATGTATTCGCAGCTGCGGCTTGTTTTCATCGTGTTTAACTAGGTACAGACAAGGCATGTTTTTGTCATGTCATAAAATAGCTCTAGAGGTCTGAGTGGAATGGCTGAAAATCTGTAGGCAATACGGTGACAGTGTATGTTTGCCGCCGTTACTTATATATGATAAACGACTAACATACGTTTAAAAAATTATTATCATATCTTATATTAATCCAAAAGACTAAATTAAATCACATTTTTATAACACAAAAAAATTAAAAGAGAACTAAATCGAATATGTTAAATATATACAAGTGTAAAATTGAACGGCGTTATACGAAAAAGTATAACGCTGCAAAAAAATGTATTCAGCTCATATCAAGGCAGCAGCCGTTTTAGTTTATGCATACAAATTCATTTATATATTCTTGTGCATAATAAGTTATGACAGGTTATTAACACTAGTCATATATTTCGTGCTATTATATTATGACTTTATGACTACAGTGTGAATCTGCCAATTATTAACGTTCGAATAGATAGGAGAATTAATATTAGGGCAGGTACAGCTAATGTTGCTCATAGTTTCATTAGAAAAACGAAGAAATTATATATTAGGTTATATTAATATTTTTCTTTTCTCATATGTAAAATTGTTCACATATACTAAAATTTTTAATATATTCGTTTTGACGATATTTTGTTTCTATGTGTTGAATTGAAACAAGAGAAATATTTAATTTCAAACTATACTAGCCCTTAACTACAGACGTCAAATTATACGAACGTTAATACAGACCACCGGTAATTTTTACCGGTTATATAAAATATACAAAATATATTTCTTGTATATCAAGATCTAGAAAAAGTTGTAAGACTTTTTACTTTAATCAAATCGCACGAGTTTTTTAACGGAAAATATATTCAGTTTGTAGGAAGTTGGAATTGATCCTTTTCCTAAGATTGTATTGTTTTATTTAATTAACTGTGTGATACGTAAGTAAACCCAGACCAGACGATGTACGTCCAAGTTGGGGAATACTTATTTATTATGTTATGAATGCAAAGAGACAAATCGGACTAAGTAAGTATAAAAATGTCCACTTAGCTCCTATTCGTTATTAAATAAAATAAACGATCCGCTGTTGATCTTTTCTTCTCAGTAGTTCATAAACGAATGAATATTTATTTTCATAAAAATGTTCTTACATGCTAGCTATTAAGTAACTGGCGAAATATTTACAGTTAATCCTATTAAATGATATACAAAGTTGAGTATTTTACATATGAGTGAAGATCTAATAATGATTTGCATATTAAAGACAAAGACGACAAATTAAAAAGAAACAAATCAACTGTACGTTATAATTCATATAAACATAGTTAAATAATATACATATGTATGTATATGTCATACTGCTGTTGATGTTGCGCAGAGATCTGGAATCAAATATCATTATTAAAATAACTCAAAGTGTTCCAACACAACAACAGTATGACTTAAGGATCTAAGTGTACGTGACATGCTGTTGCTGAGGTTTAGCTAAAGCACAATACCAAAATAACTCAAAAGTGCCTTAACACAGCGACAGTATGTATTGAAGACATAAATGTACACTAATACATCCATATAACGTTTATTATATTAGGGAAGATACAATCATTTAAAGTGAATATAATAGAATGAAATCTTAATAAAAGAAAAATATTGATATCAATATTAATATATTAATGTAGATAAATATATTACATTATATAATATTTTACAGCTACACACTCCCCCTCTGGCTCAGAAATCGTCCCGATGATGAGACAGCTAATATCCCAATCTTTCAGGCTGTTTTCTCTCACGTTGCGATCTTCTAATGACTGGGTGAGTTGTTTGGTTTTTCGTTGTATACTCGCAGGTTGTAGCATTATCTGCTGGTGAACTATCTTCTTGCATGTTCTCACGATCAAAAGTTTCATCCATTCTGTTCGTATTGTGAATAGATGAATCATTATTTGTAGTAGCTGCTGAATTGTTGTTTGGTGTCTTGCTGCTTGTTTCATCAATCACAGACGTTTCGTCTTTTATAGTGGCTGCTGAACTGTTTTTTCCCTTATTGTTTGTTGCATTAGTCAACGACTCCCTTCTAGTTGTCCCAGCTATTGAGTTGCTGTTTGTTGTTTCTAGCGTTGCACCAATTGATGACTTTTTGTTATTTGTGGCAGCACCCGAACTGTTGTATACTAGGGTTTTAGGGCGTCCTGTACGTCTTATTGGATAAACAGGTACTTGAGATTCGCCCCTATATAACGTTAAATCCGATGCGTGATATGTTGCCAACGGAATGTTAGGATTAGTCATTTCTGCAACTGTGTAAGAGGAGGATCCCCTTTTATCAATAACAATATATGGGCCATCTCTGCGTGGCACAAATTTTGATGTCTGATTGTTATCTTTCTTACTCAAAATGTGTGTTGATATTCGAATTTTATCGCCGATTTCAATATTTTGTTGTGGTTTGCGTTTCAAATCGGCATACAGTTTATTTTTGTCTTGCATATTTTCTTCCGTTTCCTTTGCCAGTTTCAAAGTATCTGCAAGGCGGAGTAAATGAGGAGTTATTTGAGGTATAAAATTCTCAGCTTTCACTATAGCCTTCAAATCGTTTTCGACTTCAACAGGGAATCTAAGTTCACGACCAAAGGTCAGATACGCGGCAGAATAACCGGTTGATGCACATTTGGCTGTATTCATGGCAAATCTTATAGACGGTAGCTTTATGTCCCAAGTAGTATGGCTCTTGGCAACACATATAGAAAGTTGTACTTTCAGATCTCTGTTTTTCCATTCGACTGGATTAGCTTCTGGATGATACACTGGTGTGAAAGACTGTTGAATACCCAGACAGTATGTTAACTTCTGCATTATCGCTGAAATAAATTGGGTTCCATTGTCGGAATGCAATCTGCGAGGAATACCATATCTCAAAAATATTTTATCAAGTAAAATACGTGCACAATTTTCGGCTGAGACGACTCTTAGTGGGAAAAGTTCTGTCCAGCGGCTACACAAGTCTTCGGAAATCAATATCCATTGATTTCCTTGTGGGGTAATTGGTAAAGGGCCGAACAAGTCAATTGCTAAAATTTCAAATCTGCGGTTACTGCATACGGTCTGAAGAAGACCGGCAGGTTTCATATTTGTTGGTTTAAAACGTTGACACTCATGCCCATCTTGCAAGGCGGCCTGTCAGAGTTTTAAGGCTAAACAACCATTTAAGTGGTTGATGGTCAGTGAGGACCAATATATAGCCCCTAAGCTTTTGAACTGCCCAAACCACTGCTAAGGCTTCATGTTCTGTTGTGGAGTAGTTTCTTTCTGCAGGAAGAAGAAGACGACTTGCGTACTCAATTACATGTTCAGATTGTTCCTCCCCCTGGAGTAAAACAGCTCCAATTGCATAATTACTTGCATCCGTTTTTATTACAAACGGCATATCTTCATTTCCCTGTTGTAGGATTGGCGGTGAAATTAAAAGTTTTTTTAATAAAAAAAAATTTTTTTTTAATTAAAAGTTTTTTTTATTTAATTAACTGTGCGATACGTAAGTAAACCCGGACCAGACGATGTACGTCCAAGTTGGGAAATACTTATCTATTATGTTATGAATGCAAAGAGACAAATCGAACTAAGTAAGTCTAAAAATGTCCACTTAGCTTCTATTCGTTATTAAATAAAATAAATGATCCGCTCTTGATCTTTTCTTCTCAGTAGTTCATAAACGAATGAATATTTATTTTCATCAAAATATGCTCACATGCTAGCTATTAAGTAACTGGCAAAATATTTACAGTTAATCCTATTAAATGATATATAAAGTTGAGTATTTTACACATGAGTGAAGATCTAATAATGATTTGCATATTAAAGGCATACATATACATATGTATGTATGTATATGTCATACTGCTGTTGATGTTGCGCAGAGAACTAGAATCAAATATCATTAAAATAACTCAAAGTGTTCCAACACAACAACAGTATGACTTAAGGAACTAAGTGTACGTGACATGCTGTTGCTGAGGTTGAGCAAAAACAGAATACCAAAATAACTCAAAAGTGCCTTAACACAGCGACAGTATGTATTGAAGACATAAATGTACACTAATACATCCATATAACGCTTATTATATTAGGGAAGACACAATCATTCAAAGTGAATGTAATAGAATGAAATCTTAATAATAAAAAAATAACGATATCAATATTAACATATTAATTTAGATGAATATATAATATTATATAATATTTTACTGCTACAAGTTACCTTTTTTAGTAGTTTTTTGAAGGTTGTAAAAAAATGACAATAAAGAAATATTTAAACAAAACACAAATTCGTTTCGTTATAGAAACTTAAAATACAATATATTTAGATACAAAATATAAAAATGAAAAAGAAAAATTAGCATTTGAAAAAAAACCTGCAAGTGATAAATTTGGTTAAAAATTTAGGTCGAAAACTCCTAACAAATTATTTCTGTATATCGCAAACAAATTGCAAATTGAGCATACATATGTTATTTTTCTTTCTTTGCTAGCTTTTCAGTGCGTGGATTACTAGTGTCCTCATCTTCTTTCTCTATTCGTGGTAGAATAGTTCCACATACTCAGACTGATTCTAAATCACTAATATCAGAATCAATTTCTTCCAGCCATCTTCCCACAACTTCTTCAACATTTTTTTGGTCAATTTTAACCCTCTTTGAATGGCCCGAACTAACTCTTCCATCTATTACTATATTCTATAATAAAAAGACAGAGTAATGGTATAAATAATATTAAATGTTATTCAATGTAATTACAACACAAATTAAAAATATACTTACGGTAACACAGACGACCGGTAATATTTACCGGTTACTAAATTCAAATAGTTGTAAATTAAACAAATCGCACTGTACACAACTGGCTCTTTAGTAAATAAAGTTACACTGAACATTGAAAAGGTACATAACCGTATAAATGCGTAACTAACAGGGATCCCCCGAAATTGAAAAATTGTAACTACTTATCGGTAAAAAATACCGGTCGTCTGTAGTTAAGGGCTAGTTTATATGCCACAAAAAGAAGTGGCAAAATATTATAATAAATAGTTTTAAAATATTAGAACAAATAGTTGTAAGAGAAATAAAGCAAAACAACAACTAATAATTGTGTTAATGTAAAAACAATTTATTTAGAGACTTGACAATATAAGTTATTTTGGCTCGGGCACTCGCTTTTAAATGAGTAAATGTTTTTGGGAATTGTCGTTTTAACTCTTTAATTTTTAGTTTCGTTCTGATTCTTTTTTTTAAAGTTATATTAAAATTCAAAGTCATGAACTGAGGGTAAGCTTGCCAGATTAAAAGTAACAAAAAGCTCGACATTTCAATTAAAAAGCGGGATTATTAAAAAAAATCTGGACTTTTCGATATAAATATTTTACGAAAAAATAGTTCCTTTTTTGTCATACGAGCAATTTTATAAAAAAATATATGTTTACATAGTTTTTAAAATTTTTTGTATAAAACTCTAATATACTATTAACATAACAATATATAACTAAACTTAAATTTTCAGTTTCTTTATCCATATCATGCGAGTCATGTCTTGACAAGATTCTTATTTTTTCTTCTTTGCACTTTCATTGGTGTTCACACATTTCATGTCTTTTTGACGTTATGTACATATAGTTGTGTACGTTTTTGAAAGTTTCTTAAAATTTATTTCCAATTAAAAATTACGGATGAGAAAGCAAAATGTACTGACAGTACATGCGTATGAGTACTCGTTACTTTTCCATTCGTCCCACTTGCCTATAAACTAGCAATTATGTAAATAAAACATGACTCCTATGATCACAGACTAACGAAAACACAAAATCATACAAAAAAAAGACACAAAAAAAACCATTTCATTTGTCTGCACATGAATATAAAAAATTATAATAACAATTTTATTAAGACAATAATTATTATTATTAGAGCATTTTGTGGAAAATTATTGTAGCTGGACAAATGTTATTTTAGCTTGAAACTGGACAGGTACTTAAACAGCTGGAAAATCCAGCCAAAACAAGCACGACTGGCACCCCTAATTGAGGGGTTTGGCTAGTTCCTATGCGCATTTCACTGGAGTTAATGCAGATCATCAGGGAACTTTTACCCAAAATTTCTTAGAATAACTAAAGATATTTATTTCAAATTTTCACATTAATAAATGAGAAGCTTAAAAACAAAATCAAAATCATAACAAGAACTCACCTTTTAATTTTCTTACGTTTTTATTTCATTCTGCAATTGGTTGGCTTTTTTCCGACTCTAATTGCAGTTGTAAGAGAAATAAAGAACAACAACAAATAATAATTGTTTTATAGCCTTACTCACATCTTAGAGATGTGTGTGGAAGATATTGAAAATTGAAAAAAACTGTATAAATAACATTTTCAACATCTTTCTGAATTGTTACTTCACGTGTTTTGGTTTGGGCAAACAACAAAGTTCATAGATAGCTCGAAACAAAGTTTAAATTTAATATATAACAAGTAATTAATAAATATATATAAGAAATAATTAATAAACAATTACTTTATTGAATTATTCTCCAAAAAACTTAGTTTTATTATAAAACTTGAGTTAAAAAATTTATATTTGTAGACACAAGGGAGTCTTTATGACCTCTTTTTGGTATCTAGACACGTTCAGAATATATTGGTATGTTCATAAAAGTTATTCAGTTTTACCGTGGCTACAACTTTGGCAAATATAGTGTATGAAAAATCAGGATTTCCTAAAAGTTAAGATAAAAAAACTGAAAATATTTGTTGTTCTCTAACTTAATAAAAACACTGCTTTGGGCATCTTGCTAATATTCGAAAAATTTGGAAGGCCATAAAACGAAAACGGTCACCAAATTGGCTAAACTGAGTATAGGGCTTTACTACAATTTCATAGTAGAATCGAACCTATACAGTCACGACCTTTCACTTTTTCCACTGTTGCACAGCGTTACTTTTAATTAAATTAAAATTTACTTACATTATTCGGTCCCTCTCATTGTATAAATTTTTGACACTTGTATATTTTCTAGTGTTGGTATGCATTTTTGACAATTGCTTTCAATTTCTTGTAGTGATGAGTCAAGCAAAATGAGATACGAAGATATTGTAAAGATGTTGAGTTTTTTTTCATTTAGTCTCTATATAGGAAGATGTTAACATCTTGCCAAAATGATGAAAGATGAGAGAGTTCAATCCTGATTGTCATGATAGACGGACGTATTACGGAAAAAATACTTTTGCTCGTTTTCAATATGTTTTTTTATTACGCATTTTTGTAATGTTCATTAAGTTCTTTTAACAACAATTTCACATAGGAGACAGAGACTCTTAAAAAATCGAAAAATTAAAAGGTAATGAGTGAACATGATGTTTCAAACTCAAATATAAATAATGGCAAAAAAAATACCTTAGAGTCATATAGCAAAAACAACAATAATAATTCTATAATTGAAAGAAAAACCCAATATGACACAATGAGTAAACAAATAAAGAATAATTATTATGATATTCTGGACAATGATAGACATTGCAGCAAAGAATATTTAAATAAATTCGAAAAACATGTAAATGATCATGAAGCAACAACATTTCAAAGTCTTTCACAAGCAGAATAACTAAAAATAGTAAAAACATAACAAAACAAAGTAAAAAAATTCCTCCACTTAATATATATAATGTGGAACCTAATGAATGACCTAAATTTATCGAAAAAGGTCTAGAAATAAAAACTTTAAAACCAAAGAACTCAATAATAAAAAAACTTCACTATTCATGCCATCTATCGATGATTACGTACGTGTTAAAGCTTATCTTTAAGAAACTAAAACTGAATTTTCACGTTTACACCTAAAAGCTTAAAGTCTAAAACTTTACTTCTAAAAGGACTTAGCGCTAACTTGGACGTTGATGGGATTTATCAGGAGCTTTGTAAATATATAGCAATGATAATTAAAAAACTTTAAAAGTTAGTTCATTTAACACCAAAAAATCGATCATGAATGGACAAGATCTTCATTCAAGTTAGCGGCGAATGCAGTCTTAATGACCTTAAATCTATAAACGGACTTCCCATCGATGTATACGATGGGAACCTCTAAGGAAGACGGAAATTGCACAATGTTGGAAGTGCCATAGTTTTTTTTATACCGCTTCAAACAGCTTCTTGAAGCCCAGATGTGTAAAATGCGATAAAATGCACAATTTTGGTGAATGCGAACAAGAAAAAGTGTCGGAAAATTAAAGGGAAAGATTATATTGCGTACTGTACCATAAGTATGGTCACCCAGCTTCATATGGTGGATGCGAAAAGTACAAAGAGATGCAGCAAAGGGCTCCGAACCAAAAATCAAAGTTTGTCTGAAAATAGAGCATTGAAATAACCCATAAATATTACCCCTTCTAAAAGTCTTGCAGAGGTTTTGAAGAACAACCAGCAACGCACAACCAGCTCGAACTCCATCCAAGAAATGTTGGAACAACTTAACTACACCATGCAGTATTTATCTAACCAACTAATAAATTTAAATAAAAAGCTACAACTACAAACAAGTAGAACAGATACTATATTTTCAATGTTGGATTAAAATGAATGATTCAACTGTAAAAAAGCCTTAAAATAATAACGTAAATTCTATTATAAAGCTTATTAGAAGGTATGAGTTATTGATTTTTATAAAATTGCAATAGCCAGATATAGTCTTGCTAAATGAAACAAAACTAAATACTGTAACGACACGTTCTCGCTGGGTGCTGGGGTAGCGGTCAGCGGCGTCCAGGGTTGTTAATTGTATATAAAAAAATACAATAAGACAACGAGTGTAAACAGAAATTTATTTACAAGGTTTTCCAAAGTATGATACAAACAAAAATGCGGAGCAGTTCTTGGGCGGCAGATGATTTTTTATTAGCGAGTGGGTCAAATAGCTGGAGACGATCAGTACTGTTTATATACCCCTACGGAGACACTCCTGTTAGGTATACAACTGCGTACGGATGTTGTCCTACCCTAGTACGACCCGAACGAATCTAATCGAGTCACTAGTTATAGGTGAGTAACGAACAACGTTTCCAGGAAGGAGATACTTCTTTTAGGAAACGGTTCGCCAATTATCCACTCCTAGGCTCAACCACAAAAGGATTAATTGATAACCACAATAGCCAAATTCATACACCAGTTCGGAGAAACTCCTGTTAGTTGTACCAAACTAGCTAGGTTTTTTTACAGTTGCTAAAGCAAATCTACTATTGATGTTAAGCTAACGACTTGCCTCTACATTGGATTCCCAAGAACTGATCCCGATTTCATTCTGCTGTGCCCTTTTATACCTTCTCAAAAACAGAATATTTCTTACTGGTGTATTTACAATATTTTCATATACATAGCGCCTTACAATTCATTGGCCAATACTTCATTATTATAATAAATTTCTTTTCTACATTTGTACGGCAGAATGTTTCTTAATTGTGTATGTACCATAACTTCATTTAGCAACTGACATTGTACACAATTCATTGGCAAATAACTTAATTATTATGATAAATTCTTTCTTTACAATTCTGGTGCACAGTCACGTACATGTGTATAAAGACTCGAGGTATGTATTCGCAGCTGCGGCTTGCTTTGATCGTGTTTAACTAGGTACAGACAAGGCATGTTTTTGTCATGTTATAAAATAGGTCTAGAGGTCTGAGTCTAACGGCTGAAAATCTGTAGGCGAGACAGTGACAGTATATGTTTGCCACCGATACTTATATATGCTAAACGACTAAGAAACAGATAAAAAATTATTATCATATCATAAATTAATCCAAAAGATTGTAAATTAAATCACATTTATATAACATTAAAAGAGAACTAAATCGAAAAAGCTAAATATGTACAAGTGAAAAACTGAACGTTTTCTCGTATAACGCCGCAAGAAAATGTATTCAGCTCATATCAAGGCAGCAGCCGTTTTAGTTTATGCACACAAATTCATTTAGATATTCTTGTGCATAATAAGTTATGACAGGTTATTCACAGTAGTCATATATTTCGTGCTATTATATTATGACTTTATGACTACAGTGTGAATCTCCCAATTATTAACATTCCACTAGATAGGAGAATTAATATTAGGGCAGGTACAGCTAATGTTGCTCATACATAGTTTCATTAGGTTATATTAATATTTTGCTTTTCTCATATGTAAAAATGCTTGCATATACTAATATTTTTAATATATTCGTTCTGACGATATATTGTTTGCATGTGTTGAATTGAAACAAGAGATATATTAAATTTCAAACTACACTAGTTTATATGCCACAAAAAGAAGTGGCAAATAGTTGTAAAGGCTCCATTAGCCAGACGCTGAAATCACAAGCGCAAACGTGAGCGCAGCGCAGTGAAAGTGCTAACGCAACTCCGCTTAAGGCCCAATTAGCGAGACGCCATGCTGCGCGAACGCGTCAGCTGATCCAATCTGTTACACGGAAAATTCTGAAAATGTTTAGTTCAACGTTGAAAACGCAACGCAGCGCAGCCAACCTAGGCACAAAATCGTTATTTTTTTGTACTTCTTGTTTGGGTTGATATTTAAACATTTAGTTGATACATTTGTAGAAATACACAGCATATTCAATAAATTAATTTGCTATATAACTTGTTTTACTTTACAAAATCACAAAAGACTGTAAATATATTTTGTACAATAACAGGTTAATGTTATAGCTACGTTTGTATATCAGAGAAGGAAATTGTGCACAAGAAAATTTAATGTACACACGCTGTACAATGTACACCCTCAATACATTGAAGAAATTGCCTTTCTTTTGTTGTGTACACCTTCGGACTGTACTAGCGTACATCTCCGTGTATATGGAGATGCCATATTTCACAGTGGCAAGCCTCTATAGTGATGGAAATAATAATAATATCTTTTGAAAATCGTTTTACTGGCAATTTTATAAGGATCGTTTTATTTATGAAAGTATACTTACCTCTTTCACATTAAATTTCATTTGTAAAATATGCAAAATGCAGCAAATGGATAATAGCCGCGTTTCTGTTGTTTTATGTTATTGCTTGCACGAAAAATTTATATATTTTATTTGACCCTTTTTATTATGAGTGTTTTGTGGTGTTGTTGTTATGTGTGCGTCTATTTAAAAACTCTTGGCGCCTCATAGTCCCACACATTAATTTTATAAAGATAAAAAAAAATATATAATGTTATCATCACCGCAAATGTGTATACGGACATAAAGTGAATTCAATGTTTTTAATGCACAGGCCTGTACACTCAAGATGTATTTGTGTATAAGGTGTGGCATGTATACATTTTTCAATGTTTTTTTTTTTGATGTCGTTGATTTAAACTTGTGTACACAAAGGCTAAATAAGTACACTATTTCATTCTCTGATGTATATGCAGATATATGAACGCATGGGCATAAATTTATGTGGTACCAATATTACTACAAATGTAATTTATGTATGTACATGCAGGCAAATGTGTCGGTAATGTTTAGCGACCAGTGCTATGACATTGAGCCAACCCGATAACAATAAAGACCATCTCGCACTTCATGACTGAGGGCGACGTCAATCTCGGGATCTAAAGCATCGTAGTCTTGTGTTAGTAAAATTATAATTTAGCTATACATATAATAAAGATATTACATCACAAATTTAAAATAAAATATTGTACTATTTATACAATTTCGTACGTTTTCTGTAGAAACGCAAAAAAAGAAAGTGCCATCACTGTTTCAAGCAGCTGTTTTGGTTTTTTGTTTTAAATGATAAACACCACAATTTAAACAGTATTCTGTGACATTTTGCACAACGTAAAAAGTTTAAATAAATAAATATATATTTTCCATATCAATTTTACAATATACATACATGTCTTCTTTTTTAATATTACCACTCAATTAACTTTAAACACAACAATTTGTTGTATGTACATATACATATATATGTACATACACAATTTTTTTCTTTAAAAACATGGTGCGTTTTTAAGCATTCTATAAGCGGATTTGCGCTGCACTTGCGTTTCAGCGCCTCGCCAATGGAGCCTTTATAAAATGTTTAAAAACGCACCATATGAAAAAAGTTGTGTATGTACATATATACATATGTGTATGTACATACAACAATTTGTAGTGTTTAAAGTTATTTGAGTGGTAATATTAAAAAAGAAGATATGTATACTGTAAAATGAATATGGGAATTATATATATATATATATATATATATATATATATATATATATACTTATATATATATATATATATATATATATATATATATATTTGTTTAAACCTTTTACGTTTGTGCAAAATGTCACAGAATACTGTTTAGCTTGTTGTGCTTATCTTTTAAAAACAAAAAATCAAAACATCTGCTTGAAACAGTGATGGCACTTTCCTTTTTGCGTTTGTACAGAAAACGTATGAAAAAAGTACAATATATTATTTTAAACTTCTGATCGATGTAATATCTTCATTATATGTATAGCTAAATTATAATTTTATTAAAACATTTATTTTATAAGGGTGCTAATGGCTGAAGTAGTGAACAAAAAACTACGATGCCTTAGATCCCGAAAATGACTTCGCCCTCAGTCATGAATATGGTTTCTAATTTTTCTGACCTGCATTAGTGCAAGATTGTGTTTATTGTTATCGCGTTGTTTCAATGGCATAGCACTGGTCGCTAAACATTATCAACACATTTGCCTGCATGTACATACATTAATTACATATGTAGTAATATTGATACCACATAAATTTATGCCCATGCGTTCATATATCTACATATCTATACGTATGTATAACATAAACCTATTATTGTACAAAATATATTTACAGTCTTTTGTGATCTTATAAAGTAAAACAAGTTATATAGCAAATTAATTTATTGAATATGCTATGTATATCTACAAACTTATCAACTATATGTTCAAATATCAAACCAAACAAGAAGTACAAAAAAAGCTTTTGTGCTGCACTCTCATTCTACATACATACATGTCATCACTCTGACGTATTTCCGCGTAAAATTCTATTTTCTGTAGGTTGACTGCGCTGCTTTGCGTTTTTCAGCGTTCAATTAAGCATTTTCACAATTTTCCGTGTCAGATTGGATCAGCTGACGCGTTTGCGATTTCATTGTCTCGCTAATTGGGCCTTAAGAGATATAAAGAAAAACAACAACTAACAATTGTTTTAATGTAAAAAAAATTTATTTATAGTGTTGACAACATAAGTTGTTTTGGCGCGGGCACTCGCTTTTAAATTAGAAAAAGTTTTTGGGAACTGTCGTTTTAACTCCTTCATATTTAGATTCGTTCTAATTTTTTTTAAAGTTATATTAAAATTCAAAGTCATCAACTGAGGGTAGGCTTGCCAGATTAAAAGTATCAAAAAGCTCGACATTTCAATTAAAAGCGGGATTATTAAAAAAAAATCTGGACATTTTGATCTAAATATTTCACGAAAAAATAATTCCTTTTTTGTCATACAAACAATTTTATTAAAAAATATATGTTTACATAGTTTTTAACATTTTTTGTATAATACTCTAATATACTATTAACATAACAATATATAACTAAACTTAAATTTTTTCAGCTTATTTATCCATATCATGCGAGTCATGTCTTCTTGACAAGATTCTTACTTTTTCTTCTTTGCACTTTTATTGGTGTTCACACATTTCATGTCTTTTTGACGTTATGTACATATAGTTGTGTACGTTTTTGAAAGTTCTTTAAAATTTATTTCCAATTAAAAATTACGGATGAGAAAGCAAAATGTACTGACAGTACATGCGTATGAGTACTCGTTACTTTTCCATTCGTCCCACTTGCCTATAAACCAGCAACTATGTCAATAAAACATGACTCGTATGATCACAGACTAACGAAAACACAAAATCATACAAAAAAAAAAAACGATTTCATTTGTCTGCACATGAATATAAAAAATTATAATAACAATTTTATTTAAGACAATAATTATTAAGAGCATTTTGTGGAAAATTGTTATAGCTGGACAAATGTTATTTTAGCTTGAAACTGGACAGGTACTTAAACAGCTGGAAAATCCAGCCAAAACAAGCACGACTGGCAACCCTAATTGTGGGGTTTGGCTAGTTCCTATGCGCATTTCACTGGAGTTAATGCAGATCATCAGGGAACCTTTACCCAAAATTTCTTAGAATAACTAAAGATATTTATTTCAAATTTTCACATTAATAAATGAGAAGCTTAAAAACAAAATCAAAATCATAACAAGAACTCACCTTTTAATTTTCTTACGTTTTTATTTCATTCTGCAATTGGTTGGCTTTTTTCCGACTCTAATTGCAGTTGTAAGAGAAATAAAGAACAACAACATATAATAATTGTTTTATAGCCTTACTCACATCTTAGAGATGTGTGTGGAAGATATTGAAAATTGAAAAAAACTGTATAGATAACATTTTCAACATCTTTCTCAATTGTTACTTCACGTGTTTTGGTTTGGGCAAACAACGAAGTTCATAGATAGCTCGAAACAAAGTTTAAATTTAATATATAACAAATAATTAATTAATATATATAAGAAATAATTAATAAACAATTACTTTATTGAATTATTCTCCAAAAAACTTAGTTTTATTATAAAACTTGAGTTAAAAAATTTATATTTGTAGACACAAGAGAGTCTTTATGACCTGTTTTTGGTATCTAGACACGTTCAGAATATATTGGTATGCTCACAAAAATTATTCAGCTAAAAAAACTGAAAATATTTGTTGTTCTCTAACTCAATAAAAACACTGCTTTGGGCATCTTGCTAATATTGGAAAATTTTGGAAGGCCATAAAACGAAAACGGTCACCAAATTGGCTAAACTGAGTATAGGGCTTTACTACAATTTCATAGTAGAATCGAACCCATATAGTCACGACTTTTCACTTTTTCAACTGTTGCACAGCGTTACTTTTAATTAAATTAAAATTTACTTACATTATTCGGTCCCTCTCATTGTATAAATTTGTGACACTTGTATATTTTCTGGTGATGGTATGAATTTTTGACAACTGCTTTTAATTTCTTGTAGTGATGACACTAAAATAGTCGAAATATGTTGAGTCCAGCAAAATTAGATACGAAGATCTTGTAAAGATGTTGAGTTTTTTCATTTAGTCTCTATATGGGAAGATGTTAACATCTTGCCAAAATGATGAAAGATGAGAGAGTTCAATCGTGATTGTCATGATAGACGGACGTATTGCGGAAAAAATAGTTTTGCACGTTTCCAATATGTTTTTTTTATTATGCACTGTTGTAATGTTCATTAAGTTCTTATAACAACAATTTCACACAGGAGACAGAGACTCTTAAAAAATTAAAAGTTAATGAGTGAACATGATGTTTCAAACTCAAATATAAATAATGACAAAACCAATATCTTAGACTCATATAGCAAAAACAACAATAATAATTCTCTTATTGAAAGATAAACCAATATGAGACAATGAGTACACAAATAAAGAATAATTATTATGCTATTCTGGACAGTGATAGACATCGCAGCAAAGGATATTTAAATTAATTCGAAAAACATGTAAATGATCATGAACCAACAACATCTCAAAGTCTTTCACAAGCAGAAAAACTGTAAATAGTAAAAACATTACAAAACAAGAACAACATAAGAAATAAAAAAATTCCTCCACTTAATATACATGATGTGGAACCTAAAGAATTTATTAAATTTATCAGGCGAAGAAATCAAAAACTTTAAAATCAACGAACTCAGTAATAAAAAAACTTCACTATTCATGCCATCTATCGATGATTACGTACGTGTCAAAGCTTATCTTCAAGAAACTAAAACTGAATTTTTCACGTTTACACCTAAAAGCTTAAAGTCTAAAACTTTACTTCTAAAAGGACTTAGCGCTAACTTGGACGTTGATGGGATTTATCAGGAGCTTTGTAAATATATAGCAATGATAATTAAAAAACTTTAACAGTTAGTTCATATTTTCTATATTTTCAATGTTGGATTAAAATGAATGATTCAACTGTAAAAAAACCTTAAAATAATAACGTAAATTCTATTATAAAGCTTATTAGAAGGTATGAGTTATTGATTTTTATAAAATTGCAAAAGCCACATATAGTCTTGCTAAATGAAACAAAACTAAATACTGTAACGACACGTTCTCGCTGGGTGCTGGGGTAGAGGTCAGCGGCATCCAGGGTTGTCAATTGTATATAAAAAATACAATAAGACGAGTGTAAATAGAAATTTATTTACAAGATTTTCCAAAGGATGATACAAACAAAAATGCGGAGCAGTTCTTGGGCGGCAGATGATTTTTTATTAGCGAGTGGGTCAAAATAGCTGGAGACGATCACTACTGTTTATGTACCCCTACGAAGACACTCCTGTTAGGTATACAACTGCGTACGGATGTTGTCCTACCCTTGTACGACCCGAACGAATCTAATCGAATCACTAGCTATAGGTGAGTAACGAACAGCGTTTCCAGGAATGAGATACTCCGGTTAGGAAACGGTTCGCCAATTACCCACTCCTAGGCTCAACCACAAAAGGATTAATTGATAACCACAATAGCCAAATTCATACACCAGTTCGGAGACACTCCTGTTAGCTGTACCAAGCAAGCTAGGTTTTTTTTTTTTACCGATGCTAAAGCAAATCTACTATTGATGTTAAGCTAACGACTTGCCTCTACGTTGGATTCCCAAAACTGATAGCGATTTTATTCTGCTGTGACCTTTTATGCCTTCGCAAAAACAGAATATTTCTTACTGGTGTATTTACAAGAGCGATGCCCAAAAAATTTTTTCTTGTGTATTAGTGAGTAAGAGAAAAATAACAAATTGAGAGAATGTATTTATTTACAGCCAAATTATAATGTTAGTAAGGGATTGAAAAACAGAAAAATTATATTGATATTAAAGCTGGATTCACCCATGGTTTCAGAACGATATTGACGTTCGACAACATTTCTGGTTTTTTGAGAGTATGCTCTGAAGCGATTCACCACTTCGCGCATTTGTTCTGCAACATCAAGGCTACCATGTGAAATAATTTTGTAAACTATGTGTGTGAGTTTTACAATTGGGCAATATCACTATTTATTTAATTTTATTTATAACAATATTCACCAGTTATATATTTTTTAATACAAAACAAATGCTCCGTATTTTATTATATACATAAACAATACGAAACAAATGTGTTGTTATACATACAAATGTATAAAACAAGTTCTGTATTTTACTATACATATGTACATATAATATGCTGTGGCATCTCAGTTCTACTTCACTTAAGAAACTAAACTTTCTGGCAGCACAGTTGCAATGCTTCGGAACGTGAATTAAAATTAAACCAATTCAGGTTCCGAAACACGTTACTCTTTTTTGCTCTCCCTCTCTAAAACAGAAACGTCAAACTACATATAAAAAAAACTGTTTCAGAACGTGAAATTCGTTCTGAAACCATGAGTGAATCCAGCTTAAAAAGCAAAGATATTAATATATGTATGTACATATTTTTAAATAAAATAATTCAACTTAACTTTTTAAATTTTAAATCAAAATACTCAATTATATTGCGCATAAATTCTGTTTAACAAAAACAAAACAACTTATTAGTATAATTCATTATAAAAAATCAAAAAATTTTCTCGAAAAATAAAAGATTGCAATTGTAAATCTTATATAAACGATTCTAATCATATAATAATAAAAAATAAAAAACCGGCGCTACTCATGCGAATTCATCGCTTGTTCATTGAGGACTAAATGAAAGAGCATAAAGGCCCAACTATAATATGCGTACGCTAGCGCAGGCGAATTTGCGAATACATACAATCAAATGTGTGCGACCATAATTTGTTTTGCTAACTTTTCGCAAGTTTCGTTAAATTTTATTTTTCTACGCATAGAGCGAAACTGATCGCATTTTCTTTAAGGAAAAAGGGTTGCATTGAAAATAGTTATTAGATACACACAAACCGTAGACTGTGATACATGCACAAAAGAAGCAGCAATGGACGCCGAAAATAATTTTATAGAAAATTTAATAAATAATGTGAAAAATTATAAGTGCCTTTATGATAAAAGGGACATCTTTTATTATAATCGAAAAATAAAGGAAAAGGAAAAATGCAGAAAAGTGCATAAAAAGTATTATAATTTATCTTTCTTTGTTCTGGTAAATACATATGTATATATGGCAAAATGTATTTGTGTATTTTTCTTCAATTAATGACCCACTTGCATACACCGTTGGATTGTTTAGTACTTTTCCAATTTAATCTATAATTGCTTTCTTAATTGAAATTAATTAACTTGCTTATGATAATATATACATTTATATGTTGAACTCATATATATATATGCATTTATATTTTATGTATATATAATAAATTAATGTTTCATAAATTACTTTTTTTTTGCAACTGAGTGTATTAAGTACTTAAACTCAATAAGTATGATATAGCCACACAAATTCTTGTTAAATTTGCCTTACGCATTTGACAGTCTTTTCGTCGAGTTTTGACTGTAGCCAAAGCTAGCCTACGCATATTATAGTTGGGCCTTAAGAATATGTGTGAGTTCTCTCCAAACAATTGTTTCATGAGCTGGGCATCCCTGATTTACAATAATATCATATACATAGCGCCTAACAATTGATTGGCCAATACTTCATTATTATAATAAATTCCTTTTCTACATTTGTACAGCAGAATGTTTCTTAATTGTGTATATACCATAACTTCATTTAGCAACTGACATTGTACACAATTCATTGGCAAATAACTTAATTATTATGATAAATTCTTTCTTTAAAATGCTGGTGCACAGCCACGTATTTGTGTATAAAGACAAACACTCAAGGTATGTATTCGCAGCTGCGGCTTGTTTTCATCGTGTTTAATTAGGTACAGACAAGGCATGTTTTTGTCATGTCATAAAATAGCTCTAGAGGTCTGAGTCGAATGGCTGAAAATCTGTAGGCAATACGGTGACAGTGTATGTTTGCCGCCGTTACTTATATATGATAAACGACTAACATACGGCTAAAAAATTATTATCATATCATATATTAATCCAAAAGACTGTAAATTAAATCACATTTTTATAACACAAAAAAATTAAAAGAGAACTAAATCGAAAATGCTAAATATATACAAGTGAAAAACTGAACGTTTTTTCGTATAACGCCGCAAAAAATGTATTAAGCCCATATCAAGCAAGCAGCCGTTTTTGTTATGAATACATTTAGATATTCTTGTACATAATAAGTTATGACACGTTATTCACACCAGTCATATTTTTCGTGCTATTATATTATGACTTTATGACTACAGTGTGAATCTCCGAATTATTAACGTTCGACTAGATAGGAGCATTAATATTAGGGCAGGTACAGCTAATGTTGCTCATAGTTTCATTAGAAAAAAGAGGAAATTATATATTAGGTTCTATTAATATTTTTCTTTTCTCATATGTAAAAATGCATACATATACTAAAATTTTTAATATATTCGTTTTGACGATTGTTTGTATGTGTTGCATTCAAACAATTATTAAATTTCCAACTACACTAGTTTATATGCCACAAAAAGAAGTGGCAAAATATTAGAATAAATAGTTTTAAAATATTAGAACAAATAGTTGTAAGAGAAATAAAGAAACACAACAACTAATAATTGTTTTAATGTAAAAACAATTTGTTTAGAGTGCTGACAACATAAGTTGTTTTGGCGCGGACACTTGCTTTTAAATTAGTTAATGTTTTTGCGAATTGTCGTTTTAACTCTTTAATTTTTAGTTTCGTTCTGATTTTTTTTAAAGATATATTAAAATCCAAAGTCATCAATTTAGGGGCTTAGCTTGTTCCTATGCGCATTTCACTGGGGCTAATGCAGATCATCAGGGAACCTTTACCCAACATTTCTTAGAATAACTAAAGATATTTATTTCAAACTTCTACATTAATAAATGAGAAGCTTAAAAACAAATATCAAAATCATAACAAGAACTTTTTAATATTCTTACGTTTTCATTTCATTCTACAATTGGTTGGTTCCGACTCTAATTGTAGTTGTAAGAGAAATAGAGAACAACAAATAAAAATAGTTTTATAGCCTATTTACACTTAATCACATCTTAGAGATGTGTGTGGATGATGTTGAAAATTGAAAAGAACTGTTTAAATTACATTTTCAACATCTTCAATTTTTCAATTGTTTCTTCACGGGTTTTGGTTTGGGCAAACAATGAAGTATTTTTTTATTTCTTGCTATAAATAAATTTATTGTATGTGTTCATAGATAGCTCGCAACAAAGTTTAAAATTAATATATAACAAATTATGAATAAATATATATAACAAATAATTATTAAACAATTACTTTATTGAATTATTCTCCAAAAAACTTAGTTTTATGATAAAACTTGAGTTAAAAATTTTATATTTGTAGACACAAGGAAGTCTTTATGACCTGTTTTTGGTATCTAGACACGTTCAGAATATATTGGTATGCTCACAAAAATTATTCAGCTTTATCGTGGTTACAACTTCTGCAAATATGGTGTATGAATAATCAGGATTTCCTAAAAGTTAAGATGAAAAAACTGAACACAAATTTGTAGTTCTCTAACTTAAAAAAACTCTGCTTTGGGCATCGTGCTAATATTGGAAAGCTTTGGAGGCCCATAAAACGAAAACGGTCACCAAATTGGCTAAACTGAGTATAGGGCTTTACCACAATTTCATAATAGAATGGAACCCATTTAGTAACGACCTTACACTTTTTCCACTGTTGCACAGCATTATTTTTAAATTAATTAAGATTTACTTACATTACTCGGTCCCTCTCATTGTATAAATTTGTGACACTTGTATATTTTCTGGTGATGGTATGAATTTTCGTCAATTGCTTTTAATTTCTTGTAGTGATGACACTAAAATAATCGAAATATGTTGAGTCCAGCAAAATTAGATACGAAGATCTTGTAAAGATGTTGAGTTTTTTTCATTTAGTCTCTATATGGGAAGATGTTAACATCTGGCCAAAATGATGAAAGATGAGAGAGTTCAATCGTGATTGTCATGATAAACGGATGTATTGCGGAAAAAATAGTTTTGCACGTTTTCAATATGTATTATGCATTGTTGTAATGTTCATTAAGTTCTTATAACAACAATTTCACACAGGAGACAGAGACTCTTACAAAATCGAAAAATTAAAAGTTAATGAGTGAACATGATGTTTCAAACAATAATAATTCTATAATTGAAAGATAAACCCAATATGAGCCAATGAGTAAACAAATAAAGAATAATTATTATGCTATTCTGGACAATGATAGACATTGCAGCAAAGAATATTTAAATAAATTCGAAAAATATGTAAATTATTATGTACCAACAACATCTCAAAGTCTTTCACAAGCACAAAAAACTGTAAATAGTAAAACATAACAAAACAAGAACAAAATAAAACAAAATTTCTCAACTTAATATACATAATGTGGAACCTAATGAATTAACTAAATTTATCGAAAAAGGTCTAGAAACAGAAACTTTAAAATCAAAGAACTCAATAATAAAAAAACTTCACTATTCATGCCATCTATCGATGATTACGTATGCGTTAAAGCTTATCTCCAGGAAACTAAAACTGAATTTTTCACGTTTACACCTAAAAGCTTAAAGTCTAAAACCTTACTTCTAAAAGGACTTAGCGCTAACTTGCACGTTGATGGGATTTATCAGGAGATTTGTAAATATATAGCAATGATAATTAAAAAACTTTAAAAGTTAGTTCATTTAAAACCAAAAAATCGATCATGAATGGACAAGATCTCCATTCAAGTTAGCGGCGAAAGCAGCCTTAAATCTATAAACGGACTGCCCATCGACGTATACGATGGGAACCTCTAAGGAAGACGGAAATTGCACAATGTTGGAAGTGCCATAGTTTTTTTTATACCGCTTCAAACAGCTTCTTGAAGCCCAGATGTGTAAAATGCGATAAAATGCACAATTTTGGTGAATGAGAACAAGAAAAAGTGTCGGAAAATTAGAGGGAAAGATTATATTGCGTACTGTGCCATAAGTATGGTCACCCAGCTTCATATGGTGGATGCGAAAAGTACAAAGAGATGCAGCAAAGGCTCCGAGCCAAACATCAAAGTTTGTCTGAAAATAGAGCATTGAAATAACCCATAAATATTACCCCTTCTAAAAGTCTTGCAGAGGTTTTGAAGAACAACCAGCAACGCACAACCAGCTCGAACTCCATCCAAGAAATGTTGGAACAACTTAACTATACCATGCAGTATTTATCTAACCAACTAATAAATTTAAATAAAAAGCTACAACTACAAACAAGTAGAATATATACTATATTTTCAATTTTAGATTTAAATGAATGAATCAACTGTAAAAAACCTTAAAATAATTGAAATTAATGAAAATTCTATTATAAAGCTTATTAGAAGGTATGAGTTATTGATTTTTATAAAATTGCAAAAGCCACATATAGTCTTGCTAAATGAAACAAAACTAAATACTGTAACGACACGTTCTCGCTGGGTGCTGGGGTAGAGGTCAGCGGCATCCAGGGTTGTCAATTGTATATAAAAAAAATACAATAAGACAACGAGTGTAAATAGAAATTTATTTACAAGATTTTCCAAGGTATGATACAAACAAAAATGCGGAGCAGATCTTGGGCGGCAGATGATTTTTTATTAGCGAGTGGGTCTAAATAGCTGGAGACGATCACTAATGTTTATGTACCCCTACGGAGACACTCCTGTTAGGTATACAACTGCGTACGGACGTTGTCCTACCCTAGTACGACCCGAACGAATCTAATCGAATCACTAGCTATAGGCGAGTAACGAACAACGTTTCCAGCAAATAGACACTCGGGTTAGGAAACGGTTCGCCAATTACCCACTCCTAATCTCATCCACAAAAGGATTAATTGATAACCATAATAGCCAAATTCATACACCAGTTCGGAGACGCTCCTGTTAGATGTACTAAACTAGCTAAGTTTTTTACACTTGCTGAAGCAAATCTACTATTGATGTTAAGCTAACGACTTACCTCTACGTTGGATTCCCAAGAACTGATCCCGATTTAATTTTGCTGTGCCCTTTTATACCTTCGCAAAAACAGAATATTTCTTACTGATGTATTTACAATAATAACATATATATACATAGCGCCTAACAATTCATTGACCAATACTTCATTATTAAAATAAATTTCTCTTCTACATTTGTACAGCAGAATGTTTCTTAATTGTGTATATACCATAACTTCATTTGGAACTGACATTGTACACAATTCATTGGCAAATAACTTAATTATTATGATAAATTCTTTCTTTACAACGCTGGTGTACAGTCATGTATATGTGTATTAAAGGCCGTGTCACAATGAATACGTTGCGTACGTTGCGGCAACGTGTTTGACTGACAGCTGAGTTGATTTCTTATATTTTAATGAAGAGCGTCACAATCACGACGTATACGACGCCGTAACGGATTAAAGTTGGTCAACTCTCAACTTTTGCCGTACGGCAAGTCCGGCACAGACATCAACTGATTTTTATTTACATTCTTTTTTTCTTGTGTGCTTCGCATTGGGCTTTTTATTTGAGGTTGTTTTTTCTTTTCTTTTTATTTGGTTTTAAGAAAATAAATAAAATGGAGTTTTTGTTGATAGAAGCGGTGCAGATGCACCCTTGTCTTTTCGATAAAAGCACATTGGCATATCGCAACAAGGTTGCAAAGGAAAAAAGTTGGAGGACTGTGGCGGCTGCAACAAACGCGAGTGGTGAATTAATTTTTAAATTAATATTTTTAATGTTGATGTTGGTAAGAGCTATTTTTTATTATATTGCAGTGGAGCAATGCCAGAGTCGCTGGAGGTCCCTTCGCGACAAATATGTAAAGGAGGTCAACGGAGCCAAGCCTTCATCGGGAAGTGGTGCAAAAGATGGGAGCGGATGGCGCTTTATGGACGCGATGTCTTTTTTGCTTAGTATTATTGTTTAGTTTATTTATATTTGTTTAGTTTATTTATTATTGTTTATTTTTTATTTTGAAATAAAGAAACGAAATGTGATAATGAACTAAATAATAAACGAAATGTGTTAATGACTTCCAGAGCAAATGTCTGTTTACAACCAACAAATAACATTAAAAATTTAAATATTATTTTATATGTACTTTTATTATTAAACAAATATTAAGCTACTGCGGGGAATATAGCTGAATCGGATGTGAAACGACATAGCTCATAAGTTCATCCCTTAATTTGAATGCGCATTTTGTTGCATTATTTGAAGCTGTTCTCCTGGCTCTTTCCAAAGGCGCAGATACTTCACTGCGCCTTAGCCCATTTATCAAAATTGTGCCGTCGTCTCGGTCGACATATTCTGGCGGACAATAACTTCCATCATGCATTTTAAGAAAATTGTGAAGAAGTACTGTGGCTTTGATAATTTTCTCTGCGGATGCGGGGCTCATTTGTAGGGGTGACAACAAAAGCCTCCATCGACTCGCCAAAATACCAAAAGCATTTTCAATTACCCGACGGGCCCGGGACAAACGTTTATTAAATATTTCCCTTTCCGGTGGCAAGTTACTTCCTAAATGAAAATATGATATGTACATAAATAAAAAAGGAAAATATAAATTGCTTATGCAAACCTGGATAAGGTCTCATTAAAAATGGTTTTAATGGGAACGCGGCGTCTCCAACGAAATAGTGCGGGAAACTTTTATCTGTACCGGGTAGAACTTCTTCTTTTGGCAGATCCAGCTGGCCCTTATACAACTGTTGACCGAATCTTGAGTTCCACATAACTCCACCGTCGCTTTGGGAACCATACGCACCAATATCCACGCAAGTAAATGTGTAATTAGCGTCACAGGCTGCCAGAAGGACAATGGAGTCGTTCCCCTTATAATTGTAAAACTGGGAGCCGGAGTTCGATGGGCAAGTTAAATTGACGTGCTTGCCATCAATGGCACCAACACAATTTGGCAAATCCCACATTGTGTAAAAATCACTGGCGATTCGCTTCCACTCATTTTCCTGTGGGACTGATAAATATATTGGGCCAAGTATTTCCCAAAGCACTACGCAGGTTTCTGAAACTATTTCTTTCATAGTTGACACTCCCATTTTAAAGGCGGCAGAAAATAGCTGTTTACTTCCGCCATGAGCCAAATATCTTAATTTTCATGAAAGTATTTTAAAATGTTAACCGGACTCATACGATTACATGTATGTACATATGTATAAAAACTTACGCAAGGGTCATAAAAAGTCGACATTCCGGTGAAATTGAAGCCCTTTGGGAATGCTTCGTTAACGCCTCTTTAACGAAAGTCAGGAGGAGATCAAATGTCTTCTTCTCCATCCTTATGGTTTGCTGGAATTCGTCTGGAAAGCAAAAACTGGTTGCGAAAAATCCATGCGAGTCATGATTTCGCAATAGTGGTCGCACCCAATATCTTCTACGCCCGTACATTTTTTTCAAGCACTCGCCGGCTTCCCACACCATAAGGACTATTGAAATAATGTTCATTAATTGTGAGGTGTCCATTTTCAATTAACTTGGCAATCAGTTTTTGCAACTTGCAAGAACATTTTGTGTCTGCTCAAAACTGAATTTTACCGCCATTGCAAATCAGCTGCTTTGTCATATACGGCGACGGATTTGTTGTGACGACTCTATACTCTTTATACGTCATGTCAGTCAAACACATTGCCGCAACGGACGCAACGTATTCATTGTGACACGGCCTTAAGACAAACACTTATGTATTCGCTGCTGCGGGTTGCTTTGATTGTTTTTAACTAGGTACAGACAAGCAGGGTTCCAAATATTCATTCATTTATCACTCATATCCATGAAGACGAATAGTTAAATTTTTTGTAATGTGTTCTGTTCGTGTTTGACAAAACTAGAAATATTTTCCTTTATTCGTTCTTGTATGAGAATACTTGAATTGTATTTTATTTGTATTCACACATGAGTACACATAAGCAAGAATTTCTGTTCATACACATATGGTGAGAGCATTAAATCATATTTTGCATTACCACTCAAGAAAGAAGAGTAAACAAATTCTATTAAGTTGAATATACATGAATAACAAAATATAAGTTAAATATGTTCGAAAACAAAAATTTTAACAGCGTTGAATGTACATGAATAACAGAATTTATTTTGAGTGTTCGTGAATAAGAATTTTACAGTGTTAAATCTACATGAATAACATAATTTGTTTTAAAAATGTTTGTGAATAACAATTTTACAGTGCAGAATGTACATGAATAACAGAATTAATTTTGAAAGTTTTCGTGTATAAAAACTTTACAGTGTTGAATGTACATGAATAACAGAGTTTATTTTAAAAATGTTTGTGAATACAAAATTTTACCGCGTCGAGTATACATGAATAAAAAAATTTTATTTAATGTGTGCATGAACAAGGGAATTAATGAGTAACAGATTTTGATTTACATACGTATAGCATATGGAAATGAAGAACTTTGTGCAATTGTAGAATAATGATATGTTTAATTATAGTAAAATTTTAGCTTTGGTAGTAGGAAATATATATATATATATATATATATATATATATATGTATATATATATATATATATATATATATATATATATGTACATATATTTATATATATATATATATATATATATATATATATATATATACATATATATATATATATATATATATATATATATATTTATATATATATATATATATATATATATATATATATACTATAAATTTTTCCTATTACAAAAATTAAAATTTTACTATAATTCAATATATCATTATTCCACAATTGGACAAAGTTCTTATATTCTTCATTTCCATATGCTATACGTATGTAAATCAAAATCTGTTACTCATCATTTCCCTTGTTCATGCACACATTAAATAAAATTTTTATATTCATATATACTCGAAGCTATAAAATTTTGTACTCACGAACATTTTTAAAATAAATTCTGTTAGTCATGTACATTCAACACTGTAAAGTTTTTATACACGAACACTTTGAAAATTAATTCTGTTATTCATGTACATTCTACAATGTAAAATTGTTATTCATACACATTTTTAAAACAAATTATGTTATTCATGTACATTTGACACTGTAAAATTGTTATTCACGAACAGTCTCAAAATAAATTCTGTTATTTATGTATATTTAACTTGATAAAACCAACCAATGACAATTTCGAACTTACACATTAATGAGAGCGATGAATACGAAAGTCAAGTTTGAGTAGAGCATGTATTTTATTTTTCTATATTCATGCGCGAGTTATGGAAAACCCCACAACCATAACATCACAACCACCAAGGCAGCAAATACAACTATAAGAAATAACAATATAAAATAACAACTCATATTTAGGTTGACACATTTTATTACTTCCTATATACAAGCCACTACAAACAATCACATAAACAAATATTTTGTTATTTTAAAAAACTCTGTTTTATTATAAACACTATTAAATTTAAGACGAATTTTGTTTCAAAAAAAAATATCAATTAGTAATTAATTTATCGTAACACAATTAAATTAAGAAGAATTTTGTTGCACTATAAAAAAAATTCAATTGGTAATCGATTTATTGTAATACTATTAAAACTATGAAGAAATTTTGTTTACTTTATTAAATATCGAGTCATCAGTTTTACATACTTTTGATTCGATTTAATATCAATTTTTGGGAAAATAAAGATCATTGTAAGAACTGCTGTCAAACGAATAACTTGTGTTTCATTTTTCTTGTGTTGAGTGGGAGGAATAATATAACTGGTGCAGTCGGGTAGTTCCTTTGTTCCAAGAACAAATTAGTAATTTATTAATACGACAGATTATCGCTAAAATAAAAAATAATACTTAAAAGAAGTGACGGATTATCACTTCAATTCAATATTAAAACAAGTGACGGATCATCATTTCGATTCAACATTGCAACAAGTGAAGGATCATCATTTCAATTCAACATTGTGACAAGTGACGGTTTATCACTATCAGTACAAGAAACATACCAAGGAACAGAAGAGTAGTAGGATACTGTAAGTGCGAGACCAATTAAAATTCTCAAATTTCAGCAATTAAATTTAAAATTTTGAAATTTTAATTGCCAAATTTATGTTAATTGGTTTTTTTTAGTAATTTGATACTTTAATGTGTGTGTGTGTATTTTTTCCCACGGTTAAATAGGGTGTTCACATTGTTGTTGTTTTTTTTTTATAATGTTGAGGTAGGCGTGTGAATTTGTGTCTGTCCATATGTGACCTTGAGAATACATGTCCGTCCGTATGTGAGCGTGGGAATTTGTGTCTGTCCATATGTGACCTTGAGAATACATGTCCGTCCGTATGTGAGCGTGGGAATTTGTGTCTGTCCATATGTGACCTTGAGAATACATGTCCGTCCGTATGTGAGCGTGGGAATTTGTGTCTGTCCATATGTGAACTTGGGAATACATGTCCGTCGGTATGTGAGCGTGGGAATTTGTGTCTGTCCACATGTGACCTTGGGAATACATGTCCGTCGGTATGTGAGCGTGGGAATTTGTGTCTGTCCATATGTGAGCGTAGGAATTCTGTCTATCTATGTGTGCTATAGCCTAATAGAAAATAAGAAATTTTTAGGAACATTAGAACATTTTTTTAGGAATTACACTATTTCAAAAGTGTTGTAGTTATATATGGATGGCCTTAATGTTTGTGGTTCGTCTCTTTTTGCTGGAGTGAGATTTCTTCTTTTATTTTTTGTTTGTTTTTAATTTTGGTGTGTGTTTGCTTAAGACATTTTGTCCAGCAATTCAGTTATTTCTTTTTTGTTTGCAATGCTTGAGACTGGGGGAATAATTTGATTATTCTGATCTTGAAGACGTTGTGAAAAAAAATTTACTATTCCATAAATATTGAAATTGATATTTTGTTTATTTTAAACATGACGATCATCGATGGCATTTATTTGGGGATCTGGATGGTGGTGCGATTTCTGTATTTTGTAGAATATGAATATTTATGCTATGTTTAAGTGTGTGTGTTTTTTGTGTTCTGAGTGGCGGTTGGAATGTCTGCTTGTCAGACAGGCTGTGCTTGTGACGATTGGTGAGTCTGTATGACTGTCCACTTTTTTGCTTTCCTGGATTTTGCGCAAGTGGGTCACTATGAAATGCGATAAGATGTACATATTCATGCGTACATAAATATCTAAAAATTGATTTAATTTACGCATATACATACAAACAAATAATAATCGTTTATTCTATGTGCCCAAATATTCCCTTGACCATTTGAATGAATGAATGAACCATTGTGTATGTTTGTTTGTGTGTTCGCTGAAAAAAAAAATATGTATGTAGGTTTTTATTTGAAATAAAAAGACATTTATTTTAATTTTTATAAGCATTTATTTAAAAGTTTGTTAAAATTTTTATTTTTAAGTAAAATTGCATTCCTTAAGGCACAAACACCATAGTCGTGATTGGATTTTAAAAACTTGCAAACGCTTTGAAATGAGACTGATCCATCATTCCAGTTAATATGATAATAGTTTTTTGTTAACCAAACTGCTTCTCTCTGTTTTTTGGCTGAAAAACAAGCGAAATCAAAAGGAGGTTTTATGATGAAATTGAGGTATTCGTTGTTGCTGAAAACTACAGCTAGTTCTTTTGCGATGAAGTCATTTGAATTATTTTTGAAACCTTGCAAGTCTACAAAAACAACATCACCATCCATGTTATTTAATTTATAAGACCTTCCGGACTTGACCTTTTGTTGGTATGTATTCTATTACGCGGTCATGAATAAGAACGCAGTAAGCTGATGTTTTTGATGGAATATTTGTTGCTGTTTCAAGTTCAATTTTTATGTCGATTGGTCCGGTATTGAGCGTTTCGTTTTGTTGACTAACATCAACTACAATAATTGGAGCGTTATTTTTAAACTCTTGACCTGTTAGAAGAGGTTGGGGTTGTTTCATGTAGTAGCTTTGTTGGAATCTTAGATACATATCATATAGAAACGCATAGCGCTCATTTTTGAATTTTATATTAAGATCGTCATATGGGTAAGAGGTTGAGTTTAAATGTACTTTTAAGTTAGTAAGATCACAATGAACAAACTTGTTTTCTTGTTGAAAGACAATCAACACAAAACGAGAGCGTTCTTTATTAGCGGCCAGTTTCACATTCTATATGTGATTGGTCCCCGTATTAAGGTGTGGATTCATATGACAATCCCAACTACGGAATGCCATTGGTATAGCAGCACCATTATTAAGTATTTTGATCATATTCAATTTACTATGATCAGATAATTGAACATGTGGAATTCTCCATGATATAAGTGAAATTGTAAGTTTTGCTTTCTTAGTGGAAACATTCGAGTGTACAAGATCCTCATCGTTCTTATTACGCAATAGTATCAACTCATGTTTACCATTTAATAAAACTTTATTATAGTCTTCAGCGAATCCTAAAAGAAGTTTAAGTGGTACATAGAAATTAAAATTTCCATTTTGAAGATTTATTTCATCAAGTTTATTCCATCCGGCATTTTGCAACACAACGCTTTCCGTAGGTGATAAAGAAACCAAATTTTTTATGGTACTGGTGGCTCCTAAATATCTTGTATGATCAATTTCAATACAATTTAGTTCATAGCGAATTTCATCAAAGAGATATGCAACAAAATTGTTTTTCAACTTTAAGTTGGGTGTAGATTTCGATGTTTTTTCATCTACAACAAGTCCTTCCGCATATATATAGCTTTCACTGGGTAACACATATAGATCTTGGTTTTGTATTGAAATTCTTATTTCATTGTTGTTGTTAAAAAACTGAAGGTATGGTATGTATGTGTGATAATCCTTTTTGATTATATTTTCATCAGATATTGGTTTATCTAAAACGTCTATTATTGAACTCATTTTGTTTTCAGTTTAAAGTTCAGTGACTTGAGAAAACTCTTGTTTGCTGCTGTAAGAGATTTTTGACGAACAGATCTTTTCAATTGTTGCTTAGGTTGTAATGTTTGAGGATTAGATGTTGCTGTAGTATTCTTCGATATACTCGTGTTGTATATTATCATTATTTAGTTGTCCTTAAATGTATTCGTATCGTAATTTCCTCTCCTCTGAAATTAATTAAGTCGCCGTTTTGATCAACCACGCGAAGAGCTAGTGAACTTATCTCTCTGGAGTTTACTGGCAAATAAATGAGATTTTTGGGAATCTCAACTTTTTTATATCCGGTACATTAATCGGAAATTCATGTAGTGTATGAGCTTTAGAATTATTCATATAAGTATTAACCACAATACTGCTTTCAATCCTCAAGAGATTCACCGTAAAGATATTCACTGGAAGATCAGAGTAATGTTCTTTGTTTGGCGTTAATATTCTGCTATTGAATCCTAAAAGTCTACCTATTGTATTTTCTTTATTAAAATATATTGGTTCTTTAGAGCTGCTGACTTTAACTTGCATTGTATTGTTATTAGCTTCAATCAAAATTTTGTTTTCTGGTCTATATCGTTTGTATTGTTCTTCTATATAGTCAACTATATCATTTTATTCATAAGATCCGATCGGTATTTCAATTACAAGTTCACCGATATGAAATATATTGTTGTAGACATCCACATTCGGGATACTGTTGTATGAATGAAAATCAGTTAGAGCACATTCATCGGTTCCGTTTAAATCAATAAGAGAAAAATAATTAGCAGATAGCTCTGATGAATTGGAGCTCAGAGTCAATGTTATTGACATTGTGACTGTTTGATTGTAAATAAATGAGGTTAAACACACAGTATGATTTATGAGAATCACTTTCGTATTTATTGTTTATTTACTTATTTTAAACTAAATTAAATATTGATGCCATTGTTGTTGTTATTGTTGTTGTTCATTTATTGTATTCTTCCATTTACAATATCTCATCTTTGCTTATCCAAGAATTGTGCTCATTACCAAAGCCCAGCCACTTAACAAACACCTTCTGTCCTTTAGTTTTGAGAACCTTTTCAACCAGGTATGTGTTTGGATATCTGGTTTTTGAAAGTTCTTCTTCATAGAATCCACCTTTAATAGGATTTCCGCGATAGTCTTCTTATGTATATGCTGTAGGATATGTGTTTTGTACTCTTTTAATTGTAAAGATTTCTGTTGTCCAATTCGGAGTATAACCTTTTTCAAAAATGTTTTTATATTTGCTTATGCGTACATGATCTCCTGCATTAAATTTTGACATTTTATACACCTTTAAATGACTGTATACTGTTTTTAAAAGCTGTTTTTCATTTGTTGAATTTACTTTAATCGGTGACATTTTAATGGTGCGATGAATTTTTCTATTGTATGCATCAAGTAAATCTCTATACATATCAATCAAATTATATGAACCATTTAAGCTAAATTCTTTCCACATCATTCCTTTTAATGTTCTATTGAATCGTTCTACTATTGAGGCTTTCATAGTGCTATATGTTGAGTAGTGATTAATATTGTATTTATTCATCAACTGATTGAAATGTTTATTGAAAAATTCTTTACCATCGTCTGTTTGCAAGTTTTTCGGTATTCGTCTCAATTTGAAAATATTCTCCATTGCCTGGGTTGTTTCAAATGTATTCTTTCTTCTCAAAGGTACTGCCCAAGCAAATTTTGAGAATGTATCAATTACAGTTAGCAAAAATCGATAATTTCTATTGTCTAAGGAATAATTTGCCATTTCAACTAAATCAGCTTGCCAAAGATCATCTATTTCTTTCATCACAACTCTAGGACGTACAAAACGTTTTCGAGCCTGCTTATGCAATTCATTTACAATATTTCTTTTTGAAGACATCTTATTTTTCCAGTCGCTGTTTTAAGTGTGTTGTGATCTACTTGGTGCACTTTTAGCTATTGATACGAACATGTAATATTCTATTCTATAAATTTTTTCTCGTAACTCTTCAATTTCCATATCAAAAAGTGATTTATTATCATCCATTTTCTTATTGATATCCTGCAAGTGAGCATTAAGATTTTCTAACTGGAAAGCTACTTCTTGTTGCTGTTTTTTGAGTTCAGTTTGCAGAAACAATATACTGATAACATCGTTTTCCTCCAGAGCGTTTGCAACATTTTTGATTCTCTTGTATTGGACATCAATGTTTTTGTTCGTATCCATAAAGAAGCCCAACAACTTAGGTGCATTTTTGGTTGAAATTACTTCACTTCTATCGTTAATATAATGCCCAAATTTATCAACGGACATGTTTTATAAAAAAATCTATTTATGAATATAGTTTATACAATTATATTAGCTTCACGTAGTTCTTCAATAATTGACACAATTTCGTTGTTGTGATTAGTATGGCCTGCAGAGTATGATGCAAGCAGTAGTCTAAGTCGATCTACCAACTCGTTTGGATCATCCCAGTATATATAGTTTGGATTATGAGGGTTAAACTGCATCAAACCCCTTCCTAAATAATTAGTTTTTGTTACATCTGATGAGCTTTTATGATTTTCTCCTTTGAAAAGTTTTCCAATAATATGTTTGTACTTATGGGCTTTGCTTCCTTTGATTTGACCATCAGACTTATAGTCTCTCCTGTGAGCATTGGTAGTAAGTAATATTTTTTATAGATTTCAAGCTCGAATTTGTTATAGTCTTTTGGTGTTTTATGAAACATTAAAGAAAACAGTCCTGGCGTGAGAGCCCATATTTGTCCACCAACCTGTATCTTATCTTGATTTAACTCGATGGTGCTATTACCAAATCTCCATTGATTATTATTGTCTTTATGTGGACCATAGTTAGTATCTAGTTCGTTTCTCGATTGTAATAGTGATAAGTCAGGATAACTTTCTTTATTATTCGAATTTTGTGAGTAAAAGTCATCTTCATCATAACTACTGCTACTTTTACTATTCGATTGTTTAAACATCTTTCTTCAATTAGTTTCTTGGGAGTACTCGTTTCCAGTTTTATTGTTGAATTCTGAGGATGAAAACTTTCATTGTCATCAATTCCAGTTTTCTTATCACTCGGTTCTTTTTTAACCGGTCTACCAACGTATTTAGAGCTATTGATAAATTCTTTTAAAGGTTCTGTGATAGGCTTGAATGTATCTCTTAATTGTTCATGTGTATTTATTACACCAGTTTTTATACTTCGAAGCTTTTTCTTCAAGATATTTCTTGTAGTCACCAAGTCTTTAAGAATTTGTTCATTCATTTTAGTTATCAGGTCAGCTTAATAGGAAGCAGATCAGTTTATTAGATAAAGTTAACAGATCAGTTATCAGATCAGCTCATCAGATCAGCTTATCAGGTATCAGATCAGCTTATCCGGTCAGTTTAACAGATATCAGATCAGTTTATCACGTGTCAGATCAGCTTATCAGGTCAGTTTAACAGGTATCAGATCAGTTTATCAGGAATCAGATCAGCTTATCAGGTCAGTTTAACAGGTATTAGATCAGCTTATCTGATCAGTTACAATAATCACATGTATAAAGTTTGAAGTCAGATTAAATACTGAAGGGTGCATTAGATGAACAGCAAGTTATATTATGATGAAGTAATCAAATGACTTTCTATAACGACCGTTGTTTAGTTCATTATCTTTACTTATCATCAAAAATCCGTATTTTTCCTTCCACCATTCTCTACAAATTTGTTGAAACATTTCAAAGTTCATATCGCTGGCAACGTGATCATCATATACATGTTTCATATTTTTCGAATCTTGTTTAAACATAATAATTACATTAGCATTATATCTTATCAAATGTTTTGGAATCCGCGTGTAAGTTTGACACAAGTAAAATGAATCTACGTTCTTATGACGACCCATACAAAAATATGCACGTATATTGTCTTGCTTTTCACATGCAACATCATCAAAAATCATAATTGAATTGCTTTTAGCTTCACTAGGAGGAACAACGTACTCGTTATCTGCAAATGTGTAGTATCCCATTCCTTTAATTGGTGAAATTAATTTCTTTAGGTATTCATATTTAGGTTGATATAAAGATTTTGAGTACAAGTAAATATATTCAAACTTGAGACCATTAGGACTTCCCAGCAAACTAATCATTATGTTAGTTTTTCCACAATTTGAAGGACCAACTATTAATGCTCGAATAGAATTTGGTAACAAGGAACTATGTCTTATTTTTTTACTGTCATTTGAACAACTATCAGCATTACGAACTAATATATTTTTATGTTGTTTTACGAAGCGCATTTTAATAACTACTTGTGAAATTTGCAAACAATATCTTTTATTGTAGATTAAAGTAATATGGTTGTACTTTATAACAAAAGTTTTAGTCTCAAGCACACTATGGTTGGAGAAGGTTTACTAAGTAAAGCAAAAAATTCTCTGCCTTTTGAATTACATCTTCCTGGATATCAGTACTGTGGACTTGGCACAAGATTACAAAAGCGTTTAGATAGAGGAGATAAAGGAATTAACTTATTGGATGCTGCTTGCAAAAATCACGATTCGAAAATTAAGGACTTAAACAGCAGACATCAAACTGACAAAATTCTTGAAAATAAAGCTTGGGAAAGAGTTCTTTCAAAAGATAGTGATCTTGCAGAAAAAACATTTGCATATATAGTCACCAACGCAATGAAAGCAAAAACTAAACTTGGTATGGGTTTTGAAGCAAAGAAAAGGAATACACTGAAAAGACCATCACCAAGAATTCGTATAAATGACAAAAAACTGTTTCACAAAACAATTAAATCAGCAACAAAGATATTGAAGTGGGAAAAGCCACAAGATATTAATTCAGCCATTAAGATTGCTCGTAAAGCTATCAGTAAATCTCTTAAGGGGGAAAAAGCTCGTGTTGTAATACCACGCATTATAAATGTCCCAAAAATTGGTGGTTTTTGCCCATAATACCGATTCTAACTGCTCTAGGTGCACTTGGTAGTCTAGCAACTGGAGGTGCCGCTATAGCTAAGGCTGTAAATGCTACAAAGAATGCAAAAAGCAACTTGAGGAAGCTACTAGACACAACAAAGCAATGGAGTCAATTGCGGTGCGCTATGGACTATACCTTAAACCATATAAAAACGGTTATGGACTTATTTGTAAAAATCAATAAAAAAAACTTTTAGACATGCTACCCAACAGACCATTATCAGAATTTGATCTGAGAAAATTTTCAAAATATATTCCACACTTCAGAGGAGTTTTTATGTTGGATTCGCTACCAAAACGACCAAAGACTGTAGAGTGTGGAATAATCAATTTGGATTTATCAAGAGGCCCAGGTACTCATTGGGTAGCATACTATAAAAACAAGAATGAAAAACAATATTTCGACAGCTTTGGAACAACCTCCTCTAGAATTAATCAAATATTTAGGTAGAAATATTGAATACAACTACAATCAATATCAAAACTTTAATACATATAATTGTTGCCACTTATGTTTGAAATTTCTTTATGAGATAACCAAAGATATTAAATAAAACACTATCATATATATTTAAAAACATTTTATTTTTTATTATTATTATTATTATTATAGTAATAATTACAAAATATATCTACATAACCTTTTTTTTACTGCCAAATGGGTACTGGGAGTTCGGTACCAAAAACTCATTCATCTCACTATCCAGGATAAGGTTTCGCTCTCCTTTTCTTTGTAGTCGATATTTATCACTTAAAAGATCATCTAATTCGACATCTGATAAAATATTATATCGGTTGGGGAGAAACATTAGATGGTTTTCCAGTTCAAGTTGAACTGTTTCCCCATACTTTGTTGTTACTCGCTTTGCACGTACGATGGTGTATTTGGATGATTCATTTAAATCCTTTATATGGATTAAGGATTTTGTATTACAGGAATTGAATTTGCTTATTAAACTCATTGCGCTATAAATGTTTCACAACTTATAAGTTTGAACTTAAATTTCGAATTAATCTCGATATAAGCTTTCTAGACTTTAAGAAGTCTAACTGAAAATTATTAAGCAATGATATTAGATTTGTGTGTGTGTGTATGTGTGGGAGAGAGAGGGAGTAAAAGACGAAAAGATGAATAATAAAATCTGGTGTTAGAAGAAGATAGAGAGATACTTATATACATTTTTGAGTCCTTTACTCTAAAATTTGAATTTGTTTTTGGAGTGGAACGCAGATTTAGTTTTATAAATTATATAAAATTTCTCTTACAACTTGTTCGTTGAAAACAATTATTAGTAGAGAACTGACATCCAAAAAGATCGGAAGTAAATTTTGGTAATAGTATGAAATATTCCATAAAAATCATGCGTGACATTAGAAACAAGCTCGCACAGTTCTTAGTTGATTTTGAGGGATGTCAACTATACGAACACATGGAAATGGTGAAAATGTTCCTCGATATGTTGAATGAAAATTATGATTTTGGTATAATGGAAGATGAGGACAAGGACGATGGTCACTTTAAGTCTTGTCCATGGAGCCATCCAGATTGTGAGGAAGGGCCAGATGCCTGTCGGTGCTCCGTATTTTAATTAAGAAAAATGACGATAAATCATTTAATTAATTCATATTATGTAATATTTCGATGAAACTAAATAATAAATCACAAAACAAAATAAAACAAATTCTGAATGTTTTTCATTTTATATATATTTGTACAATTTTTGTTTATTTCTCTTAACAATACAACCATTTTTTTTACTTATTAATATATTTCACCACTTAAATATATATAAAAATTATTACTTAAAAATAGGGATACAATTATTGCATTGCTTCTTCCTCTTCTAGTCTTGAAATTTCCCACAGTAGCATGTCAAGTTCATAATCGGGATTAGTTTCCTCGATTCGAAAATGATACCATGCATATGTACTCATCTTATCACTTCTTATTTTTCTTTTATCGTCTGCATAATTTAACACTACGTTATTTATTTCATTTGTATAAATTTGATGAACTTTTGATTTAAATATTAACATGTCATCATATACAGTAGACTTATTAAATAAACAGTTTCTATAAGAAGTTGTGTCGTACTTATCAAGAATGCATTTCTTTACCCCTTTCGATTTTTTAATATCATTTTCATACTGCACACTAAAGGAATATATCTTTGATCTCAATCCTACAAACTTCTTCATTATTTTTCCACAATCCTCATCCTTCATCATACCCAACACCTTTTTGTTTACTACAGGGAAACCATATATATTGTTTTTTGGGTAATCAGACGTATCAAACTTATGGACGACGTCAGTTTTTATGTCAGCGTAAGAGTCTTCTGTTTTTACTGTGTAAATGAAAGAGTCAGTATCCATATAATTCAGTGATAAGTTCGACTTGAATTTGGGTTGCATGTACCCATAATGGAAATCATACATTTTCCATTTGGAAAGCTCTAATACACAAAATCCTAAATATATATGTTTATTGTGATAGGTTTTCACTCTATTCAATCGCTACCATATTCTCAGAAAATATTGACAAACTATGAAAATTTGGTATAGATATCCAATCTTGAGTTCCTAAATGATTACAGTTTGACCTATTCCAGTTCGTAACTATTCGTACATCTTTTCTCTTTTCCACATTATACATAGTTTTACCATATACTGCATTATTTAATAATTTGAAGAAATTTTTCTCAAATGCGTTTTTTGCATTTGCTCTATGTTTGGTGTTTAAGTCTATATAACTTTTCAACCAGGTTGATTGTTTATAAGTGAGAATCCGATGCACTTTTTTTAGAACTAGACCATACTTCAAACATTGTTTGAGAACTCTATAGTGTATGACGTATGTTTGTTTTGTGGAAAAATCTGCAATTAATTTAGTGTGCTTTGTTTGCTGAATTTTTTGGTTTTCCGGACAGAAAGGAAGGTCATTGTGAGAGCCATGCAAATGAGAAGGATAGTCTAAAGTAACTTCATAGACATATCCATCACTTGAACTATCATCTATAGTTTTAGGACCCAGATTTAGCTCTTTAGCTGATAGCCATCTGAATCCGCCATAAGGTAGATACTCAGACATAGCCCAACCGTAGAGGTTATTTGCGTCTAAATACACAATAAATTCTGAGGGCTTCTCTCTAGCGAAATCAGGTAAATATTTGTTGTTAGTCTTTGAATAGCGGTTACTGCATTGTACAAGTCCACCACGTATTCCTTTCTTGAAGAGATTGTACATATCTATGTCCGTCAAAAGCTCCAGTTCTATATTTGTATACTTTAGCATAGCATCCCACGATAGTCCTGGTGCAGTGTAATATTGACATGGATCTAGGTGATACTCTTACAAACCTTTCTAAAATTTTCAAATATATCTGCAAGTAAGAGTACGCCCGTTTTTAAATAACCTTCCATATAATCTTGCAAGGTTTTGCAGCTGAAAGCGTTCCAAACTTCTTTCGCATGCTCATAGTCTTCAGTCGAACACTCCTTATTATTGAGGTGATTGAAGAAGTCTTCCCTTGCTGGAAGCTGACCTAACTTAAATTTTTCAAAAGAATTTAGGAAATCACAAGGAAAAACGCCTTTCCTTCTCACAAGATCAAACTCTTTTTTTGTTTTAAATTGTGTTTTAATGATGTGAAAGTCTTGCTCTGAAAGATTATTAGCTAAAGATTCTAAGCTTTCAGGCATAAAACGAATTGTGTCCGAAAATCTAAGTTCAAGGTTGTAGTTGTCGATCATTTTTGAAAATCTAGATAGTGATATGTATAATTCTTTATTGAGCGGAAGGACTTTTATATTGTCAGATTTTTTACCCAACTCTTTAACAAAAAGATGTGAGTCATAAGATGAATAATTGTGGAAAAAGATTGGTATAAATTTTGGAATTTGAAATTTTAAATTGCATATATTATGAGCAGCTCCTCTAAATTTACCACTTATGTGGCAGTGATCTCTCACTCTATCATTGCCTAGATATTTATGACAAATGTGACAATTTATCGCATTTCGAAAATTAAAATTTTCGAAAAGAGATAAATCATCCATTCGGTTCTTGTTTTTCAAATAATCATTGTAAATATTTTCGCAATCGCTAATTATACAATCTACAAACTTTTCGCCTGCATCTTCCCCTGTATATATTTTAAACTTATCTAACTTCATTATGCTTACATTTAATCTAATAACTAAAAGCACAAGGAATGTGCTTTTTGCTATACCTACTTTTTTCACTTACTCTAATACTAGTCCTGCAATACGCATTCAAAATCTGCATATACAACAAATGGTACATCCATCTGTCGTTGATGGTCCTTGAAGCATAATGTTGACTTGTCCTCTGATGGAAGCTCAGACACAATTTGTCCACATTCCAATTTGTGTTGCTCCATAGTCCTACCATTGTGGCTATATTGCAGACAGCTGTTGCAAAACATCAGTTTATTGCAATGTTTCGTGGTCTGGTGTTTATAAGTCTGTGGAAGGAAAATAGATATAAATTTGCAATCAATATATTTATATGTGCATTGGTGTATATGTATATTTCTTGACTTACTTTGATATTTGTTTAATAAAAATATAGTGATGGTATCCTCCAGCATTTTCTAAAACTAATAAATTTACATGTCTATGTTTTTCTTTCTTGGTGTTGTGGTACGGTCCAACAATTTCATTGCTTTCATTGCTATATCCGAATACATTAACGCTAATATCAGGATTGCGTTCTTCAAATGTCTTAATACTTTTTGATGCTAACGGGAACTTTAAATTTGTAAAATCAATTTCAATCCCGTTTTGCAAATGAATAATATCAGCGCTAATGTCTGCAATATTGTATGAGCTGCACCGTTGTCTGGATTTAATATCAGATGTATCCAGTGCAGATATAATGGCCCATTTAAAACAATAAATGTCATTGTTTTCAACATTTATACATGCCATTTTACTTTTTAGTTTCTCTGGCGTACTAATCCAACTTGATCCTCTCACCAAAGCTGACTTATTTACTGCAACTTCGAGACGAACAATTCTAATTAGAGTCCAGCCAGAATCCCGCTCTTGAAACTCGGACATTTTGTTGTGGATTTCTTGCAGTTGTTTTGTTATCATTTCCTCAACATCATCTGCAAAGCACAAAAGATCCATTTTCGCTCTATGTGAAATAGTCCACAATTCCATATCAGCACCAACAATTTTAATATACTCCCCAATGAGAGTAATATTAAACTTAATAATATTATGCACAGCTATACTATTTTGAAGTCTTTCCTTGATGATAGGTCTATTTTCCTTTATAGCATCTTCAAATAACAGACAGTCTTTACTTATTGGAACTCCAAATGTTATAATATTATTTTTAAAAGCACTATTTATTATATAATATTTGCATTCACTTGGAGCTTGAGAGAGTAGATCATCCGCAGAATTTGAGATATCCATTTCTACTTCATCATTTTGTATATTTGCCTGATCATGGGGAATAACTTGACTTATATCCATGTCTTGAGGAGGATTCTCTACGGGCAAATAGCTTGGATAATAAATAGGCATATTATTTTGCTGCAACTGTATAGGTACGCTATATTCAATGGGATATGGAATTTCCACAGGTGCTGTGAATTGGTTGGTTGACACTGGATACGGATACAAAGGATTCGCTGGAACCTGCACTGGATACTGATACTGTACTGATATAGCAAATTGTTGTGGACCATTGGGTTATAGGGTTGTATGGAATGATATACATCTTGGGGTTCTACGGACTGCTGCACATTTTGGGGTTGTACGGACTGCTGCACACCTTGGGGTTGAACATGACTTTTGCAATGTTCTAAATAGCACTTTTGGTATCTGTATTGCTTATTACAGATATTACAACGAAAAACTGAAGAATTCATATTTTTTATATTTTTTTATATATATTTATTGCAATGCACTTATATACTGTTTTAAGTATGTAACATTAAAAAATTTATATTATTTAAAACACAAGGAGTTTTGAAGCATTCACGACTTATTTGTTTTAAATACAAAAATGTACTGACTTTAGTCCTAACAAAGTTGATTTATATTAATTCGCGAAAGTGTTTAGTATGGTCTAGTACGCTACATTTCAACAAAGTAGTTTTCAGTATTTGTGTAGTTAGTAAGTTGTAGCAACAAAAATCGTTGGTTGCAAAATATTAATAACGTAGTTTTAGAAGTACAGCGGGTATATGAGATGGAACTTATGCATGCCTCTACAGTACAAAATGTTTAAGGAAATGAAACTGCTACGTAGACAGTATTTATGTAAACAAACATACGTAGACATGCTTATGCATGTAGAGACGTTCCAAAATTTTGTGGCAAAAGAAACTGCTACGTAGACAATATTTATGTAAACAAAAATTTTGATAAGTGATATCTACAGAGTACAGAGACATGCTTGTGCATGCAAATACGTTACAAAGTTTTGAACGGAATGTGATATATACAGAGTACAGGGACATGCTTATGCATGCCTCTACGATACAAAATGTTTACGGGAATGAAACTGCTGCGTAGACCATAGTTATGTAAACAAACATTTTGATAAGTGATATATAGAGTATAGGGACATGCTTATGCATGCCTCTACGATACAAAATGTTTATGGGTATGAAACTGCTAAGTGGACAATATTTATGTAAACAAACATTGTGTTACATCAAAAAATTTTGTAGCAAAAGAAAATGCTACGTGGAAAAAACATTGTGGTATCTGATAAACTACAAAATTTTTGTAGCTTCACAAGTTTTCAAAGCAAAATTATCAAATTTTGAAGTTGGGCTTTCGTTTGTACAATGAAGCCCTTCTGGTACATACCATTATATCGGAGACTCCAGCGGCATCACCTAAAGGAGTATCGCAAGAGAGCAATGCAGGAAGAATTTGATGGATATTTTGAAGGAGATGAGGAGCTTCTCCTAGAGATGTCATCATAACCAAATTCATCTAACGCACTCCAAAAGATAGATGAAGAATATGAAGAGATGCTGACAGGTGACGATGACCTATTTTTGAGCATCAATACTCAGCCTGCCGAAGCTGGCGGTGAATCCAATAGAAGTGAGGTAACCAGCAAACCACACATAGAAATATTGGAAGTCCAAATGCTCCCAAATATTGATGTCCCAATGTTTCTTGCATTGTACGAAGATACCAACGATCAATTGTTGGTAGATGCAGCTTACGCAGTGGAGGCAGCTTTATATTAAAAAATATATGTAAATGTATGTATAAATATTATAAAAATAAAAACCATGCACATAAATATGTATGTATGTTTAAACAACGGCCTTTTTATTTCAAAAAATATGTACTTATTTTTGTAAAGCAGGAAAGCAAGAAAGCGGACTGTCATACAGACTCACCAATCGTCACACACACAGCCTGTCTGACAGGCAGACATTTCAACCGCCACTCAGAAAACAAAAAAACACACACTTAAACATAGCATAATAATCCATCGATGATCGTCATGTATAAAATAAACAAAATATCAATTTCAATATTTATGGAATAGTAAATTTTTTATTCAAAACGTCTTCAAGATCAGAATAATAAAATTATTCCCCAGACTCAAGCATTGCAAGCAAAAAAGAAATAACTGAATTGCTGGACAAAATGTCTTAAGTAAACACACACCAAAATTATAAACAAACAAAAAATAAAAGAAGAAATCTCACTCCAGCAAGAAGAGACGAACCACAAACATTAAGGCCATCCATATATAACTACAACACTTTTGAAATAGTGTAATTCCTAAAAAAATTTTCTAATGTTCCTAAAAATTTCTTATTTTCTATTAGGCACACATAGATAGACAGAATTCCTACGCTCACATATGGACAGACACAAATTCCCACGCTCACATACCGACGGACATGTAATCCCAAGGTCACATATGGACAGACACAAATTCCCACGCTCACATACGGACGGACATGTATTCTCAAGGTCACATATGGACAGACACAAATTCCCACGCTCACATACGGACGGACATGTATTCTCAAGGTCACATATGGACAGACACAAATTCCCACGCTCACATACGGACGGACATGTATTCTCAAGATCACATATGGACAGACACAAATTCCCACGCCTACCCCAACAATATAAAAAAAAACAACAACAATGTGAACCCCCCTATTTAACCGTGGGAAAAAATACACACACACACACATTAAGGTATGAAATTACTAAAAAAAACCAATTAAACTAAATTTGGCTATTAAAATTTCAAAATTTTAAATTTAATTGCTGAAATTTGAGAATTTTAATTGGTCTCGCACATACAGTATCCTACTACCCAGAAGCTACACAATGCAAGCTACAATTGTTTTAAAGTAAGTTAAATACTGAGGAAAATTATAAACAAAAAGTGAAAACAAACCAAATAAAAAAATATATATAAAAAAAAATTTTAATTAATTAAAATACTGAAATATATGAAGACAAAGTTCATTAAAAATAATAAGAAAGCAAATAGAATTGAAATCTAACTAATAAAAATATATTTTTATTGTAAAAACAAAAATCTAATTAAAATTAAGAATCATACAGAATTATCTAAACAAATTCACATGTTTTAAAAAGAGCAGCGATTCTTACGAGACCCTCCTGTAATTTTTATATACATGCATTTGTTTTAAATATAAGAATATATTATATATTATACTATATATTATATGCCTAAGTTTCGCCCATACACTATCCCAGGGATATTAATCCCCATTCCGGAATCCGAAAAAGATATGAGTTTGAATCAGAATATTGAAAATAATATAACAATGAATCCCACGAATAACGTAACCTCGACAGTCAAAAACGTTTTGCAATCCTTAAGAATCCCAGACGCTATCAAGGATCTTCCAAAACTTGAGGGTAATCCTAGATTACTATATGAATTCATACAAAAAGTGGAAGAAATACTTTCAATATTAACTCCTATAGACGGCACTCCTTTTGCCAAAATGATTTTAAGAGCTATTCGAAATAAAATCGAAGGAGAAGCTAACGAAATACTTAATATGTATAGCACTAATTTAAGTTGGCAAGACATTAAAGATAATCTAGTACTACACTATTCGGATAAAAGAAACGACACGTCATTGATTAGGGACTTGCATCTTTTGAAACAAAATAATAAAACGGTAGAAGAATTTTATAGTTCGATAATAGAAATCCAAGCTACAATAAATAACCATCTAATGATTCACGAAAGAGATCCCAACATAATTACAGCCAAAAGAGACTTATTTGCAAAAATGTGTCTCAATACATTTTTGTCTGGTTTAGGAGAACCGTTAGGATCGTCAATTAGGGCCATGAAACCGGAATCTTTACCAACAGTCTTTTCATATTGTATTCATGAACAAAATATGTTCTATATTAAGCAAGAAAACAGGAACCTTTCTAGAAAGCAGGAAACCCTCAGACAATATAGTCCACAATTACCCATTAACCAATCATTCAACAGGTCTCAGTTACCTCACAACTTTAATATGCTAACACCTAGACAAACATACTATCAAACAACCACAAATAACCAAAACCAATTTAATAACACGAAACCACAATTTAATAATACGAAACCACAAGTAAACACAAATACAAACTATCAAATATTTGAACCCATGGACACTAGCTCAGGCTATACTCACCTTAGAAATAATAGTGGACAAACACGAAAATTTCCAAGAGAAGTTCACAATATTGAACCTGAATACTTTAACGTTCCTCACTATATACCTAACGTGGACAATTATAATGAAATTGAAGACGTACAAAATTTTCAGTCAGATGCCTCCAAGAATCAAGAGGATACCTAGATATTAACAAGCATGGTACTAATCTCCCGTATATAAATATATCTTCTCCATTTGGTCGTCCACTCCGATTTTTAATAGACACAGGTGCATCGGCATCCTTCATTAATCCAGAATACACTAATCAGTTAACAATAAAAAATGTGCACCTATAACAATAACAACCGTTCTTAACAAACACCAATTAAATACAAAAGTCAATATACCATCTTTCATAGAATTTCGAGAAAGCGGAAGCTTAGAATTTTTCATATTTAAGTTTCACAATTACTTCAATGGACTTATTGGACAAGATATACTAACTAAATTAAGCGCTAGAATTGACCTAGAGAATAAACACTTAATAACAAGAAACTCGCTTATTCCTTTAAATTTCAAACCAAACTTAACTTCAGGCAAATTTCTAATAGCACAAAGAACAAAAATCATTATAAAAGTTCCTGTAGATATCGAAAATGGTGATTTTGTAATCCCCAACATATTAATTCAACCAGAAGTAATAATTTCTGCTGGCATATACAGAGCAAAAAATTGGTGCAGTTTAATGGAAGTTACCAACAAATGAAATGAGAACAAAACTGTTTTAGGAGAAAGCCCAATAAAAGTAGATCCCCTTCTTAATGCGGAATGTATAAAAATTAACAATATAAACTTTGAGCATCCTTTTGATCAAAATTCTAAACTAATAGAAAATCTTAGAATCGATCATTTGAATTCAGAAGAACGAAAAGTTATTACAAAAACATGTAAAGAATTTGAAGATATTTTTCTGCAAAAAAACCAACCCTTAACTTTCACCAACAAAATTAAACACAATATAGTCACAAAAGACGACATCCCCATATACACCAAATCTTATAGATACCCACATATCTACAAATCAGAAGTAAAAAAACAAATATACGACATGTTAAATCAAGGCATCATACGTGAAAACTACTCACCTTGGGGTTCACCAGTGTGGGTAGTTCCTAAAAAAGCAGATGCTAGTGGAAAGCGTAATTAGCGTTTAGTAATTGATTATAGGAAACTAAACGAAAAAACAATCTCCGATAGATATCCAATACCAAACATTAACGAAATATTAGACAAACTAGGTAAATGTATGTATTTTACTACATTAGACCTGGCAAGTGGCTTTCATCAAATCGAAATTAATCCAAAAGGTATCGCAAAAACCGCCTTCACGGTAGAAGGAGGACATTACGAGTTCGTAAGAATGCCATTTGGCCTCAAAAACGCTCCATCGACATTTCAAAGAGTGATGGATTGTGTATTAATGGACCTAATAGGAACGGTTTGCTTAGTCTATTTAGATGATATAATAGTTTATTCAACTTCCCTTCAAGAACATACTAAAAATTTAAAAAAAGTGTTTGAAGCCCTCAGAGAGGCCAAACTAAAAATTCAGTTATACAAATCGGAATTTTTACATAAGGAATGTGCATTTTTAGGTCACATTGTAATCACTGAAGGAGTAAAACCAAACCCCGATAAAATATCGACCATTAAAAATTATCCGATTCCCACAAACCAAAAGGAAATAAAATCATTTCTAGGCTTATTAGGGTATTACCGTAAATTTATAAAGGATTTTGCCAAAACAACAAAACCATTTACTGCATGTCTAAAGAAAAAGAAAACTATCATAATCGACGACAAATATAAGAAACCCTTCGAAATCCGTAAAAGTCTCCTAATTAATAACCTAATTCTACAATATCCAGATTTCTCTAAGACTTTTAACCTAACAACAGACGCAAATAATTATGCGATAGGAGCTGTACTATCACAAGCTCTCATAGGAAATGATAAACCCATTTGTTACGCAAGTCGCACACTTACAATATCAGAAATTAATTATTCCACGATAGAAAAGGAACTCTTAGCCGTAGTTTGGTCCACTAAGTACTTTCGGCCATACCTATTCGGTCACCGTTTTAGAATAATAAGAGATCATAAGCCCCTTAATTGGATTAGGAGCCTTAAAGAACCCAATTCAAAATTAATTCGCTGGAGATTAAAGCTTGAAGAATATGACTATGAAATTATATATAAAAAAGGGAAGCTAAATACCAACGCTGATGCCCTTAGTCGAATAAAAAATGTCCCTCCAGAAACTCAAAATATTTATACGTTTAACACAATAACATTTTACACTAACGTTATACATATCATAAAACTGGAAACATATAATAACAACATCATGAAAATTGAGGAAACTGAAACACTTCACACAATCATATGATAAAAAAGGATCTCTGAGAACAACACAACTCAAATTAACAGATCTCAAAAATAAACTAAATTCAATAACACCCAGATATCGGAACAAAAGAGGACTATTTAATGGTATAGGATCAGCAGTGAAATTCATTACAGGAAATATGGACAGCTTCGTGTATTAACGACGACATCTAACTTGACATCAAAATTACAGAGTGAAACAAACACACAAAATATACTTAACACTAAAATTATTGAAAGAATAGTGTTAACGCTAAAGCGTTTTTTAGCGCCTTGTTCCGAATTGAACAATCGAAAACCTTTTTGAAACAAAATTAAAACAATTTTTCTGATTTCATGAAATTTTAATTTCAGCGGATGAAATCTTCCTTATATATAGTTTTATTTTACAAATTCAGCCTTTGGCTTTGACTATTTTACTTGACAATATTGATTTGAAGTATTTTATTTTTTACTAAGAAAATTTTAATTGGGTTATGCGCAGAACGAAGTTCACGAATAGATCTCTATTTGCATATTAACTTAAAGTATTGCTTTTTAAGTTCTTGACATTCTTTTACTTATGTACATAGTCGATAACTGTTAAATCACACGACTCGTGATCTACATACTTACAGTTTACAGTTTTGTTTTTACAAATGAAAGAATGCAGTAACAATAATGCAAACCAGTTTCTTACTGTTCGTCTTTACTCTTTGCTATGATTTTAATTGTTTGGCTTTGGAGATTAAATTTTAATGTTACGAGGGTGCTTATTGTATTAACACTTTGTGAGGCGATGACGCAAAAGTGAAACTTCTTAACATTCTGCCCCCTCATCGGAAGCTCTGCTTGCGATGGTATTATCCGACTGAATTGGAAGCTTGCATACTTTAGTTATTGCTCTTTTGTGGATGCCATCTGCTGTTTTGACCGTGACTACACGTACTCTTCTATCATCACCTTGACTTATTTGTAAAATACGTCCAATAGGCCATCTCAATGGTGCAGAGTTTTCATCTTTTAGTTGAACCAAGTCATTCACTTGCAGGTTTGAGCATGGGTGATTCCATTTTAATCGAAGTTGTAGTTGTTGAATGTATTCATTATGCCAGCGACACCAAAATTGTTGTTGAATAGATTGTATACAATGATATCGTTTTAATGCGTTCAAATTGGTAATTTGGAGTGTTGGTTCTGCAACTGTTGTAAGATTTCGACCAATTCAAAAATGACCCGGTGTTAATGCGGTGAGATCGTTTGGATCATTAGACAATGGTGTAAGTGGGCGACTATTAATGATAGCTTCAGCTTGACAGCAAACGGTGTGTAACCCATCATGGGTGAGAATGTGATTACCGATACAGCGCCGAATGTAATATTTACCTTGCTTAACTGCACTCTCCCATAACCCCCCAAAGTGTGGCGATCTGGGCAGTATAAATTTCCAACTTATTCCATTATTACGGCATGAAGCTTCAACATCGTTAATGTGTTGTTGTGTGTTGAAGTGAGCTAGCATTTGTTTTATCTCCCGGTTAGCGCCAACAAAGTTGGTAGCATTGTCGGAGTATATAATCCGGCATTTGCCGCGACGAGCGAAGAAGCTTTTTAACGATGGATGAATCCTGCTGTCGTCAAATCGGGTACTAATTCGATGTGCACCGCCTTGGTTACAAAGCAAATGAAGACCGCTAAGTAAACCTTACTTGGAGGCCTACCTCTTATTTGTTGAGTTATCAAAAATGGTCCACAATAGTCGACGCCTGAAATTTCGAATGCAAATGATTTTACGACTCGATCAGTCGGCAAGTTGCCCATAATTTGTTCTGAGATCTGAGGCCGAAAACGATAACATAATATGCAGTCATGAATTATTCTTTTTACAGCATTTTTTCCATTGAGAATCCAATACTTTTCGCGTAATGTGTTGAGTAATGTTTGCGCACCAGCATGATGATTTACTAAGTGATAATGACGAATGATAGTTGTTACGAATGGATGTGTGGATGGTAAAAGTATTGAATTTTTTATTCTTCCTCCTACACGAATCAAACCATTATGTATAAAGGGTGTAAGTTGTTTAATTTTTGATGAATTACCGACGTAATTATGTGTTTGAAACGATTTTAATTCGGCAGCAAAATGATTTTGTTGTATTAGGCGACATATGAAGAGTAGAGCATCTTCGATTTCTTCAGATGTTATTGGCAGTCTGGACGAATTTTTGTTAATAAAGCGACGAATGTAGACCACGATGCGTAGGAATTTATTATAGTTGTTTATATGTTTGTGATTATTGAACGATTCTAATCATTGTGTGCATGCTAATGCTATTATTTTGGGACATTGCTCTGGCATGCTGTCCATACGAATAGAACTGATTACCGACTAGTTCCTTAACCTTCGCTCCTCGCGAAACTATATCCGCTGGGATTTTCGAAGATGGAACGTGATGCCATGTGAAATTTTTAGTCAGATTCTGAATTTTTGTTACGCGATGAGATACAAATTGTGACCAACGATATGGCTCACCTTTTATCCAAGTAAATGCAATGGTCGAATCAGACCAACAATGAATGTTTCTCGGCTGCAACGAGAATATCTTCAAAACATAATGTAACAATTCTGCTAGTAAAAGTGTTGCGCACAGCTCTAATCTTGGCAAACTTATTTCCTTTGTTGGTGCTACCCTGGATTTGGCGCATAGTAAAGACGAAAAGACTTCACCATTTACATTGGTCAGGTGCTGGCATCTGAAAATACATGAATTTCTGTTGATTTGATAATAGGTACGTACCGAGAAATGCGTAAGTGATTTAGCGAAGCCAACTCGTTCTGGAAATTAAGCCATGTGGTATAAATTTCTTGTGGCACACTTTCGTCCCAATTTACTTTAAGCTTCCACAAATCTTGCATTAAAATTTTGCAACTTACTATTATTGGGTTCAATAAACCTAATGGGTCGAAAACACTTGCTAACTGCGATAATATTATTCTTTTTGACACCTTCAACTCTTTGTCTTGTACATTGTAGTTAAACAAAAAACAGTCTTCCCTTGGAGACCATTTCAAACCAAGTGCTTTTATATATTCTGTTTTTCCGAAACTTACAATTTCTTCTTTATCGCATTCTTTAACATCTTCAATAGTTTTGTCATTGTTTGATGCAAATTTACGAAGTGGGAAACCACCATTTTCTAATAATTCAGTTACCTATTTTTTGATTTGAACAATATCTTCGATAGTTGAAGCGCTAGTGAATAAGTTGTCTACGTAAAAATCTCTAAGTGTAACACTAGAGCCAATGGGAAAATGTATGGCCTGTTCGATAGCTAATTGTCGGAGACATTTTATCGCCAAATATGATGCGCTACTAGTTCCATATGTCACAGTTAGCAGCTCATACGAATCAATCTCATCAGTAGTTGATTGTCGCCAAAATATGGTTTGCCATTTAGTATCTTGCTTGTCGATAAGAACTTGCCGGTACATTTTGGCTATATCTGCCATTAAATGATTTTGTGTGCTCGAACTCTAATCAAAATAATAGCTAAATCATCTTGCAATGTGGGGCCAAATCGTAATACGTCATTAAGGGATAGTCCGCTGGACGTTCGGCACGACGCGTCGAACACTACCCGCAATTTGGTGGTAGAGCTATCGAGCTTTGTGACACAATGATGAGGGATGAAATTACGTGATTCTGACGAGTTTTCAATGCTAACCACATAATTAAGTTGTTTATATTCCTCGATGTAATTTGAGTACTGATTGTGTAGATCAACATCTTGCTTTAATTTTTTCTCTAGACCAAGAAACCGATTTCGAGCGATGTGGTATGAGTCGCCAAGACAGCTTGGGTCTTTTTTAAACGGCAATCTAACGATAAATTTATTGGTGATTGGACATCGGGTCGTTGTTTCAGCAAAGAATCATTCGCACTCTTTCTCTTCGCTTGTAAATTGTGTATGTGGTGAGGCATATATGTGTTCTATTAACCAAAAACGTTCTAACATGTCGTCTAATTTAGGTTCATTGATTGTGGCATGAAGCGAAGTATGTAATGAAGACGATATACTGTGACTAATTGGTCCAGATACCACCCAGCCTAGTTGAGTTTTTTGTAAAATTGGTAGATTGCCACCTAATTTAATCTGACCTACCATAAGTAATTCATAAAAAATGCTAGCACCAATTAAACAGTCAATGTGACCAGGTTTCTCAAAATGCGGATCGGCCAAGTTTATGTTACATAGTATACTAATTTTGTTTTTCTCGACGACATTTGTGGGTTGAAGGTGAGTAATTTGCGATAATACAATTGCTTGAATGGTTGTACTATATGAATTTTGAAGCGATTCAATAACGATCGAACATGTCCCTAGGGCTTTGACAGTTGCTGTTCCAATACCATGAATTTGTATATTTGATTTTTCTCGGCGTACTTGCAAGATTTTTGACGAAATGAAATTTACCTGTGACCCGGAATATAATAAAGCACGGGCCTTTATTTTGATGCTAGATGCTGTGCCAAGATTTACGATTGCAGTTACCAATAAGACCTCACTTTTAAATTCAGTTGCTTGACATGAGGATGTTGAATTTTCTGGTGCCGAGGTCTCTTTTGTTGATTCTGAGGTTGATTGGGATTGTGACACCTCGCGATGCAGTAACGTTGATGTAAAGCATTACAAACCTGACATTTATGTTTAGATGGACAATTACTCATCATGTGATTCATTCCCAAACAATTTAAGCACAATTTGTTGCGTTTTACCAATGCAAATCTATCTTGCGAAGTCATTTTTATAAACGATACACATATAAACGGACTGTGAATGCCTGCCTTGCATAAAGTGCATTTATTCGATTGTTCACTAGCCACGAATGAAGTTTTTTGTTTGATTGGATATAATTTTTGTTGATGTGACGATGACGAATGGTGATTAAATAGGGCTGAGTCGATGAAACTGATGGTTTGACAACGTTTTTCTAAAAAATTAACCAGGGCTTCCCAATTCGGAAGATTAAATGATGTGGAGCCAGTCTGATTAAATTTTGACGATACTTCTTCTTCCCAAAGAGCTTGCGTTTCTTTGTCTAAGCGTGATGTTACCAAGTACAGCAGAATTCCATCGGCGATTTGTATATTAGAGGCAAACGATTGCAATGCTCGAACATTGGCGTTAATTTGATCAATAAATTGACGTAGCGATGACACATTAGGTCGAGTGATCTTTTCCACTTCAAACATTTTACTTAGATGGGCCTGAAAAATGTATCTTTTATTATCATACCTAGCCTTTAACAATTGTATAGCCTTGTCGTAGTTGGTCCCAGTGATTTCCAGTGACTGAATGATGTTCGCAGCATTACCCTTTAAACTCGACTTTAAATATTGAAACTTTTCAACAGGCAACAAATCCTTGTTTTGATGAAGTAATACATTGAAAGTGCTCTAAAAATCTGTCCACTCCTGCGATGCTCCTGAAAATGTTGATAATAGCAAATTTGGTAGATGAGTGCGCCCAGACGCGGTTGCAGGCGTTTCTAATCGCATGCTGTTGAGATTAGCCTCCAATTGGAACTTTAAAACTGCTATGTGCTCCACCAATTTCGCTTTGGTTTCGGCGTACATTTCTTCAACGATTGTCGAATAGGGTAATCTAGTTGTGTTTCATCTAATATTTCTATCTGAAATTGGAGCTCCTCAAACTGCTCATAACTGCGATCCAGTAGCGATATTTTGATCTCGGTATAGTGTATCGAAAATGTGTCACGATTACTTAAACCGTTTTTTGCCGATTGAAAACGGCTTACTAATTGTGTTCTTTGATGTAATCTAAACCGAACATTCCGATCTGATGGAGGAGTTTGTACCTCATCAGCATTTACTACGTTAACTTCGTTCTGCATTTCGAATGAAACTATTACTATTAGAATTGCGAATTCTTAATCGGAGTTACATATCCGGCTCGAAGGACCTTGTGTTAACGCTAAAGCGTTTCTTAGCGCCTTGTTCCGAATTGAACAATCGAAAACCTTTTTGAAACAAAATGAAAACAATTTTTCTGATTTCATGAAATTTTATTTCAGCGGATGAAATCTTCCTTATATATAGTTTTATTTTACAAATTCAGCCTTTGGATTTGACTATTTTACTTGACAATATTGATTTGAAGTATTTTATTTTTTACTAAGAAATTTTTAATTGGGTTATGCGCAGAACGAAGTTCACGAATAGATCTCTGTTTGCATATTAATTTAAAGTATTGCTTTTTAAGTTCTTGACATTCTTTTACTTATGTACATAGTCGATAACTGTTAAATCACACGACTCATGATCTACATACTTACAGTTTTATATATATACATACATGAACTTATGCATAATTCAACAAATGAAAGAATACAGTAACAATAATGCAAACCAGTTTCTTACTGTTCGTCTTTACTAGTTGCTATGATTTTAATTGTTTGGCTTTGGAGATTAAATTTTGATGTTACGAGGGTGCTTATTGTATTACCACTTTGTGAGGCGATGACGTAAAAGTGAAACTTCTTAACAAATAGAAAACATTACAAATCACATAAATAAGGAACACGACATTATAACACGGTCATTACAATACACACAAAATAGCATTTCCTCCAACTCTAAACTCATTAATGACATTCAGTACTTAAATCAAATCAATTATCATATCGATTTACTATCAAATCATATTGCAAGTATTTCTGAAGCAATGACTTTAGCTAGAAATTCTACCAAAAATGATTTTGGCCATGGATGAATTAGAAGAAATTGAAAACATGTTGAAAACCCAAATTGTCAAAATAGAACACCTATATGAACTCCTAGAATTACAAGCTTCCTACAATAACACAAATACTATCTTCAATATTCTTATTCCTCATATCCCACATGATCAATACACAATTTCCCGCACAATCCCTATACCTATAAATAAAACAAAAGAAATAATAATAAAACCATATACAGTTTATAACAATAAGAAAGTTCAGTATCTCGATAATCTATGTAAAAGAATTGAAAACCATTATTTCTGTAAAGAAAGCCTACAACAGGAAACTATAACAAAATCTCTATGCTTCGGGAAAATCATACATAATTTAGAAGCCCAATGCAAATTTAACGATGTAGGTCAGATAACTCAAATCACACAACTTGAACAAGGACTAGTGTTAACAACAAATTTACTACCAACAAAAATTAAAACATCCTGCGATGAAAATGAGTATATTATTCAAGGAAACTTGTTATTGTATTTTAAAAATTGTAATGTTAATATCAATGAAATTACCTACAAAGATAGTCCAAATATATATTGGGACGAATTCATCATAAACCCATCCAAACAAATAAACATAAAACCTTTGTCCACAATAGAAAGCTTAAGTTTACCCAAACTCAAAGAGTATCATTTAAAAAATAAATTGGTCATCGAAATTTTATCAAATAACACAGAACTGCACAGATACATAAACTACACCGCAATAATTCCAATAACCATTGTAATAATTATAATTTTCTTAATAAAACATAAAACGAAATACACTATAAAAGAATTCCCTACAACTAGCATAGTCACTCCTGACCATCAATACTTTTGGTCATCGCTCCATACTAAGGGGGGAGAAGTTATGGAAAACCCCACAACCATAACATCACAACCACCAAAACGACCAAGACAGCAAATACAACTATAAGGAATAACAATATAAAATAACAACTCATATTTAAGTTGACATTTTTTATTACTTCTTATATACAAGCCACTACAAACAATCACATAAACAAATATTTTGTTATTTTAAAAAGCTCTGTTTTATTATAATCACTAATATCAATTAGTAATCAAATTATCGTAATTATCGCGTGTATGTATGTTGAGAAAATAAACTAGAGTATTCATACATGTATGCGAACAAATAGAAAAAAATTAACCAATTCATTCGTGAACGCGAATATAAACAAGTAAAAGTGCTATATTCGGCTGTGCCGAATCTTATATACCCTTCACTAACGTACGTCTTCTTTCTAACTTATAAAATAGTTTCAGTTAGAAAAAATAAAAACAACTTCAGTTGCGTTTTTTATGTTATACAAAATATTGCAGTATCCAACCCTGGAATCGAAATTTTTATTTTTTTTTTTTAATTTTTAATACCAATTTTGTTTTGCCGAATTAAAAAATAATTTTAACTTGAAAAAAAACGACATTAATTGATTTTTGGTTATGTATTGTATAAAAAAATTTTACATTTCGGAACCCTGGATGGGAACTTTAAATTTTTAAATTTATTTTTAATCGATGCAAGTCTTCGTGATACCAAAAATGGTTTTATTTAAGAAAACCTTAAAATTTTTAAACATTTTAGTTACTATATGTACCACAAAATACCGAATGTGCCCAAAAAATATTTCAATTTCCGATCCCTGGAGGAGAAAATTAAAACTTTTTAAAATTAGTTTTTACCAATGCAAGTCTTCATGGTGTATAAACTGGATTTATTTAAGAAAAACTACAAATTTGTAACCATTTCTGTCACATTCATGTACTACAATATATATCAGTTTTCGAGCCCTGGAATCGAAATTTATTTTTTTTTAATTTTTGATACCAATTCTGTTTTACCAGGACAAAAAATAATTTTAACCAGGATAAAACGACGGTAGTTAATTTTTAGTTATTTTAATGTACAAAAAATTTAAAATTTCCTAACCCTGGATAAGAATTTTTAAATATAATTTTTTTTCCATCTATGCAAATCTTCCTGATGTATAAAACGGTTTTATTTAAGAAAAACTTTAAATTTTTAAACATTTTACTTATTATATGTACCACAAAATACCGAATGTGTAAAAAAATATTCAATTTCCGATCCCTGGAATTTTTTTTTTTTTTTAGTTTTAAATGGAAAATTGAGGAGTCCCAAGGCATGAAGTAAGTTCAATTTTCAAATACGCAAGAAAATAATCGGTTTTTGGTGTTAATTTTGCGTCGAGAAATAGGTGTAAGCTTCCCAGCTCTGGAACCGTCCTTCCGATTTTTCTGACTTTTTTTCAATACCACTCTAAGTTAGCTCACTTCCAATCGATCAGTCCAAGAACGATGTCTCTAGCTCTTCTGGGGGCTTGGGAAAACCGATTTCACGTACAGACGGACATCGCTCAATCGTCATCGCTATTCATAAGGATCCGAAATATATATACTTTATGGGGTCGCATATTGATATCGAAGAAATTACACACGGAATGACAAACCTAACTAAATATACCCTTTCACATTTTTGTGAAGGGTATAAAAAAATTTTACGAATTCATTTATGACAATTTGTCATATATGTATAAATTTGCGTGTTCATACATGAATTCTTATGAACCCTGCAGACAAGGCATGTTTTTGTCATGTCATAAAACAGCTCTAGAGGTCTGAGTCGAACGGCTGAAAATCTGTAGGCGAGACGGTGACAGTGTATGTTTGCCGCCGTTACGACTAACATACGGCTAAAATATTATTATCATATCATAAATTAATCCAAAAGAATGTAAATTAAATTACATTTTTATAACACAAAAAAAATTAAAAGAAAATTAAATCGAAAATGTAAAATATATACAAGTGAAAAACTGAAAGTTTTTTCGTATAACGCCGCAAAAAATGTATTCAACTCATATCAAGCAAGCAGCCGTTTTTGTTTATGCATACAAATTCATTTCGATATTCTTGTGCATAATAAGTTATGACACGTTATTCACACTAGTCATATTTTTCGTGCTATTATATTATGACTTTATGACTACAGTGTGAATCTTCCAATTATTAACGTTCGACTAGATAGTAGAATTAATATTAGGGCAGGTACAGCTAATGTTGCTCATAGTTTCATTAGAAAAAAGAGGAAATTATGTATATATTAGGTTATATTAATATTTTTCTTTTCTCATATGTAAAAATGCTTACATATACTAAAATTTTTAATATATTCGTTTTGACGATTGTTTGTATGTGTTGAATTGAAACAATTATTAAATTTCAAACTACACTAGCTTATATGCCACAAAAAGAAGTGGCAAAATATTAGAATAAATAGTTTTAAAATATTAGAACAAATAGTTGTAAGAGAAATAAAGAAAAGCAACAACTAATAATTGTTTTAATGTAAAAATAATTTATTTAGAGTGTTGACAACATAAGTTGTTTTCGCGCACACTCGCTTTTCATTTAGTAAATGTTTTTCGGAATTGTCGTTTTAACTATTTAATTTTTAATTTCGTTCTGATTCTTTTTTTTTTTAAAGTTATATTAAAATTCAAAGTCATCAATTGAGGTGTTTAGCTAGTTCCTATGCGCATTTCATTGGGGCTAATGCAGATCATCAGGGAACCTTTACCCAACATTTCTTAGAATAACTAAAGATATTTATTTCAAACTTCCACTTTAATATATGAGAAGCTTAAAAACAAATATCAAAATCATAACAAGAACTTTTTAATATTCTTACGTTTTCATTTCATTCTACAATTGGTTGGCTTTTTTCTGATTCTAATTGCAGTTGTAAGAGAAATAGAGAACAACAACAACTAATGATTGTTTTATAGCATATTTACACTTACTCACATCTAGAGATGTGTGTGGAAGATGTTGAAAATTGAAAAGAACTGTTTACATCACATTTTCAACATCTTTCATTTGTCAATAGTTACTTCACGTGTTTTGGTTTGGGCAAACAACGAAGTATTTTTTTCTTTCTTGCTCTAAATAAATTTATTTTATATGTTCATAGATAGCTTGAAATTAATATATAACAAATAATTCATAATTATATATAACAAATAATTAATAAACAATTACTTTATTGAATTATTCTCCAAAAAACTTAGTTTTATTATAAAATTTGATTTAAAAATTTTATATGTGTAGACACAAGGGAGTCTTTATGATCTGTTTTTGGTATCTAGACACGTCCGGAATATATTGGTATGTTCACACAAGTTGTTCAGCTTTACCGTGGCTATAACTTCAGCAAATATAGTGTGTGAAAAATCAGGATTTCCTAAAAGTTAAGATAAAAAAACTGAAAAAATTTGCTGTTCTCTAACTTAAAAAAATTCTGCTTTGGGCAACGTGCTAATATTGGACAGCCTTGGAGGCCCATAAAACGAAAACGGTCCCCAAATTGGTTAAACTGAGTATAGGGCTTTACTACAATTTCATAGTAGAATCGAACCCATTTAGTCGCGACCTTTCACTTTTTCCACTGTTGTACAGCGTTATGTTTAATTAAATTAAGATTTACTTACATTATTCGGCCCCTCTCATTGTATAAATTTGTGACACTTGTATATTTTCTGGTGATGGTATGAATTTTGACAATTGCTTTTAATTTCTTGTAGGGATGACACTAAAATAGTCGAAATATGTTGAGTCCAGCAAAATTAGATACGAAGATCTTGTAAGGATGTTGAGTTTTTTTTTCATTTAGTCTCTATATGGGAAGATGTTAACATCTTGCCAAAATAATGAAAGATGAGAGAGTTCAATCGTGACTGTCATGATAGACGGACGTATTGCGGAAAAAATAGTTTTGCATGTTTTCAATATGTTTTTTTATTATGCATTGTTGTAATGTTCATTAAGTTCTTATAACAACAATTTCACACAGGAGACAGAGACTCTTAAAAAATCGAAAAATTAAAAGTTAATTAGTGAACATGATGTTTCAAACTCAAATATAAATAATGACAAAACCAATAGCTTAGACTCATGTAGCAAAAACCACAATAATAATTCTATAATTGAAAGATAAACCCAATATGACACAATGAGTAAACAAAAAAAGAATAATTATTATGCTATTATGGACAATGATAGAAATTGCAGCAAAGAATATTTAAATAAATTCGCAAAACATGTAAATGATCATGAACCAACAACATCTCAAAGTCTTTCACAAGCAGAAAAAAATGTAAATAGTAAAAAGATAACAAAACAAAATAAAAATAAAAAAAATTCCTCCACTTAATATATATAATGTGGAACCTAAAGAATTTATTAAATTTATCAGAAAAGGCTAAGAAATCAAAAACTTTAAAATCAAAGAAATCTGTAATAAAAAAACTTCACTATTCATGCCATCCATCGATGATTACGTACGTGTCAAAGCTTATCTTTAAGAAAATAAAACTGAATTTTTCACGTTTACACCTAAAAGCTTAAAGTCTAAAACTTTACTTCTAAAAGGACTTAGCGCTAACTTGGACGTTGATGGTATTTATCAGGAGCTTTGTAAATACATAGCAATGATAATTAAAAAACTTTAAAAGTTAGTTCATTTAAAACCAAAAAATCGATCATGAATGGACAAGATCTCCATTCAAGTTAGCGGCGAAAGCAGCCTTAATGACCTTAAACGGACTTCCCATCGATGTATACGATGGGAATCTCTAAGGAAGACGCAAATTGCACAAGGTTGGAAGTGCCATAGTTTTTTTTATACCGCTTCAAACAGCTTCTTGAAGCCCAGATGTGTAAAATGCGATAAAATGCACAATTTTGGTGAATGCGAACAAGAAAAAGTGTCGGAAAATTAAAGGGAAAGATTATATTGCGTACTGTACCATAAGTATGGTCACCCAGCTTCATATGGTGGATGCGAAAAGTACAAAGAGATGCAGCAAAGGCTCCGAGCCAAAAATCAAAGTTTGTCTGAAAATAGAGCATTGAAATAACCCATAAATATTACCCCTTCTAAAAGTCTTGCAAAGGTTTTGAAGAACAACCAGCAACGCACAACCAGCTCGAACTCCATCCAAGAAATGTTGGAACAACTTAACTACACCATGCAGTATTTATCTAACCAACTAATAAATTTAAATAAAAAGCTACAACTACAAACAAGTAGAACAGATACTATATTTTCAATGTTGGATTAAAATGAATGATTCAACTATAAAAAAACCTTAAAATAATAACATAAATTCTATTATAAAGCTTATTAGAAGGTATGAGTTATTGATTTTTATAAAATTGCAATAGCCAGATATAGTCTTGCTAAATGAAACAAAACTAAATACTGTAACGACACGTTCTCGCTGGGTGCTGGGGTAGAGGTCAGCGGCATCCAGGGTTGTCAATTATATATAAAAGAATACAATAAGACAACGAGTGTAAATAGAAATTTATTTACAAGATTTTCCAAAGTATGATACGAACAAAAATGCGGAGCAGTTCTTGGGCGGCAGATGATTTTGTATTCGCGAGTGGGTCAAAATAGCTGGAGACGATCACTACTGTTTATGTACCCTTACGGAGACACTCCTGTTAGGTGTACAACTGCGTACGGATGTTGTCCTACCCTAGTACGACCCGAACGAATCTAATCGAATCACTAGCTATAGGTGAGTAACGAACAACGTTTCCAGGAAGGAGATACTTCTTTTAGGAAACGGTTCGCCAATTACCCACTCCTAATCTCAACCACAAAAGGATTAATTGATAACCACAATAGCCAAATTGATACACCAGTTCGGAGACGCTCCTGTTAGCAGTACCAAACTAGCTAGGTTTTTTTACAGTTGCTAAAGCAAATCTACTATTGATTTTAAGCTAACGACTTACCTTTACGTTGGATTCCCAAGAACTGATCCCGATTTAATTCTGCCGTACCCTTTTATAGCTTCGCAAAAACAGAATATTTCTTACTGGTGTATTTACAATAATATCATATATGTACATAGCGCCTAACAATTCATTGGCCAATACTTCATTATTATAATAAATTTCTTTTCTACATTTGTACAGAAGAATGTTTCTTAATTGTGTATATACCATAACTTCATTTATCAACTGACATTGTACACAATTCATTGACAAATAACTTAATTATTATGATAAATTCTTTCTTTACAATGCTGGTGTAGAATCACGTATATGTGAATAAAGACAAACACTCAAGGTATGTATTCGCAGCTGCGGCTTGCTTTGATCATGTTTAACTAGGTTCAGACAAGGCATGTTTTTGTCATATCATAAAATAGCTCTAGAGGTCTGAGTCGAACGACTTAAAATCTGTAGGCGAGACGGTAACAGTATATGTTTGCCGCCGTTACTCATATATGATAAACGACTAAGAAATGGTTAAAATATTATTATCATATCGAAAAATGTATTCAGCTCATATCAAGGCACAGCCGTTTATACATACAAATTCATTTAGATATTGTTGTGCATAATAAGTTATGACATGTTATTCACTGTCGCCGCCACTGGCTACATATTGTGCGCTTAAAAATATTCCGTTTGCTTTCTCACAATTATTTCCTTATACAATATTTGCATACCATTATATACTATCTTGTCTGTGTATGCACCCTTTACGCTTGTTAATACACACGCTCTCAATTGCCTAGAAAGGCACTCATTGATTGGTAAATGCATTTACCAAATAAGTACCTAATAATACATACATTATATATATGTAGTATAAGCTAACTGTATTGTCGTCTGTAGGTAAATTGCTACAGAAAACTGAATTGAAAACGTTAAAAAATAATAAGAGTCCAACCGTACACGCGACAATACAAAATTTTTTAAAGCATAATTAAACCTAAATAAAGGACAAATAAAACTGCTCTTAAAAATTGTATTTACTCAGATCTAATAAATTTCATTTCTGGAAAACTCAACAAAATCTTTAAAAAATTTTTTGGTTGATTAGAACGCCTGTCGGTTGAAAAACAAATCACTATAATGGAGTATAATTGCAAGCAATGCACCTTAGCGGACAATGAAATGATGGTCCAGTGCGACACGTGCGACCAGTGGTTTCATTTCGAATGCGTCGGGGTTAACAGCGATATCGCTGACGTCAGTTGGAACTGCGATCGCTGTGTCCAGCGGCCATCCGCAACAATTATCACTCCGAAAGACGGGGCAAACAGCAACGCTACGGCGCAGCACGTCAACGAAGCAGCTCGTACGACCACTCCAATAACGGCTACAGCTATCTCAAGTACAATTGCCTCTAAAGTGCTGCTTAACGCAGCTTTAATTTCTGCTAACCATGATAAAAACGGCGTCAGTACGTGGTCTGACACGCACCTACAGTGTAATTCTTCTAGTATGGTTAGGGAGCCAGGCTCCGAGTCACACCCTATTGACCACAACAACGAAAGCTTGCTAAAGCAACGAGATCTAAAATTACGTATGTTGGAAGAAGAAAGAGAGCTACAAAAAAGATATTTGGAAAAGAAGTATGAAGTACTATTTCAGGAGGGAAGTAGCAGCTCAAGCAGGGGACCTCTGACGAGTTTCTCATCAAATCAACCCACGTCATCTCAATTAGCAGCTAGGCAAGTAATTCCGAGAGAACTTCCAATATTTGACGGAAACTCGGAAGACTGGCCACTTTTCCTCAGTAGTTTTAGAAACAGTACAGAAATTGCCGGATACACAGAAGCGGAAAACCTTATGCGTCTACAATCCTGCCTACGTGGGAAAGCAAACGAGTTAGTAAGGTGTAAACTGTTACTACCCTCCATAGTACCTGAAATCATCCAAACCCTCGAGATGTGTTACGGCCGGCCAGAATTTATAATAGAAAGTCTCATCGAAAAGGCGCGTAAATTTCCACCACCCAGAGATAGATTGGAGAGCCTTATAGAGTACGCGCTCATGGTAAGAAATCTTAGTTCAACGATGGAAGCCTGTTCTATGGGGGCGCACCTCAGCAATCCAATGCTGGTTAAAGAGCTTCTCGAAAAGCTCCCAAATACTCACAAGCTAAATTGGGCTTTGCACCCAAAGGGAGATCCTGAGACTCCCATCGTTAAAACATTTAGCGACTGGATACACAACATTGCGATGGCAGCAAGCCAGGTAGTCTCCCCGATGACAAACAAACGTAATGCATCTTTAAACTTACACCAACAGCCATCAAAAGTGCTACCCTGCGCGATGTGTAGTAACGACACCCATAAAATACAAGCCTGTCACAAATTTAAAAACGCAACCCTGGAAGAAAAGTGATCCATAGTCAAATCTAAGAAACTTTGCCGCCAGTGTCTCAATTTTCATCGCCGTAAATGTTTCTCTAATAAGCTTTGTGGCGTTGAAAACTGCACTGCTAAACACCATCAGCTGCTACACAAACACGCAACCACGAGTAAAATGGACGATAACCGCACCATGAGCGAAAACAAAGATGTGGTAAATGCTCACAACAATAAAAACCACGACATTAATTTAATCTTTAGATTCGTACCTATACGTCTGTATGGTAAGTTTAAAACACTGGATACATTAGCCTTTTTAGACGAGGGCTCGTCCGTGACACTAATTGAACAAGACCTCTTTGAAGAACTCGAGTAGGAAGGTATCGAAGAATCCCTAACCCTTAGATGGACCGGCCAAATTACCCGTGATGAAGTTTCTTCAAAGCGATTCTCAGTATTAGTGTCAGGCACTGAGAATGAGAAGCAATTCACGCTGCATGATGTTCACACGATAAAAGACTTGGACCTACCAACACAATCAATAAACCTCAACCAAATAACCAAAACCTACCCTTATCTAAATAGTCTGCCAATAAAATCGTATATCAATGAGAAACCAAAAATTTTAATAGGCATAAACAACTGGAACCTCGCTATTCCACTGAAAGTCCGCGAAGGCAAGCAAGACGAACCAATCGCGACAAAAACTCGCCTAGGCTGGTGTCTACAAGGGTGCGCATCAATAAACAATACACCATCATTCTGCAACGTATATTCATGCGAGTGCGAGAAAAAATATCAAGCCTTACACGACCAAATAAAAGCATACTTTTCAATAGAAACACCACCAGAAAAAAAGTTAATGTCATCCGCCGATCAAAGGGCTTTGAAAATACTTGAAGATACGTCCGTGAAAAGGGATGACCACTACGAGGTTGGCCTGTTGTGGAAAAATGATAACCCTCACCTACCAGACAGTTACTTTTCGGCGTTACATCGTCTAAATTGCCTCGAGAAGAAGTTAAAAAAAACGAACAATTGAGAACCACTATGCAAGCGGAAATAGACAAGCTGATCGACAGGGGCTACGCCAGAAAACTTTCTCAAGAGGAATTGCAACAAAGCCATAAGCTCACGTGGTATCTGCCGATATTCATAACACTCAATCCTAACAAGCCCGGAAAAGTTCGTCTGGTGTGGGACGCTGCCTCGAAATCTAACGGTAAGTCCCTAAACGATTTCTTGATGACGGGGCCTGATATGTTAAGGCCACTCTTCGACATTTTGATAGATTTCCGCGTAGGTAAAATAGCCATCTGCGGCGACATATCAGAAATGTTTCACCGAATACGTGTTCGGCAAGAGGACATGCAGAGTCAGCGATTTTTGTGGTACGATAACGCAGGTGGTAAAAGGTCTCCCAACGTCTATGTTATGCAGGCACTAACATTCGGCACATCATGCGCCCCTTGTATAGCACATTTCATTCGGAACAAAAACGCCGATGCCTTCGCCACCAAATACCCGCGCGCGGCAGAATCAATTAAGTTCCACCACTACGTCGACGATTTCATCGATAGCGCCGATACCTACGAAGAGGCGTTGAAGCTCGCGACCGACGTTAAAACAATACATGCCGCCGACGGCTTCCACATGCATCATTGGGTATCTAATTGTCCCGATTTGCAACACCAAATTTCTGATAACACACATGGACACCAGCTTACTTACAACCTGGGTTCCGTGGAAAAGGTACTAGGAATGTTTTGGGACCCTAAAAACGACGTTTTCAAATACATATGTAAATTCTCAAAGCTTAAAAGAAACATATTCAACGAGGAAATCACACCCACTAAAAGAGAGGTCTTGCAGGTATTAATGACCATTTTCGATCCGCTGGGTCTGCTGTCCGTCTATACAATTAGCCTCAAAGTCCTCTTACAAGAAATATGGCGGTCGCAAATAAAATGGGATGACCAGTTAACTCAGGATTTACATCGGAAATGGCACCAGTGGACCCTGAATATACGTAACTTATCAGAACTCTCAATTCCGAGAAATTATTCGCCGTTTATGACAGCCGCTTCCGACATTGAGTTACACACGTTCGTTGACGCCGGAGAACATGCATATGCAGCCGTATGCTATATGAGAGTCTTATATGATTCCGGAGTTAATGTCTCAATAATAGCTGCCAAGTGCAAGGTAGCACCTCTCAAGCCATTATCTATCCCGCGTATGGAATTGCAAGCAGCAATTGTTGGCGTAAGGTTAGCTCAAAAAGTACAGCAGAGCAGGCGTATCAAGTTTGGCAGACGCTAATGGTGGACGGACTCAAAAACAGTTTTGAGTTGGTTGACAATAGATCCGAGAAATTTTAAACCATTTGTTATGCCCCGCGTTGGCGAAATACTAGAGAACACGAACACTTCGCAATGGAACTGGGTGTCATAAAAGTTGAATCCGGCCGATGTCGCCACGAAAACCTCTAAAGCAGGTACGCAACAATGGATTGGTGGTCCTCAATTCTTAACAGACAACAAAAATAACTGGCCCGAAGTGTCTAATTTCGACTGCGCGAACAAGGAAAAGGATGTAATCGGTTTCGAGAGAAGTGAATTACGCCACCAAGTTTTTCAAATTCACGAAAAGAAGCCCTTTGAACCTAACATCAAGTATTTTTCATGCTGGAGAAGACTCTACAGAGCCCTTGCAACGTTCATGCTCTATATAATTCGTGTCAAGCACGTAACTGTTCACAAGAGACCGCCAAGAGATATCAGTTTCGACATTATCCGAAGGGCAAAAAACGTTTTGTATAAAGTAGCGCAAACCGCAGAGTATGCCGAAGATATTGCAAACATACGGAAACGTGCAGAAGTTAATAAAAAAAGTCAGATAAAACAACTCAATGCGTACCTAGACGACCACGAAGTTTTGAGATGCGAGGGAAGAGTACAGTCATTTATGTGCAGCCGCGCCATTATTCTACCAAACAACCACTACGTAACGTTTCTAATAGTTCGCTACTATCACGAATTATATCACCACAGCTTTCACGAAACAGTCATCAACAACATTAGATGCAATTATTACATTCCACGCCTGCGCGTTTTATATAAAAAGGTACACAAAGAATGTCAACGATGCAAAAATACAACGTGTTTACCAACAACGCCACAAATGGCTCCAATTCCCCTCGCCAGACTGGCTTGCTTTGAACGCCCGTTCACCTTCGTCGGTATAGACTTTTTTGGCCCGTTCCTTGTAACTGTGGGACGACACAAGGAAAAGAGATGGGGAGTGGTATTTACTTGCCTAACAGTTCGAGCATTTCACCTGGAAGTCGCCTTCAGTTTGGATACGAATTCTTGCATAATGTGTATTTCCAACTTCATTAATCGCCGCGGCATGCCTAGGGAAATATTTACTGACAATGGCACCAACTTTAGAGCTACGGCAAAGGTTTTCCGGGAGGAACAGCAGCACCTAAATTTAAACCATTTAATAACGAAATTCGACGAAATTAAGTGGACCTTCAACCCACCGGCAGCCCCGCACATGGGAGGAGCGTGGGAGCGGATGGTTAAATCCGTCAAAACGGTATTGAGTGCAGCGTTTCCCAACTTCAGGTTTAATGACGAAAGCTTTAAAAGCGCTCTCACCGAGGCGGAAGCGGTTATAAACTCCAGACCACTCACATTTGTGTCCCTGGAAACGAAAGACGATGAACCTTTAACACCAAACCATCTGCTGCTAGGGTCCGCCTCAGGATACAAACCCATTTGCTCTGATACCAGCTTGCGTGATCGCTGGAGACAAACGCAGAGATTTGCCGACTCGTTTTGGCGCAGGTGGGTGAAAGAGTACGCCCCAAATCTGATACGTCGTGGAAAGTGGTTCACAAAGCAAAAGCCGCCCTCCATCGGAGATCTGGTCATTCTGGTAGACGAAAACCTGCCGCGAAACACCTGGCCTAAAGGCGTGATCACCGAGATAACCACCGCGAAAGACGGACAAGTTCGACGAGTTAAAATTAGAACAGCAACAAGCACCCTAGAAAGACCAATGTCGAAAGTTGCAATACTAGATGTCAGCACAAACTAAGGACGTAAACTCATCGCTACTCGATTCCTTTACCTGGGGGAGGATGTCGCCGCGACTGGCTACATATTGTGCGCTTAAAAATATTCCGTTTGCTTTCTCACAATTATTTCCTTATACAATACTTACATACCATTATATACTATCTTGTCTGTGTATGCACCCTTTACGCTTGTTAATACACACGCTCTCAATTGCCTAGAAAGGCACTCATTGATTGGTAAATGCATTTACCAAATAAGTACCTAATAATACATACATTATATATATGTAGTATAAGCTAACTGTATTGTCGTCTGTAGGTAAATTGCTACAGAAAACTGAATTGAAAACATTAAAAAATAATCTGAGTCCAACCGTACACGCGACAATACAAAATTTTTTAAAGCATAATTAAACCTAAATAAAGGACAAATAAAACTGCTCTTAAAAATTGTATTTACTCAGATCTAATAAATTTCATTTCTGGAAAACTCAACATTCACACTAGTCATATTTTTCGTGCTTTTATATTTTGACTTTATGACTACAGTGTGAATGTCGCAATTATTAACGTTCCACTAGATAGGAGAATTAATATTAGTGCAGGTACAGCTAATGTTGCTCATACATAGTTTCATTAGAAAAAAAGAGGAAATTATATATTAGGTTATATTAATATTTTTCTTTTCTCATATGTAAAAATGCTTACATATACTAAAATTTTTAATATATTTGTTTTGACGATATTTTGTTTGTATGTGTTGAATTGAAACAAGAGAAATATTAAATTTCAAACTACACTAGCCCTTAACTACAGATGTCAAATTATACGAACGTTAATACAGACCACCGGTAAGTTTTACCGGTTATATAAAATATACAAAATTTTTCTAAAACAATTGAATGATTTTTTAGTATATATCTATTATATATTTCTTGTATATCAAGATCTAGAAAAAGTTGTAAAACTTTTTACTTTAATCAAATCGCACGAGTTTTTTTAACGGAAAATATATTCAGTTTGTAGGAAGTTGGAATTGATCCTTTTCCTAAGATTGTATTGTTTTATTTAATTAACTGTGTGATTTACGTATTATATTACGTAAACCCAGACCAGACGATGTACGTCTAAGTTGGGAAATACTTATTTATTACGTTATGAATGCAAAGAGACAAATCGGACTAAGTAAGTCTAAAAATGTCCACTTAGCTTCTATTCGTTATTAAATAAAATAAATGATCCGCTGTTGATCTTTTCTTCTCAGTAGTTCATAAACGAATGAATATTTATTTTCATAAAAATGTTGTTACATGCTTGCTATTAAGTAACTGGCAAAATATTTACAGTTAATCCTATTAAATGATATATAAAGTTGAGTATTTTACATATGAGTGAAGATCTAATAATGATTTGCATATTAAGGACAAAGACGACAAATTAAAAAGAAACAAATCAACTGTACGTTATAATTCATATCAACATAATTAAATGATATACATATGTATGTATATGTCATACTGCTGTTGATGTTGTGCAGAGAACTAGAATCAAATATCATTAAAATAACTCAAAGTGTTCCAACACAACAACAGTATGACTTAAGGAACTAAGTGTACGTGACATGCTGTTGCTGAGGTTTAGCTAAAGCACAATACCAAAATAACTCAAAAGTGCCTTAACACAGCGACAGTATGTATTGAAGCCATAAATGTACACTAATACATCCATATAACGCTTATTATATTAGGGAAGAAATCATTCAAAGTGAATATAATAGAATGAAATCTTAATAATAGAAAATTATTGATATCAATATTAATATATTAATGCAGATAAATATATTATATTATATAATATTTTACTGCTACAAGTTACCTTTTTTAGTAGTTTTTTGAAGGTTGTAAAAAAATGACAATAAAGAAATATTTAAACAAAACACAAATTCGTTTCATTATAGAAACTTAAAATACAATATATTTAGATACAAAATAAAAAATTGAAAAAGAAAAATTAGCATTTGAAAAAAAACCTGCAAGTGATAAATTTGGTAAAAAATTTAGGTCGAAAACTCCTAACAAATTATTTCTGTATATCGCAAACATATTGCAAATTGAGCATACATATGTTATTTTCCTTTCTTTGCTAGCTTTTCAGTGCGTGGATTACTAGTGTCCTCATCTTCTGGCTCTATTCGTGGTAGAGTAGTTCCACATACTCAGATTGATTCTAAATCACTAATATCAGAATCAATTTCTTCCAGCCATCTTTCCACAACTTCTTCAACATTTTTTTGGTCAATTTTAACCCTCTTTGAATGGCCCGAACTAAGTCTTCCATCTATTACTATATTCTATATTAAAAAGACAGAGTAATGGTATAAATAATATTAACTGTTATTCAATGTAATTACAACTCAAATTAAAAATATACTTACGGTAAGACAGACGACCGGTTACTAAATTCAAATAGTTGTAAATTAAACAAATCGCACTGTACACAACTGGGTCTTTAGTAAATAAAGTTACACTGAACATTGAAAAGGTAAATAACCGTATAAATGCGTAACTAACAGGGATCCCCCGAAATTGAAAAATTGTAACTACTTATCGGTAAAAAATACCGGTCGTCTGTAGTTAAGGGCTAGTTTATATGCCACAAAAAGAAGTGGCAAAATATTATAATAAATAGTTTTAAAATATTAGAACAAATAGTTGTAAGAGAAATAAAGCAAAACAACAACTAATAATTGTTTTAATGTAAAAACAATTTAATTAGAGTGTTGACAACATAAGTTATTTACATTAGTAAATGTTTTTGGGAATTGTCGTTTTAACTCTTTAATTTTTAGTTTCGTTCTGATTCTTTTTAAGTTATATTAAAATTCAAAGACATCAACTGAGGGTAGGCTTGCCAGATTAAAAGTAACAAAAACTCGACATTTCAATTAAAAAGCGGGATTATTTAAAAAAATCTGGACATTTTGATATAAATATTTCACGAAAAAATATTTCCTTTTTTGTCATACAAACAATTAAAAAATTAAAAGATATATGTTTATATAGTTTTTAACATTTTTTGTATAATACTTTAATATACTATTAACATAACAATATGTAACTAAACTTAAATTTTTTCAGTTTATTTATCCATATCATGCGAGTCATGTCTTCTTGACAAGATTCTTACTTTTTCTTTGCACTTTTATTGGTGTTCACACAATTCATGTCTTTTTGACGTTATGTACATGTAGTTGTGTACGTTTTTGAAAGTGTTTTAAAATTTATTTCCAATTAAAAATTACGGATGAGAAAGCAAAATGTACTGACAGTACATGCGTATGAGTACTCGTTACTTTTCCATTCGTCCCACTTGCCTATAAACCAGCAACTATGTCAATAAAACATGACTCGTATGATCACAGACTAACGAAAACACAAAATCATACAAAAAAAAAACGATTTCATTTGTCTGCACATGAATATAAAAAATTATAATAACAATTTTATTTAAGACAATAATTATTAAGAGCATTTTGTGGAAAATTGTTATAGCTGGACAAATGTTATTTTAGCTTGAAACTGGACAGGTACTTAAACAGCTGGAAAATCCAGCCAAAACAAGCACGACTGGCAACCCTAATTGAGGGGTTTGGCTAGTTCCTATGCGCATTTCACTGGAGTTAATGCAGATCATCAGGGAACCTTTACCCAACATTTCTTACAATAACTAAAGATATTTATTACAAACGTCCACATTAATAAATGTGAAGCTTAAAAACAAATATCAAAATCATAACAAGAACTCACCTGTTTCATTTTCTTACGTTTTATTGCATTCTACAATTGATTGGCTTTTTTCCGACTCTAAATGTAGTTGTAAGAGAAATAAAGAACAACAACAACTAATAATTGTTTTATAGCCTATTTACACTTAGTCACATCTTAGAGATATACAGAGATGTAAACAGATCACATTTTCAACATCTTTCATTTGTTAATTCACGTGTTTTGGTTTGGGCAAACAAGGAAGTATTTTTTTATATTTTGCTCTAAATAAATTCATTTTATGTTTATAGATAGCTCGAAAAAAAGTTTGAAATTAATATACAATAAATTAATTAATAAATATATATAAGAAATAATTAATAAACAATTACTTTATTGAATTATTCTCCAAAAAACTTAGTTTTATTATAAAACTTGAGTTAAAAAATTTATATTTGTAGACACAAGGGAGTCTTTATGACCTCTTTTTGGTATCTAGACACGTTCAGAATATATTGGTATGTTCACAAAAGTTATTCAGCTTTACCGTGGCTACAACTTTTGCAAATATAGTGTATGAAAAATCAGGATTTCCTAAAAGTTAAGATAAAACTGAAAATATTTGTTGTTCTCTAACTCAATAAAAACACTGCTTTGGGCATCTTGCTAATATTCGAAAAATTTGGAAGGCCATAAAATGAAAACTGTCACCAAATTGGCTAAACTGAGTATAGGGCTTTACTACAATTTCATAGTAGAATCGAACCTATACAGTCACGACCTTTCACTTTTTCCACTGTTGCACAGCGTTACTTTTAATTAAATTAAAATTTACTTACATTATTCGGTCCCTCTCATTGTATAAATTTTTGACACTTGTATATTTTCTAGTGTTGGTATGAATTTTTGACAATTGCTTTCAATTTCTTATAGTGATGAGTCAAGCAAAATGAGATACGAAGATATTGTAAAGATGTTGAGTTTTTTTTCATTTAGTCTCTATATAGGAAGATGTTAACATCTTGCCAAAATGATGAAAGATGAGAGAGTTCAATCCTGATTGTCATGATAGACGGACGTATTACGGAAAAAATACTTTTGCTCGTTTTCAATATATTTTTTTATTATGCATTGTTGTAATGTTCATTAAGTTCTTTTAACAACAATTTCACATAGGAGACAGAGACTCTTAAAAAATCGAAAAATTAAAAGGTAATGAGTGAACATGATGTTTCAAACTCAAATATAAATAATGGCAAAAACAATAGCTTAGAGTCATATAGCAAAAACAACAATAATAATTCTATAATTGAAAGAAAAACCCAATATGACACAATGAGTAAACAAATAAAGAATAATTATTATGATATTCTGGACAATGATAGACATTGCAGCAAAGAATATTTAAATAAATTCGAAAAACATGTAAATGATCATGAAGCAACAACATTTCAAAGTCTTTCACAAGCAAAATAACTAAAAATAGTAAAAACATAACAAAACAAAATAAAAAAATTCCTCCACTTAATATATATAATGTGGAACCTAATGAATGACCTAAATTTATCGAAAAAGGTCTAGAAATAAAAACTTTAAAACCAAAGAACTCAATAATAAAAAAACTTCACTATTCATGCCATCTATCGATGATTACGTACGTGTCAAAGCTTATCTTCAAGAAACTAAAACTGAATTTTTCACGTTCACACCTAAAAGCTTAAAGTCTAAAACTTTACTTCTAAAAGGACTTAGCGCTAACTTGGACGTTGATGGGATTTATCAGGAGCTTTGTAAATATATAGCAATGATAATTAAAAAACTTTAAAAGTTAGTTCATTTAAAACCAAAAAATCGATCATGAATGGACAAGATATCTATTCAAGTTAGCGGCGAAAGCAGCCTTAATGACCTTAAATCTACAAACGGACTTCCCATCGATGTATACGATGGGAACCTCTAAGGAAAACGGAAATTGCACAATGTTGGAAGTGCCATAGTTTTTTTTATACCGCTTCAAACAGCTTCTTGAAGCTCAGATGTGTAAAATGCGATAAAATGCACAATTTTGGTGAATGCGAACAAGAAAAAGTGTCGCAAATTAAAGGGAAAGATTATGTTGCGTACTGTACCATAAGTATGGTCACCCAGCTTCATATGGTGGATGCGAAAAGTACAAAAAGATGCAGCAAAGGCTCCGAGCCAAAAATCAAAGTTTGTCTGAAAATAGAGCATTGAAATAACCCATAAATATTACCCCTTCTAAAAGTCTTGCAGAGGTTTTGAAGAACAACCAGCAACGCACAACCAGCTCGAACTCCATCCAAGAAATGTTGGAACAACTTAACTACACCATGCAGTATTTATCTAACCAACTAATAAATTTAAATAAAAAGCTACAACCACAAACAAGTAGAACAGATACTATATTTTCAATGTTGGATTAAAATGAATGATTCAACTGTAGAAAAACCTTAAAATAATAACGTAAATTCTATTATAAAGCTTATTAGAAGGTATGAGTTATTGATTTTTATAAAATTGCAATAGCCAGATATAGTCTTGCTAAATGAAACAAAACTAAATTCTGTAACGACACGTTCTCGCTGGGTGCTGGCGTAGAGGTCAGCGGCATCCAGGGTTGTCAATTGTATATAAAAAAATACAATAAGACGAGTGTAAATAGAAATTTATTTACAAGATTTTCCAAAGTATGATACAAACAAAAATGCGGAGCAGTTCTTGGGCGGCAGATGATTTTTTATTAGCGAGTGGGTCAAAATAGCTGGAGACGATCACTACTGTTTATGTACCCCTACGGAGACACTCCTGTTAGGTATACAACTGCGTACGGATGTTGTCCTACCCTAGTACGACCCGAACGAATCTAATCGAATCACTAGCTATAGGTGAGTAACGAACAACGTTTCCAGCAAGGAGGCACTCCGGTTAGGAAACGGTTCGCCAATTACCCACTCCTAATCGCAACCACAAAAGGATTAATTGATAACCACAATAGCCAAATTCATACACCAGTTCAGAGACACTCCTGTTAGCTGTACCAAACTAGCTAGGTTTTTTTACAGTTGCTAAAGCAAATCTACTATTGATTTTAAGCTAACGACTTACCTCTACGTTGGATTCCCAAGAACTGATCCCGATTTAATTCTGCTGTACCCTTTTATAGCTTCGCAAAAACAGAATATAAATTACTAGTGTATTTACAATAATATCATATATGTACATAGCGCCTAACAATTCATTGGCCAATACTTCATTATTATAATAAATTTCTTTTCTACATTTGTACAGAAGAATGTTTCTTAATTGTGTATATACCATAACTTCATTTATCAACTGACATTGTACACAATTCATTGACAAATAACTTAATTATTATGATAAATTCTTTCTTTACAATGCTGGTGTAGAATCACGTATATGTGAATAAAGACAAACACTCAAGGTATGTATTCGCAGCTGCGGCTTGCTTTGATCATGTTTAACTAGGTTCAGACAAGGCATGTTTTTGTCATATCATAAAATAGCTCTAGAGGTCTGAGTCGAACGACTTAAAATCTGTAGGCGAGACGGTAACAGTATATGTTTGCCGCCGTTACTCATATATGATAAACGACTAAGAAATGGTTAAAATATTATTATCATATCGAAAAATGTATTCAGCTCATATCAAGGCACAGCCGTTTATACATACAAATTCATTTAGATATTGTTGTGCATAATAAGTTATGACATGTTATTCACTGTCGCCGCCACTGGCTACATATTGTGCGCTTAAAAATATTCCGTTTGCTTTCTCACAATTATTTCCTTATACAATATTTGCATACCATTATATACTATCCTGTCTGTGTATGCACCCTTTATGCTTGTTAATACACACGCTCTCAATTGCCTAGAAAGGCACTCATTGATTGGTAAATGCATTTACCAAATAAGTACCTAATAATACATACATTATATATATATGTAGTATAAGCTAACTGTATTGTCGTCTGTAGGTAAATTGCTACAGAAAACTGAATTGAAAACGTTAAAAAATAATAAGAGTTCAACCGTACACGCGACAATACAAAATTTTTTAAAGCATAATTAAACCTAAATAAAGGACAAATAAAACTGCTCTTAAAAATTGTATTTACTCAGATCTAATAAATTTCATTTCTGGAAAACTCAACAAAATCTTTAAAAAATTTTTTGGTTGATTAGAACGCCTGTCGGTTGAAAAACAAATCACTATAATGGAGTATAATTGCAAGCAATGCACCTTAGCGGACAATGAAATGATGGTCCAGTGCGACACGTGCGACCAGTGGTTTCATTTCGAATGCGTCGGGGTTAACAGCGATATCGCTGACGTCAGTTGGAACTGCGATCGCTGTGTCCAGCGGCCATCCGCAACAATTATCACTCCGAAAGACGGGGCAAACAGCAACGCTACGGCGCAGCACGTCAACGAAGCAGCTCGTACGACCACTCCAATAACGGCTACAGCTATCTCAAGTACAATTGCCTCTAAAGTGCTGCTTAACGCAGCTTTAATTTCTGCTAACCATGATAAAAACGGCGTCAGTACGTGGTCTGACACGCACCTACAGTGTAATTCTTCTAGTATGGTTAGGGAGCCAGGCTCCGAGTCACACCCTATTGACCACAACAACGAAAGCTTGCTAAAGCAACGAGATCTAAAATTACGTATGTTGGAAGAAGAAAGAGAGCTACAAAAAAGATATTTGGAAAAGAAGTATGAAATACTATTTCAGGAGGGAAGTAGCAGCTCAAGCAGGGGACCTCTGACGAGTTTCTCATCAAATCAACCCACGTCATCTCAATTAGCAGCTAGGCAATTAATTCCGAGAGAACTTCCAATATTTGACGGAAACTCGGAAGACTGGCCACTTTTCCTCAGTAGCTTTAGAAACAGTACAGAAATTGCCGGATACACAGAAGCGGAAAACCTTATGCGTCTACAATCCTGCCTACGTGGGAAAGCAAAAGAGTTAGTAAGGTGTTAACTGTTACTACCCTCCATAGTACCTGAAATCATCCAAACCCTCGAGATGTGTTACGGCCGGCCAGAATTTATAATAGAAAGTCTCATCGAAAAGGCGCGTAAATTTCCACCACCCAGAGATAGATTGGAGAGCCTTATAGAGTACGCGCTCATGGTAAGAAATCTTAGTTCAACGATGGAAGCCTGTACTATGGGGGCGCACCTCAGCAATCCAATGCTGGTTAAAGAGCTTCTCGAAAAGCTCCCAAATACTCACAAGCTAAATTGGGCTTTGCACCCAAAGGGAGATCCTGAGACTCCCATCGTTAAAACATTTAGCGACTGGATACACAACATTGCGATGGCAGCAAGCCAGGTAGTCTCCCCGATAACAAACAAACGTAATGCATCTTTAAACTTACACCTTACAAAAAGGGAGCAACAGCCATCAAAAGTGCTACCCTGCGCGATGTGTAGTAACGACACCCATAAAATACAAGCCTGTCACAAATTTAAAAACGCAACCCTGGAAGAAAAGTGGTCCATAGTCAAATCTAAGAAACTTTGCCGCCAGTGTCTCAATTTTCATCGCCGTAAATGTTTCTCTAATAAGCTTTGTGGCGTTGAAAACTGCACTGCTAAACACCATCAGCTGCTACACAAACACGCAACCACGAGTAAAATGGACGATAACCGCACCATGAGCGAAAACAAAGATGTGGTAAATGCTCACAACAATAAAAACCACGACATTAATTTAATCTTTAGATTCGTACCTATACGTCTGTATGGTAAGTTTAAAACACTGGATACATTAGCCTTTTTAGACGAGGGCTCGTCCGTGACACTAATTGAACAAGACCTCTTTGAAGAACTCGAGTTGGAAGGTATCGAAGAATCCCTAACCCTTAGATGGACCGGCCAAATTACCCGTGATGAAGTTTCTTCAAAGCGATTCTCAGTATTAGTGTCAGGCACTGAGAATGAGAAGCAATTCACGCTGCATGATATTCACACGATAAAAGACTTGGACCTACCAACACAATCAATAAACCTCAACCAAATAACCAAAACCTACCCTTATCTAAATAGTCTGCCAATAAAATCGTATATCAATGAGAAACCAAAAATTTTAATAGGCATAAGCAACTGGAACCTCGCTATTCCACTGAAAGTCCGCGAAGGCAAGCAAGACAAACCAATCGCGACAAAAACTCGCCTAGGCTGGTGTCTACAAGGGTGCGCATCAAGAAACAATACACCATCATTCTGCAACGTACATTCATGCGAGTGCGAGAAAAAATATCAAGCCTTACACGACCAAATAAAAGCATACTTTTCAATAGAAACACCACCAGAAAAAAAGTTAATGTCATCCGCCGATCAAAGGGCTTTGAAAATACTTGAAGATACGTCCGTGAAAAGGGATGACCACTACGAGGTTGGCCTGTTGTGGAAAAATGATAACCCTCACCTACCAGACAGTTACTTTTCGGCGTTACATCGTCTAAATTGCCTCGAGAAGAAGTCAAAAAAAACGAACAATTGAGAACCACTATGCAAGCGGAAATAGACAAGCTGATCGACAGGGGCTACGCCAGAAAGCTTTCTCAAGAGGAATTGCAACAAAGCCATAAGCTCACGTGGTATCTGCCGATATTCATAACACTCAATCCTAACAAGCCCGGAAAAGTTCGTCTGGTGTGGGACGCTGCCTCGAAATCTAACGGTAAGTCCCTAAACGATTTCTTGATGACGGGGCCTGATATGTTAAGGCCACTCTTCGACATTTTGATAGATTTCCGCGTAGGTAAAATAGCCATCTGCGGCGACATATCAGAAATGTTTCACCGAATACGTGTTCGGCAAGAGGACATGCAGAGTCAGCGATTTTTGTGGTAGGATAACGCAGGTGGTAAAAGGTCTCCCAACGTCTATGTTATGCAGGCACTAACATTCGGCACATCATGCGCCCCTTGTATAGCACATTTCATTCGGAACAAAAACGCCGATGCCTTCGCCACCAAATACCCGCGCGCGGCAGAATCAATTAAGTTCCACCACTACGTCGACGATTTCATCGATAGCGCCGATACCTACGAAGAGGCGTTGAAGCTCGCGACCGACGTTAAAACAATACATGCCGCCGACGGCTTCCACATGCATCATTGGGTATCTAATTGTCCCGATTTGCAACACCAAATTTCTGATAACACACATGGACACCAGCTTACTTACAACCTGGGTTCCGTGGAAAAGGTACTAGGAATGTTTTGGGACCCTAAAAACGACGTTTTCAAATACATATGTAAATTCTCAAAGCTTAAAAGAAACATATTCAACGAGGAAATCATACCCACTAAAAGAGAGGTCTTGCAGGTATTAATGACCATTTTCGATCCGCTGGGTCTGCTGTCCGTCTATACAATTAGCCTCAAAGTCCTCTTACAAGAAATATGGCGGTCGCAAATAAAATGGGATGACCAGTTAACTCAGGACTTACATCGGAAATGGCACCAGTGGACCCTGAATATACGTAACTTATCAGAACTCTCAATTCCGAGAAATTATTCGCCGTTTATGACAGCCGCTTCCGACATTGAGTTACACACGTTCGTTGACGCCGGAGAACATGCATATGCAGCCGTATGCTATATGAGAGTCTTATATGATTCCGGAGTTAATGTCTCAATAATAGCTGCCAAGTGCAAGGTAGCACCTCTCAAGCCATTATCTATCCCGCGTATGGAATTGCAAGCAGCAATTGTTGGCGTAAGGTTAGCTCAAAAAGTACAGCAGAGCAGGCGTATCAAGTTTGGCAGACGCTAATGGTGGACGGACTCAAAAACAGTTTTGAGTTGGTTGACAATAGATCCGAGAAATTTTAAACCATTTGTTATGCCCCGCGTTGGCGAAATACTAGAGAACACGAACACTTCGCAATGGAACTGGGTGTCATAAAAGTTGAATCCGGCCGATGTCGCCACGAAAACCTCTTAAGCAGGTACGCAACAATGGATTGGTGGTCCTCAATTCTTAACAGACAACAAAAATAACTGGCCCGAAGTGTCTAATTTCGACTGCGCGAACAAGGAAAAGGATGTAATCGGTTTCGAGAGAAGTGAATTACGCCACCAAGTTTTTCAAATTCACGAAAAGAAGCCCTTTGAACCTAACATCAAGTATTTTTCATGCTGGAGAAGACTCTACAGAGCCCTTGCAACGTTCATGCTCTATATAATTCGTGTCAAGCACGTAACTGTTCACAAGAGACCGCCAAGAGATATCAGTTTCGACATTATCCGAAGGGCAAAAAACGTTTTGTATAAAGTAGCGCAAACCGCAGAGTATGCCGAAGATATTGCAAACATACGGAAACGTGCAGAAGTTAATAAAAAAAGTCAGATAAAACAACTTAATGCGTACCTAGACGACCACGAAGTTTTGAGATGCGAGGGAAGAGTACAGTCATTTATGTGCAGCCGCGCCATTATTCTACCAAACAACCACTACGTAACGTTTCTAATAGTTCGCTACTATCACGAATTATATCACCACAGCTTTCATGAAACAGTCATCAACAACATTAGATGCAAATATTACATTCCACGCCTGCGCGTTTTATATAAAAAGGTACGCAAAGAATGTCAACAATGCAAAAATACAACGTGTTTACCAACAACGCCACAAATGGCTCCAATTCCCCTCGCCAGACTGGCTTGCTTTGAACGCCCGTTCACCTTCGTCGGTATAGACTTTTTTGGCCCGTTCCTTGTAACTGTGGGACGACACAAGGAAAAGAGATGGGGAGTGGTATTTACTTGCCTAACAGTTCGAGCAGTTCACCTGGAAGTCGCCTTCAGTTTGGATACGAATTCTTGCATAATGTGTATTTCCAACTTCATTAATCGCCGCGGCATGCCTAGGGAAATATTTACTGACAATGGCACCAACCTTAGAGCTACGGCAAAGGTTTTCCGGGAGGAACAGCAGCACCTAAATTTAAACCATTTAATAACGAAATTTGACGAAATTAAGTGGACCTTCAACCCACCGGCAGCCCCGCACATGGGAGGAGCGTGGGAGCGGATGGTTAAATCCGTCAAAACGGTATTGAGTGCAGCGTTTCCCAACTTCAGGTTTAATGACGAAAGCTTTAAAAGCGCTCTCACCGAGGCGGAAGCGGTTATAAACTCCAGACCACTCACATTTGTGTCCCTGGAAACGAAAGACGATGAACCTTTAACACCAAACCATCTGCTGCTAGGGTCCGCCTCAGGATACAAACCCATTTGCTCTGATACCAGCTTGCGTGATCGCTGGAGACAAACGCAGAGATTTGCCGACTCGTTTTGGCGCAGGTGGGTGAAAGAGTACGCCCCAAATCTGATACGTCGTGGAAAGTGGTTCACAAAGCAAAAGCCGCCCTCCATCGGAGATCTGGTCATTCTGGTAGACAAAAACCTGCCGCGAAACACCTGGCCTAAAGGCGTGATCACCGAGATAACCACCGCGAAAGACGGACAAGTTCGACGAGTTAAAATTAGAACAGCAACAAGCACCCTAGAAAGACCAATGTCGAAAGTTGCAATACTAGATGTCAGCACAAACTAAGGACGTAAACTCATCGCTACTCGATTCCTTTACCTGGGGGAGGATGTCGCCGCGACTGGCTACATATTGTGCGCTTAAAAATATTCCGTTTGCTTTCTCACAATTATTTCCTTATACAATACTTACATACCATTATATACTATCTTGTCTGTGTATGCACCCTTTACGCTTGTTAATACACACGCTCTCAATTGCCTAGAAAGGCACTCATTGATTGGTAAATGCATTTACCAAATAAGTACCTAATAATACATACATTATATATATGTAGTATAAGCTAACTGTATTGTCGTCTGTAGGTAAATTGCTACAGAAAACTGAATTGAAAACGTTAAAAAATAATCTGAGTCCAACCGTACACGCGACAATACAAAATTTTTTAAAGCATAATTAAACCTAAATAAAGGACAAATAAAACTGCTCTTAAAAATTGTATTTACTCAGATCTAATAAATTTCATTTCTGGAAAACTCAACATTCACACTAGTCATATTTTTCGTGCTTTTATATTTTGACTTTATGACTACAGTGTGAATGTCGCAATTATTAACGTTCCACTAGATAGGAGAATTAATATTAGTGCAGGTACAGCTAATGTTGCTCATACATAGTTTCATTAGAAAAAAAAGAGGAAATTATATATTAGGTTATATTAATATTTTTCTTTTCTCATATGTAAAAATGCTTACATATACTAAAATTTTTAATATATTTGTTTTGACGATATTTTGTTTGTATGTGTTGAATTGAAACAAGAGAAATATTAAATTTCAAACTACACTAGCCCTTAACTACAGACGTCAAATTATACGAACGTTAATACAGACCACCGGTAATTTTTACCGGTTATATAAAATATACAAAATTTTTGTAAAACAATTGAATGATTTTTTAGTATATATCTATTATATATTTCTTGTATATCAAGATCTAGAAAAAGTTGTAAAACTTTTTACTTTAATCAAATCGCACGAGTTTTTTAACGGAAAATATATTCAGTTTGTAGGAAGTTGGAATTGATCCTTTTCCTAAGATTGTATTGTTTTATTTAATTAACTGTGTGATACGTAAGTAAACCCAGACCAGACGATGTACGTCCAAGTTGGGAAATACTTATTTATTATGTTATGAATGGAAAGAGACAAATCGGACTAAGTAAGTCTAAAAATGTCCACTTAGCTTCTATTCGTTATTAAATAAAATAAATGATCCGCTGTTGATCTTTTCTTCTCAGTAGTTCATAAACGAATGAATATTTATTTTCATAAAAATGTTCTTACATGCTTGCTATTAAGTAACTGGCAAAATATTTACAGTTAATCCTATTAAATGATATATAAAGTTGGGTATTTTACATATGAGTGAAGATCTAATAATGATTTGCATATTAAGGACAAAGACAACAAATTAAAAAGAAACAAATCAACTGTACGTTATAATTCATATCAACATAATTAAATGATATACATATGTATGTATATGTCATACTGCTGTTGATGTTGCGCAGAGAACTAGAATCAAATATCATTAAAATAACTCAAAGTGTTCCAACACAACAACAGTATGACTTAAGGAACTAAGTGTACGTGACATGCTGTTGCTGAGGTTGAGCAAAAGCACAATACCAAAATAACTCAAAAGTGCCTTAACACAGCGACAGTATGTATTGAAGATATAAATGTACACTAATACATCAATATAACGTTTATTATATTAGGGAAGAAATCATTCAAAGTGAATATAATAGAATGAAATCTTAATAATAGAAAATTATTGATATCAATATTAATATATTAATGTAGATAAATATATTATATTATATAATATTTTACTGCTACAAGTTACCTTTTTTAGTAGTTTTTTGAAGGTTGTAAAAAAATGACAATAAAGAAATATTTAAACAAAACACAAATTCGTTTCATTATAGAAACTTAAAATACAATATATTTAGATACAAAATATAAAATTGAAAAAGAAAAATTAGCATTTGAAAAAAAACCTGCAAGTGATAAATTTGGTAAAAAATTTAGGTCGAAAACTCCTAACAAATTATTTCTGTATATCGCAAACATATTGCAAATTGAGCATACATATGTTATTTTCCTTTCTTTGCTAGCTTTTCAGTGCGTGGATTACTAGTGTCCTCATCTTCTGGCTCTATTCGTGGTAGAGTAGTTCCACATACTCAGACTGATTCTAAATCACTAATATCAGAATCAATTTCTTCCAGCCATCTTTCCACAACTTCTTCAACATTTTTTGGTCAATTTTAACCCTCTTTGAATGGCCCGAACTAAGTCTTCCATCTATTGCTATATTCTATATTAAAAAGACAGAGTAATGGTATAAATAATATTAACTGTTATTCAATGTAATTACAACTCAAATTAAAAATATACTTACGGTAACACAGACGACCGGTTACTAAATTCAAATAGTTGTAAATTAAACAAATCGCACTGTACACAACTGGCTCTTTAGTAAATAAAGTTACACTGAACATTCAAAAGGTAAATAACCGTATAAATGCGTAACTAACAGGGATCCCCCGAAATTGAAAAATTGTAACTACTTATCGGTAAAAAATACCGGTCGTCTGTAGTTAAGGGCTAGTTTATATGCCACAAAAAGAAGTGGCAAAATATTATAATAAATAGTTTTAAAATATTAGAACAAATAGTTGTAAGAGAAATAAAGCAAAACAACAACTAATAATTGTTTTAGTGTAAAAACAATTTAATTAGAGTGTTGACAACATAAGTTATTTACATTAGTAAATGTTTTTGGGAATTGTCGTTTTAACTCTTTAATTTTTAGTTTCGTTCTGATTCTTTTTAAGTTATATTAAAATTCAAAGACATCAACTGAGGGTAGGCTTGCCAGATTAAAAGTAACAAAAACTCGACATTTCAATTAAAAAGCGGGATTATTTAAAAAAATCTGGACATTTTGATATAAATATTTCACGAAAAAATATTTCCTTTTTTGTCATACAAACAATTAAAAAATTAAAAGATATATGTTTATATAGTTTTTAACATTTTTTGTATAATACTTTAATATACTATTAACATAACAATATGTAACTAAACTTAAATTTTTTCAGTTTATTTATCCATATCATGCGAGTCATGTCTTCTTGACAAGATTCTTACTTTTTCTTTGCACTTTTATTGGTGTTCACACAATTCATGTCTTTTTGACGTTATGTACATATAGTTGTGTACGTTTTTGAAAGTGTTTTAAAATTTATTTCCAATTAAAAATTACGGATGAGAAAGCAAAATGTACTGACAGTACATGCGTATGAGTACTCGTTACTTTTCCATTCGTCCCACTTGCCTATAAACCAGCAACTATGTCAATAAAACATGACTCGTATGATCACAGACTAACGAAAACACAAAATCATACAAAAAAAAAACGATTTCATTTGTCTGCACATGAATATAAAAAATTATAATAACAATTTTATTTAAGACAATAATTATTAAGAGCATTTTGTGGAAAATTGTTATAGCTGGACAAATGTTATTTTAGCTTGAAACTGGACAGGTACTTAAACAGCTGGAAAATCCAGCCAAAACAAGCACGACTGGCAACCCTAATTGAGGGGTTTGGCTAGTTCCTATGCGCATTTCACTGGAGTTAATGCAGATCATCAGGGAACCTTTACCCAAAATTTCTTAGAATAACTAAAGATATTTATTTCAAATTTTCACATTAATAAATGAGAAGCTTAAAAACAAAATCAAAATCATAACAAGAACTCACCTTTTAATTTTCTAACGTTTTTATTTCATTCTGCAATTGGTTGGCCTTTTTCCGACTCTAATTGCAGTTGTAAGAGAAATAAAGAACAACAACAAATAATAATTGTTTTATAGCCTTACTCACATCTTAGAGATGTGTGTGGAAGATATTGAAAATTGAAAAAAACTGTATAAATAACATTTTCAACATCTTTCTGAATTGTTACTTCACGTGTTTTGGTTTGGGCAAACAACGAAGTTCATAGATAGCTCGAAACAAAGTTTAAATTTAATATTTAACAAGTAATTAATAAATATATATATAAGAAATAATTAATAAGCAATTACTTTATTGAATTATTCTCCAAAAAACTTAGTTTTATTATAAAACTTGAGTTAAAAAATTTATATTTGTAGACACAAGGGAATCTTTATGACCTCTTTTTGGTATCTAGACACGTTCAGAATATATTGGTATGTTCACAAAAGTTATTCAGTTTTACCGTGGCTACAACTTTGGCAAATATAGTGTATGAAAAATCAGGATTTCCTAAAAGTTAAGATAAAAAAACTGAAAATATTTGTTGTTCTCTAACTTAATCAAAACACTGCTTTGGTCATCTTGCTAATTTTCGAAAAATTTGGAAGGCCATAAAACGAAAACGGTCACCAAATTGGCTAAACTGAGTATAGGGCTTTACTACAATTTCATAGTAGAATCGAACCTATACAGTCACGACCTTTCACTTTTTCCACTGTTGCACAGCGTTACTTTTAATTAAATTAAAATTTACTTACATTATTCGGTCCCTCTCATTGTATAAATTTTTGATACTTGTATATTTTCTAGTGTTGGTATGAATTTTTGACAATTGCTTTCAATTTCTTGTAGTGATGAGTCAAGCAAAATGAGATACGAAGGTATTGTAAATATGTTGAGTTTTTTTTTTCATTTAGTCTCTATATAGGAAGATGTTAACATCTTGCCAAAATGATGAAAGATGAGAGAGTTCAATCCTGATTGTCATGATAGACGGACGTATTACGGAAAAAATACTTTTGCTTGTTTTCAATATGTGTTTTTATTATGCATTGTTGTAATGTTCATTAAGTTCTTTTAACAACAATTTCACATAGGAGACAGAGACTCTTAAAAAATCGAAAAATTAAAAGGTAATGAGTGAACATGATGTTTCAAACTCAAATATAAATAATGGCAAAAAAAAATACCTTAGAGTCATATAGCAAAAACAACAATAATAATTCTATAATTGAAAGAAAAACCCAATATGACACAATGAGTAAACAAATAAAGAATAATTATTATGATATTCTGGACAATGATAGACATTGCAGCAAAGAATATTTAAATAAATTCGAAAAACATGTAAATGATCATGAAGCAACAACATTTCAAAGTCTTTCACAAGCAGAATAACTAAAAATAGTAAAAACATAACAAAACAAAATAAAAAAATTCCTCCACTTAATATATATAATGTGGAACCTAATGAATGACCTAAATTTATCGAAAAAGGTCTAGAAATAAAAACTTTAAAACCAAAGAACTCAATAATAAAAAAACTTCACTATTCATGCCATCTATCGATGATTACGTACGTGTTAAAGCTTATATTTAAGAAACTAAAACTGAATTTTCACGTTTACACCTAAAAGCTTAAAGTCTAAAACTTTACTTCTAAAAGGACTTAGCGCTAACTTGGACGTTGATGGGATTTATCAGGAGCTTTGTAAATATATAGCAATGATAATTAAAAAACTTTAAAAGTTAGTTCATTTAACACCAAAAAATCGATCATGAATGGACAAGATCTTCATTCAAGTTAGCGGCGAATGCAGTCTTAATGACCTTAAATCTATAAACGGACTTCCCATCGATGTATACGATGGGAACCTCTAAGGAAGACGGAAATTGCACAATGTTGGAAGTGCCATAGTTTTTTTTATACCGCTTCAAACAGCTTCTTGAAGCCCAGATGTGTAAAATGCGATAAAATGCACAATTTTGGTGAATGCGAACAAGAAAAAGTGTCGGAAAATTAAAGGGAAAGATTATATTGCGTACTGTACCATAAGTATGGTCACCCAGCTTCATATGGTGGATGCGAAAAGTACAAAGAGATGCAGCAAAGGGCTCCGAACCAAAAATCAAAGTTTGTCTGAAAATAGAGCATTGAAATAACCCATAAATATTACCCCTTCTAAAAGTCTTGCAGAGGTTTTGAAGAACAACCAGCAACGCACAACCAGCTCGAACTCCATCCAAGAAATGTTGGAACAACTTAACTACACCATGCAGTATTTATCTAACCAACTAATAAATTTAAATAAAAAGCTACAACTACAAACAAGTAGAACAGATACTATATTTTCAATGTTGGATTAAAATGAATGATTCAACTGTAAAAAAACCTTAAAATAATAACGTAAATTCTATTATAAAGCTTATTAGAAGGTATGAGTTATTGATTTTTATAAAATTGCAATAGCCAGATATAGTCTTGCTAAATGAAACAAAACTAAATACTGTAACGACACGTTCTCGCTGGGTGCTGGGGTAGCGGTCAGCGGCGTCCAGGGTTGTTAATTGTATATAAAAAATACAATAAGACAACGAGTGTAAACAGAAATTTATTTACAAGGTTTTCCAAAGTATGATACAAACAAAAATGCGGAGCAGTTCTTGGGCGGCAGATGATTTTTTATTAGCGAGTGGGTCAAATAGCTGGAGACGATCAGTACTGTTTATATACCCCTACGGAGACACTCCTGTTAGGTATACAACTGCGTACGGATGTTGTCCTACCCTAGTACGACCCGAACGAATCTAATCGAGTCACTAGTTATAGGTGAGTAACGAACAACGTTTCCAGGAAGGAGATACTTCTTTTAGGAAACGGTTCGCCAATTATCCACTCCTAGGCTCAACCACAAAAGGATTAATTGATAACCACAATAGCCAAATTCATACACCAGTTCGGAGAAACTCCTGTTAGCTGTACCAAACTAGCTAGGTTTTTTTACAGTTGCTAAAGCAAATCTACTATTGATGTTAAGCTAACGACTTGCCTCTACATTAGATTCCCAAGAACTGATCCCGATTTCATTCTGCTGTGCCCTTTTATACCTTCTCAAAAACAGAATATTTCTTACTGGTGTATTTACAATATTTTCATATACATAGCGCCTTACAATTCATTGGCCAATACTTTATTATTATAATAAATTTCTTTTCTACATTTGTACGGCAGAATGTTTCTTAATTGTGTATGTACCATAACTTCATTTAGCAACTGACATTGTACACAATTCATTGGCAAATAACTTAATTATTATGATAAATTCTTTCTTTACAATTCTGGTGCACAGTCACGTACATGTGTATAAAGACTCAAGGTATGTATTCGCAGCTGCGGCTTGCTTTGATCGTGTTTAACTAGGTACAGACAAGGCATGTTTTTGTCATGTTATAAAATAGGTCTAGAGGTCTGAGTCTAACGGCTGAAAATCTGTAGGCGAGACAGTGACAGTATATGCTTGCCACCGATACTTATATATGCTAAACGACTAAGAAACAGATAAAAAATTATTATCATATCATAAATTAATCCAAAAGATTGTAAATTAAATCACATTTATATAAAATTAAAAGAGAACTAAATCGAAAAAGCTAAATATGTACAAGTGAAAAACTGAACGTTTTCTCGTATAACGCCGCAAGAAAATGTATTCAGCTCATATCAAGGCAGCAGCCGTTTTAGTTTATGCACACAAATTCATTTAGATATTCTTGTGCATAATAAGTTATGACAGGTTATTCACACTAGTAATATATTTCGTGCTATTATATTATGACTTTATGACTACAGTGTGAATCTCCCAATTATTAACATTCCACTAGATAGGAGAATTAATATTAGGGCAGGTACAGCTAATGTTGCTCATACATAGTTTCATTAGGTTATATTAATATTTTGCTTTTCTCATATGTAAAAATGCTTGCATATACTAATATTTTTAATATATTCGTTCTGACGATATATTGTTTGCATGTGTTGAATTGAAACAAGAGATATATTAAATTTCAAACTACACTAGTTTATATGCCACAAAAAGAAGTGGCAAATAGTTAGTTGTAAAGGCTCCATTAGCCAGACGCTGAAATCACAAGCGCAAACGTGAGCGCAGCGCAGTGAAAGTGCTAACGCAACTCCGCTTAAGGCCCAATTAGCGAGACGCCATGCTGCGCGAACGCGTCAGCTGATCCAATCTGTTACACGGAAAATTCTGAAAATGTTTAGTTCAACGTTGAAAACGCAACGCAGCGCAGCCAACCTAGGCACAAAATCGTTATTTTTTTGTACTTCTTGTTTGGGTTGATATTTAAACATTTAGTTGATACATTTGTAGAAATACACAGCATATTCAATAAATTAATTTGCTATATAACTTGTTTTACTTTACAAAATCACAAAAGACTGTAAATATATTTTGTACAATAACAGGTTAATGTTATAGCTACGTTTGTATATCAGAGAAGGAAATTGTGCACAAGAAAATTTAATGTACACACGCTGTACAATGTACACCCTCAATACATTGAAGAAATTGCCTTTCTTTCGTTGTGTACACCTTCGGACTGTACTAGCGTACATCTCCGTGTATTATAAACACAACAATTTGTTGTATGTACATACACATATATATGTACATACACAATTTTTTTCTTTAAAAACATGGTGCGTTTTTAAGCATTCTATAAGCGGAGTTGCGCTGCACTTGCGTTTCAGCGCCTCGCCAATGGAGCCTTTATAAAATGTTTAAAAACGCACCATATGAAAAAAGTTGTGTATGTACATATATACATATGTATATGTACATACAACAATTTGTAGTGTTTAAAGTTATTTGAGTGGTAATATTAAAAAAGAAGATATGTATACTGTAAAATGGATATGGGAATTATATATATATATATATATATATATATATATATATATATATACTTATATATATATATATATATATATATATATATATATATATATATTTGTTTAAACCTTTTACGTTTGTGCAAAATGTCACAGAATACTGTTTAGCTTGTTGTGCTTATCTTTTAAAAACAAAAAATCAAAACATCTGCTTGAAACAGTGATGGCACTTTCCTTTTTGCGTTTGTACAGAAAACGTATGAAAAAAGTACAATATATTATTTTAAACTTCTGATCGATGTAATATCTTCATTATATGTATAGCTAAATTATAATTTTATTAAAACATTTATTTTATAAGGGTGCTAATGGCTGAAGTAGTGAACAAAAAACTACGATGCCTTAGATCCCGAAAATGACTTCGCCCTCAGTCAAGAATATGGTTTCTAATTTTTCTGACCTGCATTAGTGCAAGATTGTGTTTATGGTTATCGCGTTGTTTCAATGGCATAGCACTGGTCGCTAAACATTATCAACACATTTGCCTGCATGTACATACATTAATTACATATGTAGTAATATTGATACCACATAAATTTATGCCCATGCGTTCATATATCTACATATCTATACGTATGTATAACATAAACCTATTATTGTACAAAATATATTAACAGTCTTTTGTGATCTTATAAAGTAAAACAAGTTATATAGCAAATTAATTTATTGAATATGCTATGTATATCTACAAACTTATCAACTATATGTTCAAATATCAAACCAAACAAGAAGTACAAAAAAAAGCTTTTGTGCTGCACTCTCATTCAACATACATACATGTCATCACTCTGACGTATTTCCGCGTAAAATTCTATTTTCTGTAGGTTGACTGCGCTGCTTTGCGTTTTTCAGCGTTCAATTAAGCATTTTCACAATTTTCCGTGTCAGATTGGATCAGCTGACGCGTTTGCGATTTCATTGTCTCGCTAATTGGGCCTTAAGAGATATAAAGAAAAACAACAACTAACAATTGTTTTAATGTAAAAAAAATTTATTTATAGTGTTGACAACATAAGTTGTTTTGGCGCGGGCACTCGCTTTTAAATTAGAAAAAGTTTTTGGGAATTGTCGTTTTAACTCCTTAATATTTAGATTCGTTCCAATTTTTTTTAAAGTTATATTAAAATTCAAAGTCATCAACTGAGGGTAGGCTTGCCAGATTAAAAGTATCAAAAAGCTCGACATTTCAATTAAAAGCGGGATTATTAAAAAAAAATCTGGACATTTTGATCTAAATATTTCACGAAAAAATAATTCCTTTTTTGTCATACAAACAATTTTATTAAAAATATATGTTTACATAGTTTTTAACATTTTTTGTATAATACTCTAATATACTATTAACATAACAATATATAACTAAACTTAAATTTTTTCAGTTTATTTATCCATATCATGCGAGTCATGTCTTCTTGACAAGATTCTTACTTTTTCTTCTTTGCACTTTTATTGGTGTTCACACATTTCATGTCTTTTTGACGTTATGTACATATAGTTGTGTACGTTTTTGAAAGTTCTTTAAAATTTATTTCCAATTAAAAATTACGGATGAGAAAGCAAAATGTACTGACAGTACATGCGCATGAGTACTCGTTTCTTTTCCTCTCGTCACACTCGCCTATAAACTAGCAATTATGTCAATAAAACATGACTCGTATGATCACAGACTAACGAAAACCCAAAATCATACAAAAAAAGACAAAAAAAAAACTATTTCATTTGTCTGCACATGCGTATAAAATATTATAATAACAATTTTATTTAAGACAATAATTATTAAGAGCATTTTGTGGAAAATTGTAATAGCTGGAAAAATCTTATTTTAGCTTGAAAATGGACAGGTACTTAAAAAGCTGAACAATCCAGCCAAAACAAGCACGACTGGCAACCCTAATTGAGGGGTTCAGCTAGTTCCTATACGCATTTCACTGTGGTTAATGCAGATCATCAGGGAACCTTTACCCAACATTTCTTACAATAACTAAAGATATTTATTACAAACGTCCACATTAATAAATGTGAAGCTTAAAAACAAATATCAAAATCATAACAAGAACTCACCTGTTTCATTTTCTTACGTTTTATTGCATTCTACAATTGATTGGCTTTTTTCCGACTCTAAATGTAGTTGTAAGAGAAATAAAGAACAACAACAACTAATAATTGTTTTATAGCCTATTTACACTTAGTCACATCTTAGAGATATACAGAGATGTAAACAGATCACATTTTCAACATCTTTCATTTGTTAATTCACGTGTTTTGGTTTGGGCAAACAAGGAAGTATTTTTTTATATTTTGCTCTAAATAAATTTATTTTATGTTTATAGATAGCTCGAAAAAAAGTTTGAAATTAATATACAATAAATTAATTAATAAATATATATAAGAAATAATTAATAAACAATTACTTTATTGAATTATTCTCCAAAAAACTTAGTTTTATTATAAAACTTGAGTTAAAAAATTTATATTTTTAGACACAAGGGAGTCTTTATGACCTCTTTTTGGTATCTAGACACGTTCAGAATATATTGGTATGTTCACAAAAGTTATTCAGTTTTACCGTGGCTACAACTTTGGCAAATATAGTGTATGAAAAATCAGGATTTTCTAAAAGTTAAGATAAAAAAACTGAAAATATTTGTTGTTCTCTAACTTAATCAAAACACTGCTTTGGTCATCTTGCTAATTTTCGAAAAATTTGGAAGGCCATAAAACGAAAACGGTCACCAAATTGGCTAAACTGAGTATAGGGCTTTACTACAATTTCATAGTAGAATCGAACCTATACAGTCACGACCTTTCACTTTTTCTACTGTTGCACAGCGTTACTTTTAATTAAATTAAAATTTACTTACATTATTCGGTCCCTCTCATTGTATAAATTTTTGATACTTGTATATTTTCTAGTGTTGGTATGAATTTTTGACAATTGCTTTCAATTTCTTGTAGTGATGAGTCAAGCAAAATGAGATACGAAGATATTGTAAATATGTTGAGTTTTTTTTTTCATTTAGTCTCTATATAGGAAGATGTTAACATCTTGCCAAAATGATGAAAGATGAGAGAGTTCAATCCTGATTGTCATGATAGACGGACGTATTACGGAAAAAATACTTTTGCTCGTTTTCAATATGTTTTTTTATTATGCATTGTTGTAATGTTCATTAAGTTCTTTTAACAACAATTTCACATAGGAGACAGAGACTCTTAAAAAACCGAAAAATTAAAAGGTAATGAGTGAACATGATGTTTCAAACTCAAATATAAATAATGGCAAAAAAAATACCTTAGAGTCATATAGCAAAAACAACAATAATAATTCTATAATTGAAAGAAAAACCCAATATGACACAATGAGTAAACAAATAAAGAATAATTATTATGATATTCTGGACAATGATAGACATTGCAGCAAAGAATATTTAAATAAATTCGAAAAACATGTAAATGATCATGAAGGAACAACATTTCAAAGTCTTTCACAAGCAGAATAACTAAAAATAGTAAAAACATAACAAAACAAAATAAAAAAATTCCTCCACTTAATATATATAATGTGGAACCTAATGAATGACCTAAATTTATCGAAGAAGGTCTAGAAATAAAAACTTTAAAACCAAAGAACTCAATAATAAAAAAACTTCACTATTCATGCCATCTATCGATGATTACGTACGTGTTAAAGCTTATATTTAAGAAACTAAAACTGAATTTTCACGTTTACACCTAAAAGCTTAAAGTCTAAAACTTTACTTCTAAAAGGACTTAGCGCTAACTTGGACGTTGATGGGATTTATCAGGAGCTTTGTAAATATATAGCAATGATAATTAAAAAACTTTAAAAGTTAGTTCATTTAACACCAAAAAATCGATCATGAATGGACAAGATCTTCATTCAAGTTAGCGGCGAATGCAGTCTTAATGACCTTAAATCTATAAACGGACTTCCCATCGATGTATACGATGGGAACCTCTAAGGAAGACGGAAATTGCACAATGTTGGAAGTGCCATAGTTTTTTTATACCGCTTCAAACAGCTTCTTGAAGCCCAGATGTGTAAAATGCGATAAAATGCACAATTTTGGTGAATGCGAACAAGAAAAAGTGTCGGAAAATTAAAGGGAAAGATTATATTGCGTACTGTACCATAAGTATGGTCACCCAGCTTCATATGGTGGATGCGAAAAGTACAAAGAGATGCAGCAAAGGGCTCCGAACCAAAAATCAAAGTTTGTCTGAAAATAGAGCATTGAAATAACCCATAAATATTACCCCTTCTAAAAGTCTTGCAGAGGTTTTGAAGAACAACCAGCAACGCACAACCAGCTCGAACTCCATCCAAGAAATGTTGGAACAACTTAACTACACCATGCAGTATTTATCTAACCAACTAATAAATTTAAATAAAAAGCTACAACTACAAACAAGTAGAACAGATACTATATTTTTAATGTTGGATTAAAATGAATGATTCAACTGTAAAAAAGCCTTAAAATAATAACGTAAATTCTATTATAAAGCTTATTAGAAGGTATGAGTTATTGATTTTTATAAAATTGCAATAGCCAGATATAGTCTTGCTAAATGAAACAAAACTAAATACTGTAACGACACGTTCTCGCTGGGTGCTGGGGTAGCGGTCAGCGGCGTCCAGGGTTGTTAATTGTATATAAAAAAATACAATAAGACAACGAGTGTAAACAGAAATTTATTTACAAGGTTTTCCAAAGTATGATACAAACAAAAATGCGGAGCAGTTCTTGGGCGGCAGATGATTTTTTATTAGCGAGTGGGTCAAATAGCTGGAGACGATCAGTACTGTTTATATACCCCTACGGAGACACTCCTGTTAGGTATACAACTGCGTACGGATGTTGTCCTACCCTAGTACGACCCGAACGAATCTAATCGAGTCACTAGTTATAGGTGAGTAACGAACAACGTTTCCAGGAAGGAGATACTTCTTTTAGGAAACGGTTCGCCAATTATCCACTCCTAGGCTCAACCACAAAAGGATTAATTGATAACCACAATAGCCAAATTCATACACCAGTTCGGAGAAACTCCTGTTAGCTGTACCAAACTAGCTAGGTTTTTTTACAGTTGCTAAAGCAAATCTACTATTGATGTTAAGCTAACGACTTGCCTCTACATTGGATTCCCAAGAACTGATCCCGATTTCATTCTGCTGTGCCCTTTTATACCTTCTCAAAAACAGAATATTTCTTACTGGTGTATTTACAATATTTTCATATACATAGCGCCTTACAATTCATTGGCCAATACTTCATTATTATAATAAATTTCTTTTCTACATTTGTACGGCAGAATGTTTCTTAATTGTGTATGTACCATAACTTCATTTAGCAACTGACATTGTACACAATTCATTGGCAAATAACTTAATTATTATGATAAATTCTTTCTTTACAATTCTGGTGCACAGTCACGTACATGTGTATAAAGACTCAAGGTATGTATTCGCAGCTGCGGCTTGCTTTGATCGTGTTTAACTAGGTACAGACAAGGCATGTTTTTGTCATGTTATAAAATAGGTCTAGAGGTCTGAGTCTAACGGCTGAAAATCTGTAGGCGAGACAGTGACAGTATATGCTTGCCACCGATACTTATATATGCTAAACGACTAAGAAACAGATAAAAAATTATTATCATATCATAAATTAATCCAAAAGATTGTAAATTAAATCACATTTATATAAAATTAAAAGAGAACTAAATCGAAAAAGCTAAATATGTACAAGTGAAAAACTGAACGTTTTCTCGTATAACGCCGCAAGAAAATGTATTCAGCTCATATCAAGGCAGCAGCCGTTTTAGTTTATGCACACAAATTCATTTAGATATTCTTGTGCATAATAAGTTATGACAGGTTATTCACACTAGTAATATATTTCGTGCTATTATATTATGACTTTATGACTACAGTGTGAATCTCCCAATTATTAACATTCCACTAGATAGGAGAATTAATATTAGGGCAGGTACAGCTAATGTTGCTCATACATAGTTTCATTAGGTTATATTAATATTTTGCTTTTCTCATATGTAAAAATGCTTGCATATACTAATATTTTTAATATATTCGTTCTGACGATATATTGTTTGCATGTGTTGAATTGAAACAAGAGATATATTAAATTTCAAACTACACTAGTTTATATGCCACAAAAAGAAGTGGCAAATAGTTAGTTGTAAAGGCTCCATTAGCCAGACGCTGAAATCACAAGCGCAAACGTGAGCGCAGCGCAGTGAAAGTGCTAACGCAACTCCGCTTAAGGCCCAATTAGCGAGACGCCATGCTGCGCGAACGCGTCAGCTGATCCAATCTGTTACACGGAAAATTCTGAAAATGTTTAGTTCAACGTTGAAAACGCAACGCAGCGCAGCCAACCTAGGCACAAAATCGTTATTTTTTTGTACTTCTTGTTTGGGTTGATATTTAAACATTTAGTTGATACATTTGTAGAAATACACAGCATATTCAATAAATTAATTTGCTATATAACTTGTTTTACTTTACAAAATCACAAGACTGTAAATATATTTTGTACAATAACAGGTTAATGTTATAGCTACGTTTGTATATCAGAGAAGGAAATTGTGCACAAGAAAATTTAATGTACACACGCTGTACAATGTACACCCTCAATACATTGAAGAAATTGCCTTTCTTTCGTTGTGTACACCTTCGGACTGTACTAGCGTACATCTCCGTGTATTATAAACACAACAATTTGTTGTATGTACATACACATATATATGTACATACACAATTTTTTTCTTTAAAAACATGGTGCGTTTTTAAGCATTCTATAAGCGGAGTTGCGCTGCACTTGCGTTTCAGCGCCTCGCCAATGGAGCCTTTATAAAATGTTTAAAAACGCACCATATGAAAAAAGTTGTGTATGTACATATATACATATGTATATGTACATACAACAATTTGTAGTGTTTAAAGTTATTTGAGTGGTAATATTAAAAAAGAAGATATGTATACTGTAAAATGGATATGGGAATTATATATATATATATATATATATATATATATATATATATATATACTTATATATATATATATATATATATATATATTTGTTTAAACCTTTTACGTTTGTGCAAAATGTCACAGAATACTGTTTAGCTTGTTGTGCTTATCTTTTAAAAACAAAAAATCAAAACATCTGCTTGAAACAGTGATGGCACTTTCCTTTTTGCGTTTGTACAGAAAACGTATGAAAAAAGTACAATATATTATTTTAAACTTCTGATCGATGTAAGATCTTCATTATATGTATAGCTAAATTATAATTTTATTAAAACATTTATTTTATAAGGGTGCTAATGGCTGAAGTAGTGAACAAAAAACTACGATGCCTTAGATCCCGAAAATGACTTCGCCCTCAGTCAAGAATATGGTTTCTAATTTTTCTGACCTGCATTAGTGCAAGATTGTGTTTATGGTTATCGCGTTGTTTCAATGGCATAGCACTGGTCGCTAAACATTATCAACACATTTGCCTGCATGTACATACATTAATTACATATGTAGTAATATTGATACCACATAAATTTATGCCCATGCGTTCATATATCTACATATCTATACGTATGTATAACATAAACCTATTATTGTACAAAATATATTAACAGTCTTTTGTGATCTTATAAAGTAAAACAAGTTATATAGCAAATTAATTTATTGAATATGCTATGTATATCTACAAACTTATCAACTATATGTTCAAATATCAAACCAAACAAGAAGTACAAAAAAAAGCTTTTGTGCTGCACTCTCATTCAACATACATACATGTCATCACTCTGACGTATTTCCGCGTAAAATTCTATTTTCTGTAGGTTGACTGCGCTGCTTTGCGTTTTTCAGCGTTCAATTAAGCATTTTCACAATTTTCCGTGTCAGATTGGATCAGCTGACGCGTTTGCGATTTCATTGTCTCGCTAATTGGGCCTTAAGAGATATAAAGAAAAACAACAACTAACAATTGTTTTAATGTAAAAAAAATTTATTTATAGTGTTGACAACATAAGTTGTTTTGGCGCGGGCACTCGCTTTTAAATTAGAAAAAGTTTTTGGGAATTGTCGTTTTAACTCCTTAATATTTAGATTCGTTCCAATTTTTTTTAAAGTTATATTAAAATTCAAAGTCATCAACTGAGGGTAGGCTTGCCAGATTAAAAGTATCAAAAAGCTCGACATTTCAATTAAAAGCGGGATTATTAAAAAAAAATCTGGACATTTTGATCTAAATATTTTACGAAAAAATAATTCCTTTTTTGTCATACAAACAATTTTATTAAAAAATATATGTTTACATAGTTTTTAACATTTTTTGTATAATACTCTAATATACTATTAACATAACAATATATAACTAAACTTAAATTTTTTCAGTTTATTTATCCATATCATGCGAGTCATGTCTTCTTGACAAGATTCTTACTTTTTCTTCTTTGCACTTTTATTGGTGTTCACACATTTCATGTCTTCTTGACGTTATGTACATATAGTTGTGTACGTTTTTGAAAGTTCTTTAAAATTTATTTCCAATTAAAAATTACGGATGAGAAAGCAAAATGTACTGACAGTACATGCGCATGAGTACTCGTTTCTTTTCCTCTCGTCACACTCGCCTATAAACTAGCAATTATGTCAATAAAACATGACTCGTATGATCACAGACTAACGAAAACCCAAAATCATACAAAAAAAGACAAAAAAAAAACTATTTCATTTGTCTGCACATGCGTATAAAATATTATAATAACAATTTTATTTAAGACAATAATTATTAAGAGCATTTTGTGGAAAATTGTAATAGCTGGAAAAATCTTATTTTAGCTGGAAAATGGACAGGTACTTAAAAAGCCAAAACAAGCACGACTGGCAACCCTAATTGAGGGGTTCAGCTAGTTCCTATACGCATTTCACTGTGGTTAATGCAGATCATCAGGGAACCTTTACCCAACATTTCTTACAATAACTAAAGATATTTATTACAAACGTCCACATTAATAAATGTGAAGCTTAAAAACAAATATCAAAATCATAACAAGAACTCACCTGTTTCATTTTCTTACGTTTTATTGCATTCTACAATTGATTGGCTTTTTTCCGACTCTAAATGTAGTTGTAAGAGAAATAAAGAACAACAACAACTAATAATTGTTTTATAGCCTATTTACACTTAGTCACATCTTAGAGATATACAGAGATGTAAACAGATCACATTTTCAACATCTTTCATTTGTTAATTCACGTGTTTTGGTTTGGGCAAACAAGGAAGTATTTTTTTATATTTTGCTCTAAATAAATTTATTTTATGTTTATAGATAGCTCGAAAAAAAGTTTGAAATTAATATACAATAAATTAATTAATAAATATATATAAGAAATAATTAATAAACAATTACTTTATTGAATTATTCTCCAAAAAACTTAGTTTTATTATAAAATTTGAGCTAAAAATTTTATATTTGTAGACACAAGGGAGTCCTTATGACCTGTTTTTGGTATCTAGACACATTCGGAATATATTGGTATATTCACACAAGTTGTTGAGCTTTACCGTGGCTACAACTTTTGCAAATATAGTGTGTGAAAAATCAGGATTTCCTAGAAGTTAAGATAAAAAAACTGAAAAAAGTTTGTTGTTCTCTAACTTAAAAAAAAACTCTGAGATAAAATACATTTCTGTCATAAAACTTGATTAAGAAATATTTAGCATACTCTTATCAACACTTTTGTCGAACATAGTTAAGCGATATTTTTAAGTGCTGATCGGCTATTTGGCAAAAACTGATGACACCTTTTTTGGGCATCGCCCTAATATTGCAAAACTTTGGAGGCCAATAAAACGACAACGGTCACTAAATTGGCTAAACTGAGTATAGGGCTTTACTGCAATTTCATAGTAGAATCGAACCCACATAGTCACGACCTTTCACTTTTTCCACTTTTGCACAGCGTTATTTTTAATTAAATTAAAATTTACTTACATTATTCGGTCCCTCTCATTGTGTAAATTTTTTACACTTGTATATTTTCTAGTGATGGTACGAATTTTTGACAATTGCTTTTAGTTTCTTGTAGTGATGACACTAAAATAATCGAAATATGTTGAGTCCAGCAAAATGAGATACGAAGATCTTGTAAAGATGTTGACTTTTCTTCATTTATAGCCTATTAGCGAACCCCCTGCGCACTTCGTAGTGCAAAAGAGAAAATAAAAAAACTAATTCGAATTCATTTAAATCAGTGATAAACTGCTTTTATTGTAATGCTCTGTGGTAAAAACATTTGTTTTTTTTCATTTTCGGTGTAAATATACAAAACCGATAGTTCGCCAACGCGCGAACAGGCTACATAGAACTGTCCATGTGAGAAAACTGGATACACTAAATTCAGTCCAAAAATTTCTAAAGATTGGCCTTAAGCCTTATTAATGGTAATCGCAAAGGCAAGGCGAACAGGAAACTGAAGTTTAATTTCAAATGGTATATCAGACGGAATCATTGGGATACGTGGAATGAATACATCTTCGCTTTTTAATATTCCAGTTAAAATATTCAATTACATAAGCCATCAACCTTTTAATAGCTGGTCTTGTACCATTACAGAAAAAGGGTTGATTGATATTACGAAGCATAATAATAGTGGCTCCAACTATCTATTGGAATTCTAAAATTCTGTTGGATAATTCAAAACATCTTCTTTATTCGTAACAGTATCGACAGACTTGTACAACACCACTTCGCCAGGAGTCTTTGATTGTATAGCTATGTTTAATTCAGTAACATCTTTGTTCTTTACCGCTAAAATAACTCTGGCACTCAACCATGCATGGCATGTATATTGTTGTGTTATGTAAGTGAAAACACATTCAATAAATTCCTCTTTTGACTGTACGAAACGGAAAAAATCATTTGGCAATGTTATCAATCCAGTGTCATCAATAGGCATTGCACCGTTCTCAATTTTCGGCAATTGCTTAGAGAACTTATCATCACATGGATCATTCTGCAACTGAATACGAACGTTGATAGTGAGTTTCGATATTTTAACAAATCTCCATAAATATGAAGACTTTAAGCAAGCGTTAATTTCATCGGCAGTTGCCGATCTAGGAATGTTTGCCTAAAGTCGCCTGGCAATAAAATCAACGCACCACCAAACAACTCAGAGCTATCTCGGAGATCTTGCATTGTTCTTTCCAAAGCTTCAAGAGATATCTTATTTGCGTACTCAAGCATATGACGTGGGCTGTGCATGGACCGTGTATCATATTTGCACAACAACATCATATAATTCAGGATCACTTATTTGATCTAGAATTTCAGAACATATAACATTCTCAACTTCATGCCATGTGATTTTAATCACCAACCATATTGAAATGTGAGTGTGTGGCAAACCACGCTTTTGCCACTCTACAGAATGCATCCAGAACTTCACTTCACCAATCACTTTAGATTTCACGCTAAAACCCATGAGTGCTTTCAATTTCTGCGGTGGTAGGACTTTGGCCAGCGAATAAATTATGTTTAATGTCACTCCATTGAGGATTACACTTATATGTTATAAATAAATCTGGTCGACCGTAATGATGCACATAAGTCATTGCATCTTGCGCGTACTCATGCATATGACGCGGGCTGTGTATAATGTATTTAAATATTTATGTTTTTAGTGTTGTATTTATATGTAATTTATTTCATAGATCCCCGAAGTTGTGATTTAGAAAAGCTAAGTATATAAATTAAATTAATTGTTTGACCAAAATTTAATTGTAATGAACTTAAAAACGAATTGTATTTCAGTTTTTCAAAATATTGACTCAAATATTTCGAAATGATTGCAGTGTTCACTAAAATGGCTATAACTCATAAACCAATACACATAGAGAAACTGTATTTACATAAAAACCTTGGTATTGACGTCACCTTTTCAGAAACAAAATCGGTTCACGCATTCAGGAGAACATCAATTACTAACACAATGCAACTTATTTCTACATATGTAGATTTACACTTACTCACATCTTAGAGATGTGTGTGGAAGATGTTGACAATTGAAAAAAACTGTTTACATTACATTTTCAACATCTTTCAATTATTACTTCACGTATTTTGGTTTGGGCAAACAACGAAGTATTGTTTCTTTCTTACTATAAATAAATTTATTTTATGTATTACCATGATTAATTATAAATTATTTTTGATTAAACTGAAATTTACTTATATTGTTCTGTCTCGCTCATTGTATACATTTTTGACACTTGTATATTTACTAGTAATGGTATGAGTTTTTGAAGGTTTCTTTTGATTTACCTTAGTGATTACGCTAAAATAATCGAAAGATGTTGAGTTCAGCAAAATGAGATGTGAACATCTTGTAAAGATGTTGAGTTTTTTTCATATAGACTTTATATGCAAAGATGTTAACATCTTGCTAAAATGATGAAAGATGTAAGTAAGTGTAAATATGTTATAATTTCTATATGGGAATATGTGAACATCTTGCCAAAATGATGAAAGATGAGAGAGTTCAATCGTGATTGTCATGATAGACGGACGTATTACGGAAAAAATAATTTTGCTCGTTTTCAGTGTGTTTTTTTATTATGCATTGTTGTAATGTTCATTAAGTTCTTATACCAACAATTTCACATAGGAGACAGAGACTCTTAAAAAATCTAAAAATTAAAAGGTAATGACTGAACATGATGTTTCAAACTCAAATATAAATAATCACAAAAACAATACCTTAGAGTCATATAGCAAAAACAACAATAATAATTCTATTATTGGAAGAAAAACCCAATATGACACAATGAGTAAACAAATAAAGAATAATTATTATGCTATTCTGGACAATGATAGACATTGCAGCAAAGAATATTTAAATAAATTCGAAAAACATGTAAATTATCATGAACCAACAACTTCTCAAAGTTTTTCACAAGCAGAAAAAACTGTAAATAGTAAAAACATAACAAAACAGGAACATAATAAAAATAAAAATATTCCTCCACTTAATATATATAATGTGGAACCTAATGAATTAACTAAATTTATCGAAAAAGGTCTAGAAATAAAAACTTTAAAATCAAAGAACTCTATAATAAAAAAACATCACTCTCTATGCCATCTATCGATGATTACGTACGTGTTAAAGCTTATGTTCAAGAAACTAAAACTGAATTCTTCACGTTTACACCTAAAAGCTTAAGGTCTAAAACTTTATTTCTAAAAGGACTTAGCGCTAAATTGGACGTTGATGGGATTTATTAGGAGCTTTGTAAATATATAGCAATGATAATTAAAAAACTTTAAAAGTTAGTTCATTTAAAACCAAAAAATCTCTCATTAATGGACAAGATTCAAGTTAGCAGCGAAAGCAGCCTTAATGACCTTAATTCTATAAACGGACTTTCCCATCGATGTATACGATGAGAACCTCTAAGGAAGACGGAAATTGCACAATGTAGGAAGTGCCATAGTTTTTTTTATAGCGCTTCAAACTGCTTCTTGAAGCTCAGTGGTGCGATTCAATATCTTTTAACGATTCGACAGTTGTTAAATTTAACAATTATTGTTATTGTTTGCACTAACGATTGCTCTATTCAGTAACCTCTTGTTACAATTGTTGTTAAAAATTTTAAAATAGTGGCATCTTTGTCAGAATAAATGTCAAAAAGCGAAAATCACAAAGAAGAATAAAAAAAATTAAGTGATAAATAATTTGTGCACTCACTCCCTTTTTTCGTTGCTAGTTTTTGTTTTATTATTTTTGTACAAGGTAAGCTAAAAATTTATTTAATTATATGTATTATTATTACATACATTGGTAGCGATTATATTGAGGGGAACGACACTTTTGCAGACAATGTGCCTTTGGAAAAGGTAGGCTTAAACGATTAAATGTTCTAAAATTCTTTTTACAATTCTTTTCATTACTACCAATTTCAACTACGGCTCGAGGAGGAAGAAGAGACAGTTTTAAATGAAATGACAGCTATGACAAGAAATGTTCTTGAGACTCCCAAGACGCCAGGAAGAAATACACCTCCGAGGAGCTCGAAAAGAAAGCTGGGTGAAGATGGCGATGGACGGAACAAAATGCTGGAAATCGCAAAACAGCAAGCTGACACCTTAAAGGTACATATGGTTGTTTAATTCTAAAAATTCACTATTTTCATTATTACGGGTATTTTCTTTTCTAATAGATGCTAGCTGAAACAAACGCAGCGGCTGTTGAAGCCACCTAAATGATGGCAGAGGCCATTAAAACAATGGGAGAAGCGCTGAAGGAGATCGGTGCTTTGTTTAATAACCTATCCTATGTTTTATGTTTTTTATTTATTTTTTAATTGTTCTCGTTATTTTGTTTTTTCATGAATTGTTTTCATTACTTTATTCTTTTATGAATTGTTTTTTTAATTTTTTTTAATGAATTGTTTTTGTTATTAATGCAAAACATTTAAAAAGTTTTACAGTAAAAACTTATTTAAATGAAGTATTTATAATAAGTCAGAATCTTATAATACAATGCAATATATATATATATATATATATATATATATATATATATATATATATATGTATATTGCATTGAATTATAAGATTTTGGTTTATTATATATACTTCATTTAAATAAGTTTTTACTGTAAGACTTTTTAAATGTTTGATAGGACTTTTCGCGTTTTTTATTATACTGTTGAGAAGTTTCTTTTTTATTTTAGTTAAAATAATTTATAAGGTAATATTCAATAAGATTTTAGCTTTAAGAAATAACAAATATTGAAACAATAAAAAGACTGAATTGCTTAAAAATATTTGTTTATTTATTTGATGTGAAAAACATTAATAATAATATAAGTATATGCATACATTTAAGTATTTATTATTTTAATTTATATAAAGAAACACTTTTCTTAAAACACTTTAAACAGCACCAAAAATGTTGTCGTTAATAAACCACAATTTATGTCGATAAAAATAACAACTGATTGAAACAGCTGACTTAAACAATAACAAGTGTTGTTAAAAGCAGTGCTGAATAGCAAAATCGTTAAATCACTTGTTTAGTTCTTTAACGATAACAAATTTTCTTATAAAACGATAGAGAATCGCACTACAGATGTGTAAAATGCGATAAAATGCACAATTTTGGTGAATGCGAACAAGAAAAAGTGTCGGAAAATTAAAGGGAAAGATTATATTGCGTACTGTACCATAAGTATGGTCACCCAGCTTCATATGGTGGATACGAAAAGTACAAGGAGATGCAGGAAAAGCTCCGAGCCAAAAAGCAAAGTTTGTCTGACAATAGAGCATTGAAAAAACCCATAAATATTACCCCTTCTAAAAGTCTTGCAAACATTTTGAAGAACAACCAACAACGCACAACCAGCTCGAACTCCATCCAACAAATGTTGGAACAACTTAACTATACCATGCAGTATTTATCTAACAGACTAAAAAATTTAAATAAAAAGCTACAACTACAAACAAGTAGAATAGATACTATATTTTCAATGTTGGATTAAAATGAATGAATCAACTGTAAAAAACCTTAAAATAATTGAAATTAATGTAAATTATATTTTAAAGCTTATTAGAAGGTATGAGTTATTGATTTTTATAAAATTGCAAAAGCCAGATGTAGTCTTGCTAAATGAAACAAAACTAAATACTGTAACGACATGTTCTCGCTGGGTGCTGGGGTAGAGCTTAGCGGCATCCAGGGTTGTCAATTGTATATATAAAAAAATACAATAACACAACGACTGTAAACAGAAATTTATTTACAAGATTTTTCAAAGTATGATACAAACAAAAATGCGGAGCAGTCCTTGGGCGGCAGAAGATTTTTTATTAGCGAGTGGGTCAAAATATCTGGAGACGATCACTAATGTTTATATACCCTTATGGAGACACTCCTGTTAGGTATACAACTGCGTACGGATGTTGTCCTACCCTAGTACGACCCGAACGAATCTAATCGAGTCACTAAGTATATGTGAGTACGAACAACGTTTCCATCAAGGAGACACTCCGGTTAGGAAACGGTTCGCCAATTACCCACTCCTAGGCTCAACCACAAAAGGATTAATTGATAACCACAATAGCCAAATTCATACACTAGTTCGGAGACACTCCTGTTAGCTGTACCAAACTAGCTAGGTTTTTTTATATTGTAGTGTAATGAGCTAGTGAGGCTAAGAGTTGATGTAAATAAAACAATTTATTTTATTCCATTTTCCCGATGTTTTGTTTTATTATTTTGTACACTTTCGCTTGCTAAAATAGAGAACTTACAATATGTTATAATCTACATTGAATTTAAATTTCTTGATGTTATTTAATTAACAATAATAGGGTGTTTCTTCCATATATACAAAACACAGCTTAAAGCTTTTACACAGCTTTACTTAATAGCTAACTTATAATTAGTGCTTATGTTGTCCGTATCGTAAACTTTCTATTGTGTACCTTTTCTTTTCAATGTTTTCCTTGCCTAGTATATTAACATTTTTAAAATCAGCTGTGTGATTGTTGTCCAGTATGTGTTGTGATAATGCTGTTGAGTGCTTTTTTTTCTATGTCTATGCTCTCTTAGTTTCATTTCCAAGTTACGTTTCGTCGTACCTATGTATAGCATATCACAGCTGTTATTATTATTGCCATTGCATTTTATTTCGCAGAATACATTATTTTGTTGTTCCTTACTTATTGGCGCTTTAATTTTTGAAAATATTGTGTTTATTGTTTTATTTGGTTTGTATGAGAACTTTATGTTTTGGTGCTTTATTGTGTTTCTGATGTTTGTGTTATCTGTTAAGCCAGGTATGTAACTTACACTATAATACTTATTTTCTTCCTTGTTTTTAGTATTTTCAGGTGTTGTATTGTTAAAAAATAATGTGGTCTAATATTTATTAAGCTTAAGGTCTCTTTATTTTTATTATATTATAAAATTGTTTTTCAATATTTCGTCACTACTTTGTGTGACTTCTTCAGGAAATTTATTTTTAATTTGATGTGAAAAAATAATTTTTGTTTATAAAACAACAATATGAAAATTATTTGTCAACAAAATACAAAAAGATTCAAACAAAATTGTTTATAAATTTAAAATATAGGAACAATAATATACAATTTAAATCTATACATGCATATATTAAAAAATTGAACATTTCTAAAATGAATTTCCAATTCTAATTATATATACATAGATATCTTAAAACCAAATTCAAGAAGTTTAAAACAAGTTTATATAAATTTAAAAGACATATTATAACAAAAAATTAAAAATGTATATATAAATCAAAAATATTTTTCTTTAAACATTTCATAACTTTACACATGTATATATACATACCTATTCATACATACATATGTTTTTTATAAATATATACAATTAACATGTATATATCAATATATACACATATTATTCAACAAATTTTAGAAAATTTTTAAACAATTTTAATTTAACTAAATATATGTGAACAATAACAAAATATTTAAACCTATACATATGTACATTTAAATTTAAAACTCTATCTTTTATTAACTAAGTGTCTATAATTTTGAGCTACATTTGCTGTATCTGCCTTAAAATTAATCCTATTTGTGATTGGTGTATTTATTATGTGTAACATTTCTAACATAAATCTACGTTTATAATTGTTTTCTGTGTTTAATATTGAAACATTTTCAAGGTTTGGATAATGATTAAATCTAGCACAATGTGAAGATAATGCTGTTTTCTGCGAATTTATATCTCTATATCTTTGATCAGTCTTATGTCCTGCTATCCTAGTTTTTAACTTATTCTTAGTTGTACCTATATACACCTTATTACAATCCTCATTGTCATTTCCATTACAAGGTATTTTATAAACTAAATTTGATTTATCTAATTTATCTATTTTATCCTTTGTCTTACTAAAAAATCTGTTTAATGTATTATGTGTCCTATAAGCTACTGTATATTTTTGAGAATCACATATTCCTGATTTACCAATGCGTTCTGATAATCCAGATACATAAGTTAAGGATTTGTATATTTTTGGTTCATTTATATTTCTATTAATGTTACTACTTCCTAATCCATATTGATATATTAATTTATTTATTAACCAAATTGGAAAATCATTATTCCTTAATATGTATTTAATTCTATTCTTATTTTTCCTATGAAATCTACTATCACTAATTATTAGAACCTTATCCACAAAATTCCTAGCTGTGTTTATAATAACTTTTTTATTATGCTTAGAATAGTAATTAATTATTCTTCCTGAAGATGTTGGTTTCTGGTACTAATCTATTAATAAATTTCTATTCTTCCTAATTATTAATGTATCTAAGTATGGAATTATGCAGTTCATTTCCTTTTCCATAGTAAATTGAATACTATTATTAAACTCATTTAGTGTCCTCAACATATTATCTATTCCACCAATACTTCATTATTATAATAAATTTCTTTTCTACATTTGTACAGCAGACTGTTTCTTAATTGTGTATATACCATAACTTCATTTAGCATTGTACACAATTCATTGGCAAATAATTTAATTATTATGATAAATTCTTTCTTTACAATGCTGGTGCACAGTCACGTATATGTGTATAAAGACAAACACTCAAGCTATGTATTCGCAGCTGCGGCTTGCTTTGATCATGTTTAACTAGGTTCAGACAAGACATGTTTTTGTCATGTCATAAAACAGCTCTAGAGGTCTGAGTCGAACGACTGAAAATCTGTTGGCGAGACAGTGATAGTATATGTTTGCCGCCGTTACTTATATATGATTAACGACTAAGAAATGGTAAAAATATTATTATCATATCATAAATTAATCCAAAAGACTGTAAATTAAATCACATTTTTATAACATAAAAAAAAAATTAAAAGAGAACTAACTCGAAAAAGCTAAATATATACAGGTGAAAAACTGAACGTGTTTTCGTATAACACCGCAAAATATGTATTCAGCCGTTTTAGTTTATACATGCAAATTCATTTAGATATTCTTGTGCATAATAAGTTATGACACGTTATTCACACTAGTCATATATTTCCTGCTATTATATTATGACTTTATGACTAGTGTGAATATCCCAATTATTAACGTTCCACTAGATAGAAGAATCAATATTAGGGCAGGTACGACTGATGTTGCTCATACATAGTTTCATTAGAAAAAAGAGGAAATTATATATGTATAAGGTTATATTAATATTTTTTCTTTTCTTATATGTAAAAATGCTTACATATACTAAAGTTATTAATATTTTCGCTTTGACGATATTTTGTTTGTATGTGTTTAATTGAAACAAGAGAATTATTAAATTTCAAACTACACTAGTTTATATGCCACAAAAAGAAGTCGCAAGATATTAGAATAAATAGTTTTAAAATATTAGAACAAATAGTTGTAAGAGAAATAAAGAAAAACAACAACTAATAATTGTTTTAATGTAATAACAATTTATTTAGAGTGTTGACAACATAAGCTGTTTTGGCGCGGACACTCGCTTCTAAATTAGTACATGTTTTTAAGAGTTGTCGTTTTAACTCTTTAATTTTTAGTTTCGTTCTGATTTTTTTTTAAAGTTATATTAAAATTCAAAGTCATCAATTGAGGGGTTTAGCTAGTTCCTATGCGCATTTCACTGGGGTTAATGCAGATCATCAGGGAACCTTTACTCAACGTTTCTTAGAATAACTAAAGATATTTAAATCAAACTTCCAAATTAATAAATGAGAAGCGTAAAAACAATTATCAAAATCATAACAAGAACTCACCTTTTTAATATTCTTACGTTTTTATTTCATTCTACAATTGGTTGGCTTTTTTCCGACTCTAATTGTAGTTGTAAGAGAAATAGAGAACAACAACAACTAATAATAGTTTTATAGCCTATTTACACTTACTCACATCTAGAGATGTGTGTGGAAGATGTTGAAAATTTAAAAGAACTGTTTACATCACATTTTCAACATCTTTCATTTGTCAATTGTTACTTCACGTGTTTTGGTTTGGGCAAACAACGAAGTATTTTTTCTTTTTTGCTCTAAATAAATTTATTTTATATGTTTATAGATAGCTCGAAAAAAAGTTTGAAATTAATATATAACAAATTAATTAATTAATATATATAACAAATAATTAATAAACAATTACTTTATTGAATTATTTTCCAAAAAACTTAGCTTTATTATAAAACTTGAGTTAAAAATTTTATATATGTAGACACAAGGGAGTCCTTATGACCTGTTTTTGGTATCTAGACACGTTCGGAATATATTGGTATGTTCACACAAGTTGTTGAGCTTTACCGTGGCTACAACTTTTGCAAATATAGTGTGTGAAAAATCAGGATTTCCTAGAAGTTAAGATAAAAAAACTGAAAAAAAGTTTGTTGTTCTCTAACTTAAAAAAAAACTCTGAGATAAAATACATTTCTGTCATAAAATTTGATTGAGAAATACTTAACATACTCTTATCAAAATTTTTGTCGAACATAGTTCAGCGATATTTTTAAATGCTGATCGGATATTTGGCAAAAACTGATGACACCTTTTTTGGGCATCGCGCTAATATTGCAAAACTTTGGATTCCCATAAAATGAAAACGGTCACCAAATTCGCTAAACTGAGTACAGTGCATTACTGCGATTTCATAATAGAATCGAACCCACATAGTCACGACCTTTCACTTTTTCCACTTTTGCACAGCGTTATTTTTAATTAAATTAAAATTTACTTACATTATTCGGTCCCTCTCATTGTGTAAATTTTTTACACTTGTATATTTTCTAGTGATGGTACGAATTTTTGACAATTGCTTTTAGTTTCTTGTAGTGATGACACTAAAATAATCGAAATATGTTGAGTCCAGCAAAATGAGATACGAAGATCTTGGAAAGATGTTGAGTTTTTTTCAATTATTGCCTATTTACACTTACTCACATCTTAGAGATGTGTGTGGACGATGTTGAAAATTGAAAAAATCTGTTTACATTACATTTTCAACATATTTCAATTATTACTTCACGTGTTTTGGTTTGGACAAACAACCTGATATTTTTTCTTTTTTACTATAAATAAATTTGTTTTATGTATTACTATGATTAAATATAAATTATTTTTTATTAAATTCAAATTTACTTATATTGTTCTGTCTCGCTCATTGTATAAATTTTTGACACTTGTATATTTTCTAGTGATGGTATGAGTTTTTGAAGGTTTCTTTCGATTTTCCTTAGTGATGACACTAAAATAATCGAAAGATGTTGAGTTTAGCAAAATGAGTTCTTATAACAACAATTTCACAGACAGAGACTCTTAAAAAATCGAAAAATTAAAAGGTAATGAGTGAACATAAATAATGACCAAAACAATACCTTAGACTCATATAGCAAAAACAACAATAATAATTCTATAATTGAAAGAAAAACCCAATATGACACAGTGAGTAAACAAATAAAGAATAATTATTATGATATTCTGGACAATGATAGACATTGCAGCAAAGAATATTTAAATAAATTCGAAAAACATGTAAATGATCATGAAGCAACAACATTTCAAAGTCTTTCACAAGCAGAATAACTAAAAATAGTAAAAACATAACAAAACAAAATAAAAAAATTCCTCCACTTAATATATATAATGTGGAACCTAATGAATGACCTAAATTTATCGAAAGAGGTCTAGAAATAAAAACTTTAAAACCAAAGAACTCAAAAATAAAAAAACTTCACTATTCATGCCATCTATCGATGATTACGTACGTGTTAAAGCTTATCTTTAAGAAACTAAAACTGAATTTTCACGTTTACACCTAAAAGCTTAAAGTCTAAAACTTTACTTTTAAAAGGACTTAGCGCTAACTTGGACGTTGATGGGATTTATCAGGAGCTTTGTAAATATATAGCAATGATAATTAAAAAACTTTAACAGTTAGTTCATTTAATACCAAAAAATCGATCATGAATGGACAAGATCTTCATTCAAGTTAGCGGCGAATGCAGTCTTAATGACCTTAAATCTATAAACGGACTTCCCATCGATGTATACGATGGGAACCTCTAAGGAAGACGGAAATTGCACAATGTTGGAAGTGCCATAGTTTTTTTATTCTTGAAGCTCAGATGTGTAAAATGCGCTAAAATGCACAATTTTGGTGAATGCGAACAAGAAAAAGTGTCGGAAAATTAAAGGGAAAGATTATATTGCGTACTGTACCATAAGTATGGTCACCCAGCTTCATGTGGTGGATGCGAAAAGTACAAAGAGATGCAGCAAAGGCTCCGAGCCAAAAATCAAAGTTTGTCTGAAAATAGAGCATTGAAATAACCCATAAATATTACCCCTTCTAAAAGTCTTGCAGAGGTTTTGAGACAACCAGCAACGCACAACCAGCTCGAACTCCATCCAAGAAATGTTGGAACAACTTAACTATACCATGCAGTATTTATCTAACCAACTAATAAATCTAAATAAAAAGCTGCAACTACAAACAAGTAGAATAGATACTATATTTTCAATGTTGGATTGAAATGAATGAATCAACTGTAAAAAATCTTAAAATAATTGAAATTAATGTAAATTCTATTATAAAGCTTATTAGAAGATATGAGTTATTGATTTTTATAAAATTGCAAAAGCCAGATATAGTCTTGCTAAATGAAACAAAACTAAATACTGTAACGACATGTTCTCGCTGGGTGCTGGGGTAGAGCTTAGCGGCATCCAGGGTTGTCAATTGTATATATAAAAAAATACAATAACACAAGGAGTGTAAACAGAAATTTATTTACAAGATTTTTCAAAGTATGATACAAACAAAAATGTGGAGCAGTCCTTGGGCGGCAGATGATTTGTTATTAACGAGTAGGTCAAAATAGCTGGAGACGATTACTACTGTTTATATACCCCTACGGAGACACTTCTGTTAGGTATACAACTGCGTACGGATGTTGCCCCACCCTAGTACGACCCGAACGAATCTAATCGAGTCACTAGCTATAGATGAGTAAGGAACAACGTTTCCAGCAAGGAGACACTCCGATTAGGAAACGGTTCGCCAATAACCCACTCCTAGGCTCAACCACAAAAGGATTAATTGATAACCACAATAGCCAAATTCATACACCAGTTCAGAGACACTCCTGTTAGCTGTACCAAACTAGCTAGGTTTTTCTACAGTTGCTAAAGCAGATCTACTATTGATGTCAAGCTAACGACTTACCGCTACTTTGGATTCCCAAGAACTGATACCGATTTCATTCTGCTGTGCCCTTTTATACCTTCGCAAAAAGAGAATATTTCTTCCTGGTGTATTTACAATAATATCATATAGGTACAGACAAGGCATGTAAATATGTGTTTCGATATGCACTATATGTACATGTTTATGTACAAAAAGAAGACAAACAATGTATCAAGCTTTGGTTTAAGACCGTTACACACATGATGTGTACGTATAAATCAGTGTTTCGCACCACTACATAAACACATTTACAATGTATTTGAAGCAACGAAACAACTGAACAGGGTTGGGAAGGTGTATACAGTCTTACTTTTTATATGCAATGAAATTTTACAATAATTCGACACATAAGCATACGTTTGTGGAGAAGAATAAATTCTGCCTACGCTATTTAAGAATCTAATCACTTTATGATTTTTTCTCTTATATATATAGAGGTGATGTTACTGCTATATTGATAAAAAAGATATAAGATTTAAGAATTGCGCACATATTATTCGCAATTCACTTAAATTTTTGGAAGTATGTATTACAAAAATACCTCTACTGAATAATAAAACTCTATACATTATATCTTCTTATTACTCCTCAGGTAATAACAGCAATTTTATTATACCCCATCTAAACTCTATTTTTAGATCTCTGAATTGCTGATCCGATGGCTTTTACAACAAATCTCTCAAACTCTGAAATTGATTACTATTTAAAGAAATTAAATGATGCCATTATAGATTCTACCTACAAAATAGATTCAAAATTCAAAAATAGCGATACAGTAAATAAATTTATAAATCCCATAATAAAAAAGCTACAGTGCCTCACATTCAAAGTGAGCCACAGCCAATTTCCGGATAAAATGTTAAATATATAACGAAAAGCAAATGCTTTTAGGAAAAATATCACATATATTTGTTAATTCTATACATAGTTTCAAGTACATATCAGTCTTTTCAATTATATTATACACTTATTACAAAAAATAATAAAAACTCAAAAATTACTTCAAAAATAGCTCACAATGAAATGGAGCCACTTAAATTAAATTCTGTTTATACAACATATTAATATTTTGTTGGACGACCTTTCGCCGAAATCACAGCTTGTAGACGCCTAGGTATAGGTTGAAGGAATTGTACTCCATTCTGAATTTGAAGCATCTAGAAGGTCCTTTTGTGACGTAATATTATGCTTTCGAATATTTTGGTCAAGACGGGCCCATAAATTTTCAATAATTCAATTAAGTCTGGAGACTGTGGGGGTACTTCAAGTACATGTGGGCAGTTGTTATATACCATTCTCGGGCAACATAAGATTTTTGTTTTGGATCGTAGAAGTAAAAGTCTTCTTCGATCCCAATTTCTTAACACTTGGCTTGACATTTTTCTTTAAAAAGTTTATATATGTAAGTGAATTTGTTCATTATTCCTTGAATATGTTGCAGATTTCCAGTTCCACTGCCTGCCATGCACCCCCAAATCATTGCGGAGCCACCTCCATGCTTCATACTTGGCGTAATGTTATTTGGTTTAAACTCGGAATTTTTTTGCCGTCATACCATTTGCTTTCCGTCGGAGCCAAACAAGTTAAATTTACTTTCATCTAAATAAAACCTAACCAAGCATTTTTATAAGCTATTTTGTTCCATTTTAGCTATGTATACCTTTTGCCAAAAATTCATATCATCCCTCGTAAAACGATGAGTAACGTGCTGAATAGTTCTGCGGCTCTTATTGATTACTTTTGCAATATCTCTTTGAGATTTGCCTTCTTTGAACAGTTTTGCTCTGCTGTGTAAGTTGAATAAAACTGATGTCGACTTCTTTTGTGCCTAGGAATATTTATCATCATGTCATTCTGAGATTTTAACTAAGTTAGAACAATTTAGCCTATATAAATATTAATATCACAAGGTCTCTAATTTCAATACTTTTTTGGCGTGCCATCTTCACCATTTGATAATTTACACACAACTGATGCTTAAACAATAAGAAGGACGCATAACTATTTAAGAAAAAAACAATTACCGTTATTTTACTTGAAAACAGAATCAATCACTTTGAGTGTGACGCGAAATATATTAAGAGTATTTCTTTAGATTAAAAAAATATCAACCTGTAAAGTTGAACACAAATTTATTTCTCAAATTTTTTTTTTACAATTTTATTTTATAATATTTAATTGAAACTTAAGCTGAAAATTATTTAGTACAATTCTTGTGAAAAACAATTTAGGTCGACTTGTGCGGAAGTTGTGTTCATTGAACTTTCGCACAAGACAAAATATGGTTATTAAACAATATTTAATTATTTATAATTTTATAAATATGCAATGTAAATAATTAAGGGGAATAATAAATATGCAACATATCTTCTAGAGTATTGGCCCTTATGTTGTTGTTAGTGTATTGTTGGTAGTGTGTATATAACTCCTCCCTGCCCAGTTTGAAGCGTAGGGACAGAAGGAACTGAAGAGACTGTAACTTCATCCAGGATTGTTTGCTTAGTTCTCAATGTGTATACTCTTCTCAGGATAAAAATGGTCACTCCAATGATAATTACACATATAAAAGATTCAATTAAGTTCTGCAAATCTATCCTTGATGATATTGAAGTAATTTCGATTTGCTGGTTGACATTGTGGTCTGATAGTTTCTTTAAGGTAATTGTTTCCATTTCAGTTGAAGCGTAAATTTCTGAACTTGACACTGGGGCAATATATACGTCGTCCCAGAATGTGTTGATGTTGTCACTATAACTTATGTTGTTTATATACACTTCACAGTGTTTGTAATGTACCACTCCTGTTCCCTTCAACGAGTGGTTATTGATTTTGCAAGTGGTCTCGATTTGTGTTTTAGGTATTTCTATGAATAGAATTAGATTAGGTTCTGGTTGCCAAATTGATTGTGTCTCGCCGATGTCGTTGATAACACACTTTGCATCTTGGTTCTTAAAAAGATGGCCAATACAACTAGAGTTCGCGGTTGCTTCTTCATTTTTAAATTTTGAACAATAAAAGGTATTTTCTATTTTTGAAAATTTTTCTGATAAATATATGATTTTAAATTCATTAAACATTAAGTAAGGTTCTGTTATAATAATCTTAGTTTTATTAATAGGTAAGGGGATTACATGATAAAATTTGTAGGGTGTTGGGTCAAGGTTGGGGATCTGAACATTAAAAATTATATTAGATTCATTGTAATAAGCTTGCAGCCCAAGCAAGTTGTATATATTCTCTATGGATTTAGTTTTAATAGATTCGTTTCCAAAATGTCTGCTAATCTGTTCTTTTTCTTCTGGATGCAAAGTTAGTTTAGGAATTATATTAAGTTTTGCTGAAATAATTGCTTCTGAGATGTCATTAATATGACTTGTTAGTATGTCAATATTGTAATTAATTTGATTAAGGTACTGTATTTCTCTAATTGAATTTTCTGTGCTCTTTACTATATAGTTAGTATGATTTGCATGTCTATTTAGGAAGAGTTCAATAGTTTCTTGTATCTCATTTATATGATTAGTTATGTTAGAAAACCTTTCAACTATATTTAAGTTAAATTTGTGGTCCTTTGTCATAGTGCTCTGAAGCTTTATTTGGTTAGATTTTAGTTTTTCAATCTGATTATTTATTTCTTGGGCGTCATACGCCCAATCAATTAAATTTATCCTGTGATAAATTTAATTGAGTGATCAACCCCATCAATTAAACCACGTTTACTGCGTTTAGTCATTAAACTACTTAATTTTAATTCTCTAAGTTTTATCTTGGTGGTGTTCGTGTACATTTTCGTTAAGCTATTTCTTTCGAAGATTTTAAGAGTGTTGTTGATATTGGCGATGTTTTTACTATATCTGTCCAGGTTCGTAATGTGAATAAAATTGCTGTAGCCTGTCACTTCTCTTGCTGGTCCGAGATCTATTGGTAAGATACCTTTGTTATTGGTTAGGTCTCGAATCTCCATATATTGTGCCGTAATTAGAGCGGCCCTAAAAAGAAAAGGTTTTTCGTTTCTTTTTAATTCGGGATTTATGTATTTTCTGATTGTTAGTAGTAGTAATTGTGTGTAAATTATCATCCTTTACTATATATTTAGAAAATCTCGAAGTAATTTTGTTGCGTCCGCAGTTTTTTCTATATACTGTTTCATTATTTTGCCTAGATTCAGGATCTCCTCTAAATTCATTCATTTTGTTTGTACGATTAAGAGCGGATAACTCTAATTTTGTTTTGATTTTGGGGTATAATGTTTCCTGGAATTCATTAAGTTTTCTCAAATATTCGTGTTCATTATTGCATTTCAAATCCCTGTCTAATTTGTATGTTCGGCCATGGAAGAGCTCGAAAGGTGTTAATTTAGTGGTGGTATGTACAGAGTTATTGTATGTTAATACAACTTCTGTAATCAATTCTTCATGATCAACACCTAATCTGCGGGTTTTTTTATCTTCAAGAATTAGTCTATAAATTTCAGTGAATGTCGAATGGAGTCTCTCAACAGGTGAGTTACTACTAGTTTGTTGAAATAAAGTGTAGTGCAACTCAATATCATATTGTCTACTAAGTTCCTTGAAAATATTTCTTGAAAATTCCGATCCTTGGTCACATAAAATTTTTTTAGGGATCCCGTATGAACTCGAATGATTTAAGTGATTTGAGTACTGTTATACTATTCCGGTTCTCAAGCAAGTAGGCTACTGCGAATTTTGAAAATTTATCAATAATTGTTAGATTTTGTTTATTGTTTATCGTATACATGTCAATGTGAAGAATGTCTAGTGGCTTAGAAGGTGTTTCAGGGAGACGAAATTTTATCTTGGGAGGTTGTCTGTCGTATTTTAGAGTTTGACACCGATCACAATTATTAATGGTTTTAGTAATTAATTCTTTCATATATGGAAAATAATATTTTCTTTTCAGATGTTCGTAACACTCACCAATTCCGCAGTGATTACTATTTTCGTGGTATTCCTTTATCAATTTTTCCTGATCATCGTTTTGCCTAATGTCCTCCAGAATTTCTGTGAACCTTAATAATTTTAACAGTTTACTGTGTGAAAAATATTTTGAATAAGATTCTTGTACTATTTTAAATATGTCATCATCAGTATATATTACTGTTAGCCTGTTTGGTGGAAAAAATTTGTTGAATATATCTATCATTATTTGTTCACTAAAACTATGTCGCCTAATTATTCGTCTCTGTCTGTTTCTGAAAATAGTTTCTAAAGTCATGGGACTTCCTAGTTCTGTTTTCTCAAGAACCACCTGCAAATTAAATTCGTTGAGTGGTCTTTCGGATATGGGAACGCCATCGAAGAGGTTCTCGTCAGAGGAATGTATTGTGGTGCTCTGTGTGCCTTGGTTTGAAGCAATATCGTTAGTGTTAATATCCACGTGATTTATGTCGATTTTTACTTTACTAAGGGCGTCGGCGTTTGTGTTTTGCGCACCCTTTTTATAATGAATCTCATAGGCGAATTCCTCGAGCTTAAGTCGCCATCTAACTAATTTAGAGTTCGGGTCCTTAAGACTCATTATCCACGTTAAAGGACGATGATCGGTAACAATTTTAAATTTTCGACCGTACAAGTATGGTCTAAAATATTTAGTGGCCCATACTATTGCCAGCAGCTCCTTCTCAATTGTAGAGTAATTGATTTCTGAATCGCACAATGTGCGACTGGCATAGCATATCGGCTTATCACTGCCAATTGCTCCTTGTGATAATATGGCGCCTAAAGCAAATCCACTGGCATCCGTAGTAAGTATGAATGGTTTACAAATATCTGGATACTGCAGGATTGGGTCATTAGATAATAATTTTTTACATGTTTCAAAAGCATTCTGGTTGAAATCTATTTTCCTATCCTTCTTGAGGCACATTGTCAGAGGTTTTACAATCTTCGCGAAGTCTTTGATAAACTTCCGGTAGCACCCGACCAACCCCAGAAAGGATTTAATTTCTTTTGGTGCCTTCGGGAGTGAGAAATTCTTTATTGCATCTAATTTTTCAGGATTTGGTTTGATGCCATCCGTTGAAACAATATGTCCTAGGAATGAGATTTCCTTTCTCAAAAATTCTGATTTGTCCATCTGTATTTTGAAATTAGCCATCTTCAATCTTTCAAAAACCTGCCTTAAGTTGTGGATGTGCTCGTCTAATGACGTAGAAAATATAATAATGTCGTCGAGATCGACAAGACAGATTTTACCTATAAGGTTTCTCAAGACATTGTCCATGACCCTCTGGAAGGTAGAGACCGAAGGGCATCCTTATATATTCATAGTGCCCACCCTCGACTGTAAACGCGGTTTTTTGGGTATCCTTTGGCTCCATTTCGATCTGGTGGAACCCGCTGGCGAGATCCAGAGTCGAAAAGTACATACATTTCCCCAGCTTATCCAGAATATCTGAAATATTCGGATATTCTGAGTATCTGTCTGATACTGTCTTCTCGTTTAATTTCCTGTAGTCAATGACAAGCCGCCACTTTTGTTACCCACTGGCGTCTTGTTTCTTAGGGACTACCCAAACAGGAGAGCTCCAATGTGAATATGATGGTTTAACTATGCCTTGTTCTAACATATGCGCTATTTGTTTACTAACTTCTTCCTTATGAATACAAGGATAGCGATATGACTTTGTGTAGACTGGGATATCATCTATTGTTTGTATGATGTGTTTAATTTGATTTGTAACCGTAAGATTCTGGTTATCTTTATAAAATACTAAGTTATACTGATGACAAATTTTGAGGAGGAGTTTCTTCTCTTCCGTGTTTAAATGGTCTGTCCTAAAAAAAGTTTTTGTATTTTCTTCCTTATAATTCGCTACATACTCTGGGTTAATACAATTGAGTTCTACATAATTTATGGAATTATAAGGTTCTACGCTTAGAGGTTGTTCGAGATGTAGTATTTGATCGTAGCTTGACTTATTTACTACTTCCATATTACTTTGCCAATTATTTGCATTGCAAATACCTTCAGAAATTTCAAGTTCCTTCGAGATATTTGTTTGTCTAATAAAGATCTCATCCTTTTCTACATCAACAGGAAGTTTCAAAATGATTTTAGAGTTAGCTGGTATTATGTATTTGTACGATGTTGTGGTAGGTTTCATTTGTAAGGGAATAGTGCTTTTTGGAGTAATCAGGACATTATTTTGCAAGTCGATGTTCGCTTTAAGTTTTTGTAATAAATCTACTCCTAGAAGCCCGTCGAAATAGTTATGAAATTTGAAAATTAAGAATTCTAAATGACCGCCTTCTCTGAATTCTATAAATGTTGGTAAATTAGTTTTTGTGCTCAGGGTGTATTTGTTAGATATGGTCGTAATGGTGACAGGTTGGCAATTTATTTGGTTTTCTAATGGTATGAATTCGGTATGATAATGGTATGAATTTGGTATGATAAATGATGAGAAAGCTCTTGAATCTATTAAGAATCTTAAGGGGCGACCGAATGGAGATGATATTAATATAAATGGTAATTTAGTTCCATGTTTGCTTATGTCTATGTATCCCGTGGGATTTTCGAGGCTGAAACTTGAAAATTTCCAGTATCATCTATGTTAGCCAAGTCTTGTCGAAATGTATGACGTTTTGACAGTTTGTGTTAGGATTTATTTGGGGCTGAAAATTTCGTCTAGTCATATCCATTCTATTGAATGGAATAATGCGTGGATCCTCGTGACTTGCATAATTTCCTAGAGTCTGATCAAAGTTATGGAAATTCGAATTCATTCGGGGTTGAAAATTTTGCCTAGTTATACCTGTTCTGTTGTATGAATAAGGTGTATTTTGTCTAAAGTTGGTTTGTGTCGTATTATTGTCAGCTACCTCCGTTTTTAAGGGCATTATAGCATTCCTATGATTGTTATTTGCAAAATTATTATTGTTACCAGAATAGCGACTTGTGTTATATGGAGGATTTTGAAATTGCCTTTGTCCATAATGTGGTCTCTGATTTTTATTTTGTGGAATTCGGTAATCATTTCTATAATATTGTACTGTTTCCTGCGGGTAAGATTTTGGTTAGTATGGCTTGTATGGTCTCTGGGTTTGCTTAGCGGAAGTAATGTTCTGCTCTTTTATGCAGTGAACAAGAGCTGTTGGCAAGGTTTCAGGACACATAGCTCGAATTGTTGCACCCAAAGGATCCTTAAGTCCGCCTAAAAATGCGTTTAAGCAAATTTGCGAAAATAAATCTTTTTTTGAGTTAATTACTTTTTGATCTCTTTCGTTGATGAGGACATTATTTAAGAGTGCAGCTTGAATATCTATTATATCTGCGTGAAACTGTTCGAGAGTACGATCAGTTTGTCGGATGTTATGGAGATCTCTGATTAGTGTCATTTCTGTCCTTTTATCTGCAAAAGCGGATATCAAATTGTTTTTAATTTCGTTCCAGTCCAATTGTGTCAAGTATGTGTTCAGAAGCTCGTTTGCTGATCTTATGATTTTATTCCTAATAGCCCTAAGTAATATTTGTCCGTAAGGTGTCTGCTCCGTACCTTTTAGAAATAAAAGGATTCCCGCCGAAGCTTGGGAGATCTTTAATAACGTCCGGTATTCTCAATGAATTAAAAATATCCTGCATGTTTGGTGAATTTTGATGGTGATTCTGTGGTGCTGTATTAGAAGAGGGTTGGTTTAGTAATAAATCTTGGTTTTGCATTTCTTCAGTTATACTAGGTAGACTCGAATAGTGTTTTCTGAGGATTGTGTTTTAGTTATAGTTTCAAGGCTTCTTGACTTTTTTTTATTTTTTATGCTTGATAAGGCTGCAGTTTTTGCCTTTCTTTTGAACATTAGCGTGCATTATATAAAAAATTATTTATATATATATATATATATATATATATATATTGATTTTTTTTTTATAATAATAATAACTTAGTTCTTATGGCTTACAAATAGAATAAAAATGGAGCTGGAGTCCACATGGAGAAATAGATTGATGCCTTTTCGTAGGTTCACAGTTGTAAATGAATTAAAATTCAACGGCTTCGATTTTGAAGAACCTTGATTAACTTGTTCTGTCTGGTATTAACGGAGATATATTCTCCCCGTTGTTGATTTCTAGTAAAGTACTGTATATGGCTAACGGAGATATGCCCTCCCGGTTTTTGTTTTCTTATTTGTTGACGGTGATATCCTTCCACCGTTTCTTTTTATGGCTTTAATTTTATATGTATATGTCTCTTCTTTTTTTATAACTGTTTTTCTAACCAATGGATTCTTGGAATTCGCTCTTTTTTTATGTTTGTATTTACGATGTAGTTTTATTTAACGATGATATTCCCTCACCGTTTTAATTTTTCTTAATACTATTATTTTTTGTTTTTAACGATGATATTCCTTCACCGTTTCTATGTATTTTTTTTTTGTATTTTACGGAGATATGCCCTCCCCGTTCTATTTAACGATATATATATATTTTTTTATCCTTTGTTTCTTTAGGATACCTTTGCGTTTATTTAAATATCACTTGTAATTCTGTAGTCACTTTTTGTTTTGTTAGATGTCACTTGTAATTTTTGTAGTCACTTTTAATGTTGGTTTCTTCTAATAGTCACTTAAAAGGTCACTCCCGAATCGATACCGCAACTGCCCGTTTCGACTGCGCCAAATATATTAAGAGCATTTCTTTAGATTAAAAAAATATTAACTTGTAAGGTTGAACACCAATTTATTTCTCAAATTATTTTGGTTTACAATTTTATTTTATAATATTTAATTGAAACTTTAGCTAAAAATTATTTAGTACAATTCTTGTGAAAAACAAATTAGGTCGACTTGTGCGGAAGTTGTGTTCATCGAACTTTCGCACAAGACAAAATATGGTTATTAAACAATATTTAATTATTTGTAATTTTATAAATATGCAATGCAAATAATTAAGGGGAATAATAAATATGCAACATATCTTCTAGAGTATTGGCCCTTATGTTGTTGTTGGTGTATTGTTGGTAGTGTGTATATAACTCGCGCATATATGATGTTTTTTTTTTATTTTTGTAACTTTAAAAGAAAAGATTTAAAAAAAATTGCATCTATATTGTACACTTATTACGGTTGTGAAATCTAGGCAATGTACACTAAGATAATGGTATTTTAATACTTATTTTAAAAAACATTTTTGATATAGAGGTGGCTCACTTTGAGTGCGGAAAAAAATAAAATTTTAACTATAAGAAAGAAGCACAACAGATTTGAAGTTATATGCACTCCTTATGAACTTAATTATTACAAAATTAAACTAAAATTAATTAAGAAACTAATTATTGAAAATTTCAGTGTATCAGTTAATAGTTATTATAAAGATGAACGAACTATTTTAGATAAAAAGATTCTTCACATATGTTTAGTGAAATAAAGAAAGTATTTAAGCCTAAGCTATCAGTAGATATAGATTAGGTAAAAATAAGTCGCGAAGAAGAAAACCTATTAAGTTATGTTGGCATAAATCCCCTCATTACAGAGAGCGATAATGAGAATTTCATTATAAGAGAACAACAGCAAATTTCAGATGTAATAGGAGCATCTTTCGAAAAGACCCATTCATTTAATGAGATTGATCAAAATAATAATATACAGGTTGATGTCGAGAATTGTTTCAATAAATTTTTAACAAAAAATCTAGTTATGAATATAACCAGTCATGTAAAACTACCTTTAATTCAGATAAAAGGGCAAATCAAATAAGTGATTCACAATCGGAAACATTTTTATTACACAGGAAAAAATTTTCCGTATTTTTAAAAATCTAAGAAATAAATTATCGTCTGGTGTTGATACAATTCCAAATATAATTTTACAGAATATTCCTGATGTATTAATACTTGATTTCTGTATGTTATTTAAGAAAATACTTAACAACTCACATTTCCCACGAGCATTGCCTAAAGTTGCGGTATTGCCCAAAAAAGAGGACACATGCAACCTCAAAAATATGAGAGCCATAAGTTTGCTCCTAAAGATAAGTAAAATCTTTGATATTTGCATATATATTAATATGATAAATTTATTAAGAATAATAATCTGATTAATGGTATACAATTCGGTTTTCAGTACAAACACTCCACGATACACGAAATACACCTTTTGACATCTACCATTAATTGGAATTTAAATAAATCTCTTTGTACAGGCGCATGTCTTGTTGATTTTGAAAAAGTGTTCGATAGCATTTGGATTCCTGGCCTTATATATAAACTATTGAAGTACAAGTTTCCACTGCATTTGGTAATTTTAATTCATAACATGCTATTCATTTTGTAGTTTGCAATAGAAATATGGCTAGTAGTAGGAAATTTATTATAGTTAATGGGTTACAACAGAGGACAGTTAATGCTCCTTTACTTTTTAATATATTTATTCATGGCTTTTAAATAGCGTCGATAATATTATTGATTTCGAAGATGATATCCTAGTATACCATGCAGACATGCAAAATCATTTTAATATAAAAGAGAAGTGTGCTAATGATTAGAAAATGAAACGTAGACTATTAAACGTGAAACTATACTATTCCGTCCTCCTGTTGGAAAGTGCAACTATCATATAAGGCGCAATTTTGAAATCCTTTGGCATCAAATCCAGTAACAACATAAACATACCTAATGAAAAAAACGGTAAATTACCTAGAAATCCACTTGAACAAATTCATCTACTTCAATGAACATGTTAACATACAAATTAAAAAAGCTAGAAAGGCTTAGTTTAAGTACAAAAAAACTATTTTTTTCTAAACACATTAAACCTGATATGAAACTTCTCATATATCAAACCTTAATACGTCCAATTTTAACATACAGTTGCCGAATTTGGTTTAATGTTTCACCTTCCTATATAGAAAAAAATGCTTAAATTCGAAAGAAGATACCAAAGAGCATGTACTCCATTATATAGAACCCCAAGTAGTGTATTTGCGAAATACATATATAAGTAATGCGAGACAATACAATGCTGCCAAAATTAGCCGATTGATAATTTCATCCTACACCTTATTAGAAACCATACAAATTAAAAAAGCTAGAAAGGCTTATTTTAAGTACAAAAAAACTATTTTTTTCTAAACACATTAAACCTGATATGAAACTTCTCATGTACAAACCTTAATACGTCCAATTTTAACATACAGTTGCCGAATTTGGTTTAATATTTCACCTTCCTATATAGAAAAAATGCTTAAATTCGAAAGAAGATGCCAAAGAGCATGTACTCCATTATATAGAACCCCAAGTAGTGTATTTACGAAATACATATATAAGTAATGCGAGACAATACAATGCTGCCAAAATTAGCCGATTGATAATTTCATCATACACCTTATTATAAACCATATTATGGCTTGTTGTGATCGTTATGAAAATAACCTAATAATGGCTCCCTATTATGTCAACGACGAATATATATCCAAAACACTAAAAACTGGTTATGTTCCTCCTGAAGCATTCGTGTACCATGATAAGAACGGTTCTATACAAAACAACACAGGCGTATAATTTTTCATACATATATAAGAGCAAATGTTAAAGCTATCTCTAGCAATCAACTGACAGCTGAAAATAGAAGGTTTGATTTCGTGAGGATAAGAACATATTTCCAAATTTAAATATTAGTAAATACTGGTGGCTAAGTTCAATACCGTAATTTTTTCTTTTAATTCCTGATTTTTTATTTTATTATAATAATTGTTATTTTAATGTTTTTGAATAATTTTTCGTTATGAAACATTCGATATTAAAACAGATATAGCCTTGTATATATTTTGTATAAAAAATATAATTAGTTTTGTATATATTTATAATTATATGTAATATACTAGAGAGCTCGTTTATGGGACAGTGTATAGTTATATGCTATTTATGCAGTTATTATTTTTATTTCTAGTAATAAAAATACAAATTTACTTTAAATAAACGTTGAAAAGAAATGGTGGAAGATGAAAGATGTGAGTAAGTGTAAATAGGCTATTACATTACATATTCAATATCTTTCATCTGTCAATTATTACACAACGAAGTATTTTTTTCTTTTTACTATAAATAAATTTATTGTATGTACTACCATTATTAATTAAATATTATTTTTAATCAAATTAAAATTTTTTACACTATTATATTTTCTAGTGATGGTATGAATTTTTCACAATTGCTCTTAATTTTCTGTAGTTATGATACTAAAATAATCGAAAGATGTTGAGTCCAGCAAAATTATAAACGAACATCTTGTAAAGATGTTGAGTTTTTTTCATATAGACTTTATATGGGAATATGCTAACATCTTGCCCAAATGATGAAAGATGTGAGTAAGTGTAAAGGCTATTAATGTAAAAACAATTTATATAGAGTGTTGACAACATAAGTTGTTTTAGCGCGGGGCCTCGTTTTTAAGTTAGTAGATGATTTTGTTAATTGTCGTTTTAAAAATCTTTATTTTTTTTATTTTGGTGCTAATTCTTTTTTCCCAAATAGGCTATAAAACAATTATTAGTTGTTGTTGTTCTTTATTTCTCTTACAACTACAATTAGAGTCGGAAAAAGCCAACCAGTTGTAGAATGAAATAAAAATCTAAGAAATTAAAAGGGCAAGGTGATCAGTGAGTTCTTGTTATGACTTTGATGTTTGTTCTTAAGCTTCTGGGTAAAGGTTCCCTGTTGATCTGCGTTAGCCCCAGTTAAATGCTCATAGGAACTAGCTAAAACCACTCAATTGATCAGTTGGAATTTTAATATAACTTTTGGGAAAAAAGAATCAGCACGAAAATAAAAATTAAAGAGTTTTAAAACGACAATTCCCAAAAACATGTACTAAATAGTTTTTCGTAAAAAATAATTGACCTTTTACTTAAATAAACATTGTGTATAAGTACACATTAAGTTCTTTGCGTGAAAAACACGTGTGTTAGCTAAGACCGAAAACACACTACAACACCTTACGTTCTAGCAAGCAAACACAACAGTGTGTATTAAGGCCGGTGCACATAGAATCCGTTATATGTTGTGCGTCGACTTTTTCAACTGTCAGCTAAGTTGAAATACACGTTCTCTTATGAGCTTGATCACATACAATACTTCAAAGTACAAAGTTGGGCAACTTTTGACGTACGTTGAGTACGTGTGTTTTTAAAAATACATATATGTATAAAAGCAACTGATTTTCAATCCGTTAATAAAGTACTCATTGTGACAACCTTATCCGTCAATCCGTTGATGTCAGTTGAAAAAATCGACGCATAACGTATTCTCTGTGCCATTGCTTACTTATGTCATCTTCGATAATTTTTTTTTTGTGTGACATTAATATGCCAATTTATTATGCATATAATGTCGATGTTTATTCCAACAGCTTTCCAATATTGCGATCACAAAAAAATACTGCTTGTTGATATTCTGACGCAATAAGTATATACGGAAAATATTGTAAACATAAAATATAGAAATATGTCAAAAATATTAGCGGAAATCACGCTACGTTGTAAACTACCCTTGTAAATTTTGTACATTTTGTAAACATAGGAAATATTCTACAATTTCCATGACCACAACAACAAAATACATTACATAAGAATTTCCTTTATTTTAAAACAGGAATGAAACAAACAGATATCTATATCACTAGACTGCAAGTGTGTCTGTAAAAATTTAGGGCCACTATTACAACTTGATGTTACCTTAAAGTGAGATTTTATCGGTCGGATAAATACATTTTCATTATTACAACTTTCCTTTAATCTATATATGTGCTATAAATTAAAGGCAAGTTCGACTTTGCGATAAATTTTACCAAACATGGTTCTTCTTCACTTGAAAAGTTTTCTGACCGTCTTCTCACAGCTCGCACGATTGTTTCCTTAGATGCTGAAATTTTTTATTTTATAACACAAACTTATATATTTTTTACAAACAAAAACTGTACATATTTTCAAAAGGTAAAAACAAGTGCATCGTTGCCACTACAATTTTTCGCGATCTAAATAATCTTTCAAAAGTGGTCGGCAATTGCTAGCGGTATTGCCACACAATAAAAAATATACATTTAATATTACCGGCAAGTTGTAGTACATAACACGCGTTTCACGCGACGCGCGTTCTATGCGTTTCATGTTTCTGACACAAAATTAGCAGAATTCTCAAAAATGACAGTTCATTTTTGCCCGTATCAGTTTTCGTTAACCCCTTGTTGTGAAGAGTAAAGCTATAGGTGGTTTTCAGAAATCAATGTGAGTGAAGAGATGAACACACATTAAAAAAAGGTAAACAAACAAATTGGAAATAAAATTTTGTTTTGATAAAATTTTATTTTGTGGATATAATATTTCGTGTTATTAAAAAAGTTATGTGTTTTTGTGATAATTTGCATCTGCAAACATAATTTCATATATTCTTATCATTGCATTAACATCATGTGTGGTGTGGAAAATGAGAAATTATAATCCTTAGTGATGGTTTACGAAAAACTGTTCCAGACTCACAAAAGTGAAGTGATTCTGAATAGTGGAATAGTCTGTGAAGGTGCAGTTTTCTTTTTGTTCAACCTTTGCTGAAAAATTCATGGCAGCAAGACTAATTATAGTTAGAAGAAGTTTGCCACATTGCTAATGATGTTGTTTATCTGCCATAGACGATGACGGCAAGAGAATACTTATGGTGCAGTTGCTAAACTTAGAAAATATGCAGGCTAACAAACCATTTATTCAGAGATTCATTTGTTGTTGGATATGCAGGGAGTATGAAAAATATATCGCTAAAATATGCATATACCTTAATATTTTAAATCTCGTTCTTTACAGACAGTCGGCTTAAGACCAGTAATACTCCATCAAACGCTGCAAACAGCGTTCAAAGAAGAATACATTTGATGTGATGGTTTTTGAAAAACTGTTCCAGACTCACAAAAGTGCAGTGATTTATTCAGAGATTCAGTTGTTGTTGGATATGAAGGAAGTAGGCAAATATATCGCTAAAATATGCATACACATGCCTTAATATTTTAAATCTCGTTCTTTACAGACAGTCGGCTTAAGACCAGTAAAACTCCATCAAACGCTGAAAACAATGCTTCAAAAGGACATTGATTTAAAGAAGAATACATTTGAAAAGCGGTTTTTGTTTCTTAAAAGTTTTATTAACGCAAAGTGTTTTACAAAATTAATGCCAAAGAAAACTGGTTATAAAAAATGTATATTCATTGTTCTTAAAGTTATTTAATGTTTTTGTAATTCCTTCCTTAAAAAATAATAATAAAGTAATATTAGAATTATTTATTTAAAATGTTAAATTTATTTTAAATTGACTTTTTATCGAAAAATTCTATTCAAATCTGTGACAAAATTATTGCAAAATAAGATACATGCAATCTAAGCAATGATTTGAGCAATCACTTCAAAAAATTTTCTTATTTATATATAATATTTATAAGAATAAAAATAATCTCTTGTTTTTAATTTGTGGTCCTGAAATGACCGGTGATTTTTAAAATTGGTTATAACATCTTGTAGGATGGTAGTAGTGGTAATTATTATCATCATCCATTTAATTCAAGTTTCTTCATTTAATTAATTCAAGTTTATATCATTTGACGTAATAGTATCAGCACAGATGGTACAGAAATTTGTATGTAGGAAGAGACCAAAAATATAAGCTTCACTGTCTTCCTGAGGACCCGTCTCAGCTGTGCTGTGGAAACGCAATTCAGTTTTAAAATCTTAAGCAATTTCACAAAGCAAATGTTGGAAGGGCGATTTGCGAATCACCAATTCACTACTTTTCTCATAGCGACGAATTTCATGTGAAACTACTATGCCAGGAGTCCTGGCCTAGGACAAAAACGATGCTGTCTCCTACCACCGCCGGTAGCTGCCTTGTTTGCTGACAAAGTAAAGAGAATAAAAAGAAATTGTTTTAATAAAGGCGAAGAATTAAAATCAAAATAAAAACATTACCTGATCTCATTAAATATATTCCGCTACTACTTTTTTCCCATACTATATTCATTTGACTTCCATCTACTCTTTGGGAGAACACTGCTTTCACGAACTTCTTCCAATGCTATGTATTTTTTAGCCATATTGGAGGATTTGACTGCGTTTTGAAACACTGATGCAAAGCCCCATTGATTTACTTAAGACTGTCCATATTCATGTATCTGGCGATCATACCATTGTTATTGTGCACTCGGAAATACTGTTGGGTTGATTTTCATAATATCGATACAGACATATGTACATATAAACACTTATGAAATTTTCCGGAAGATGTTTACATCTATCATACACTTACATTTTCGGATTCTTCGGGAACCTATGAAGCTTCTGAACAGCTTGGCAACCCATAATACATTTGCGGCTCCTGAAATATAGGTTTTCTTTCATTTTTCTTCATAAATTTTACCATAATTATTACTTACATTATTTCTAAAATTTTTTCAGCACAGTTTATATATAAAGAAAAATGCCACTTAAAGAGCTAGGATTATATTTAATAAAACACACTTATCTTTATCACAGAATAGCAATATTTATCACTTTACTACTTTGAAACACAATAATTCAAGTAAAGTTTAGAAAAAGGCGCAAATTTCTTAATTTCAATAAAAGTAAAGGCCTTTTGCTTGCAAAAATATTTTTTAACCCATAAATTTTTGATGTTTAACCGGTGAATTGAAGAGAGATAGAATTATGAAAAGCAATATCTTACTGTCCTTCACCAAATGAGGGGTTAAAAAGGTATTGCCATTAGGGATGCCATTCATGAAAATGCGATCTGGCCGAATTTCCGTGTCCTATCTGTATAACCTGTGGTTTCTGACGCGTTTTTCAACTCAAGGTACATGCAAAGCGTTTTATGCGCCAATTTTTATAATTTGATCAGCTGTAGTGTAATATATGTACATAGAAGTTCATTTTGCAAAAATGTTAAATAATATTGAAAATTCTTGTGTCTAATTTTTTAACTTTTTTTCTTTTAATAATTAATAGAGTTGTTTGAGTTTTGAGAATTTTTGACAATTTGAAAATAATTTCTTGAAGAAGCTAACCGAAGGTTAGCGAAATATCGAAATATATATATTAACATAAAATAACCTTAAAAAATATTACAAAATTAATAAACATAACAGAGATGGTACCTGGTATGTAAAATAAATCGATAAATTATATGAATATATGTTTGAAGAAACAATTGTGACAAAATAACAATTTCAATGCATTTCACTCTATAAAATAATAGTAATCTTTATTGCGACAGTGATTTCTTATTAAAAACGTTTAATTATAATAAAAATTAAAAAATGATAATCCACGACAAAAATGTATTAATCGATAACATCAACAAACAGGTGACAATTTTTCAAGACGCGCGCCGCGCGTACAAAAGTAGAAAGTAGATCTACTTTACGCTTCAAGCGTTCTACGCGTTTTGTCATGTAACTTGTTACGTACAATTACACTAGTTCTACTTTTTTTACAGACGCTTATACCGCGTGAAACGCGTGTTATGTACTTCCAGCTTAATGGAAAGTTGCTGCCGGCTACTTTATCGACTTTTTATGCTAACGTTGGCATTTACTAACACGAACTTTGTCGTCAAGTTGTAATAATGGCCCTGCGTGAGAAAAGTTCCCGCTTTCAGCTGTCAAATGTATTCACAAACAAAAAACGAGGCGATATAATCTTTAGAAATTAAAAAAATATGTATTAAAAGTGCAAAAGGTAACTAATAATAATATGGGAAAAGTAAGTAGTTGGTCCTTCTCTAGTAAATTTTATATTTTGTTGCTATTGTTTACAAAATAACAAACACAAAAATGTTTTGTTATTTTGTAAACAGTAAAACTTTAAATCGCAGTTTATTTTATATGATATAGCCGACGGTTGTTGATCTGTCCAAGTCACTACAAAAATTTTAAAAGCAAAAATTTTGGCCGCCGTCAACGAGTAGCGTTTGTATCATCCCAAATTGTTTTTCGGTTTCGAGTTATATATTCCGGTATTTTTAACGTAACGACGTAATATTATTCATTTGTATTCGACTTAAGTTACAGTTGCACTTTTCTCATCTAACACAAAATAATGTAATCTAACAATATCCACTAATAATTAAAGCTAAAGGTCTCTTTATTTCTATATAATTGTAATATGTTATTTTCAATATTTCGTCACTCCTTTCTGTGACTTCTTCAAAAAATTAATTTTCTGAAGAAGTCAAACGAAATATTGAAAAAAAAATTTACGATTTTATAGAAATAAACAGACCTTAAGCTTAAAAATGTTAGTGGATATTGTTAATTAAAAAAAAGTAGAAAAAACTAGAATTAAAATAATCTAATATAACCCCACTTTCCCTAAAAGCAGTTAGACAGAATCTAGCAATGGATCTGAAAATTTTATGTAAAATATATTAATATGGTCTCAATACGTTACAGTTTTCGACAAATGGAATTAGTAGCCTAATTTTTATTATTTTTAATTATCATAAAGAATTATAATAGAGAAGAGGATATTCTCTATACCCAATATTTATGTTCAAGTGCTTGTTCCGACTTGCTATTCATTACTAGTATTTTTAAAGTTTATGAACTATTGAATAAAGTATATTGCGATAGTCGTTGGTTTTTGAAGTCAAATATTCAGTGGACTTTAACCATATATTTGAAAACTCTCTAAACTAGTAGTTTGAATTATCAAATAATTTCATCGTTACTCCAATGCGAATAAATTGTTTAAAGGTTATAGGAAGATAAAATTGAACAAAATTAACATATACATATGTATGCATTATATTTTGTATTGAAAGCTAGTGCGTTAAGTGAGAAGTTTCAAGCCATTTAAAAAATATGGTTGAAGTCTGCTGCCAATTGTATGAAACATAAAACATTACTAAACTATATATGCAAAACATGTAGTACTATTTCCAATTTTTTTTTATTTGCAGTCTTATTCTCAAAACGAATATTATTTTAATGAAATCGATGCCTTATCCTGCAATAACCGACCAATTAGCAGCACTTTACGCAGTAAAAGTACATATAATGAATATGAAAGTCAAACGGAAGACGATAGAACTAGTTATGATATATATGGTAACCAAGAGTACAACGACGGAAGTAGCTATGATAGCTACAACCATCACCAGAGATCAACATCAGCATTGTCAAATACCGGTAACTATAGTATTTCTTTTGACAGCAATGATTACGCCCAATGTTGTAAAAATGTTACCACTACAGACAACTTAATGTACCATCGTGATGCTTGTAGTGGTGATAGTAGTAATCGTTATGATATATATTCAACTTTTGATTATGGTGATTATGACAATCTTAAAGGCGAGTACACTAACTTTGAGTCGAGTATGATACCTGATGGAAATGGCCGGCCATTTACTCCTTTGGGGGAAAGTAGCAATAAGATCTTGCCGCAAGCTCCACCGGTTCGTACGCATAGCACATTGGATGGTATGTACAGTAGTGTCCAGTATCGGCAAAGCAATGTCAGTCTACCGTCAACACCGAAATTTCGTTATAACAGTGGTAGTGTTGGCGGTAGAGAAGTGGGCATTAGTAACGGCGACTGGGACAGAGCATTCATTGTGAATGGCTCTAAAGCTCAGATGAATGATCATGGGATATACGATCATATTGGTGGTAGAGTATGTGAACAAAAATCAATGGAACGTATATTGCCTTTGCCCCAGTCGCAGTCCCAGTCATTTGTGAGGAAATCTCTAAAACAACAATTTTTTCAAGATGATTCATATAATATGGAAACAACTACTTCCTCGTATCAAAATCCAACAAGTTTAGATTATAAAAGAGCTATGCCAGTTTCGTCCACGAATAAAAATTTTCACTCTTACAACCTTTATTATGATAATGGTAGTATAATTGAACCCCGACTGAATAGCCGCCAAACGGATTATAATAATTCGTGTACCACATGCGAACCTAGTTACACGATAGAAACTCGCCCAAATACCGCTATGCAATCGACGGACGAGCTTAATGATTTCGGTTCAAACACTGCAGAAAACATGTCGACGTATAGCGACACAAATGTACCACTCGTTATAACATCATATGCCAAGCAACAAAAATTACAAGATTTACAAAAGTGCCGTTACTCTATTATCATGGCGATGACGACGGCATCTGTCATAGCTAGTGGCGAAACGCGTATACCACAACATTTGCTGAAGAAAACGCCGAAAACATCGGCAAGCATTGTAACAGACAGGTCAAAGGCAGGAACTAGTGAAGACATAACGTCAGTAAATTCGAATAGTTATGATGATAGTAGTGCTTTTCTTTGTACTGACGCCCATAATAAAAATAATAGTGGGAGCTGTAATTTAATGGCATGTGCCTATACAAACGTGCCGATGAAAGCAAATCAATACTCCTCAGCTGTAATTACGCTACCAACAGCAGTGTCATCCTCAATGCTGTTGTTGTCGTTAGCTTCACCCGTTGTAGCTGATAGTACAATAAAAAATGGTGGTAGCAACACCATGGCACCTTCAAGTAAAGGACCGTATAGAGAAACAACTTTGGGCTTGTCGTCGGTTGCGAACTTGACTTCTAGAAAATTGCCAAAGTATCACACTGTTCATGGCGTCGGGGCCAACAAACAATTGCCGCAATCACCTCATTACCTCCTAAGTCACAGCACTTTAACCAGCAAAACATTAAAAAGTATCCCACAAACATCGTCGTCGGAAGCAACAACCAATAAATTAGATAACATCAGTACAACATCGTGCATTTTATCAACAGCATTGACATCAACTACATCTTCATCAATACCTTCAACATTTTCGTTATTGTCATACCACGGCACTCCTTTAGCATCAAGATCATTTACAACAACAATAGCTAAAACAGATGCAATTGCAGGAGAAACAGTTATTACAACTACAAAAACCGCTGTGACTGACTCGATACCAAACAATAATAATAATATAAATACAGATATGAAAGATAACGATAGTTTTAGTAATTACAAAAATAATAATTTTTTCATTAACAATGGTCTAAATATAGACGGAAAATACCGCATAGATTCTTTTGAAATTAATAAACAGGAGAGAGCAGAAGAGCAAAATGTGGAAATAAAAGAAGAGTTTAAGTATCATTTATCACTGACGCCGTCCAAATTAATAAGTTTTGCATCCGCAAATGACAACAAATCTACGGAACCATCTCATCAGTTTCAAATAGGAACGACAAACGATTCATTACCCTTCCTACCCGCTCTACGTGCAGCGGCAATAACTACAGACTATTTAACTACGACATCAACAACAACATCGTACTTAAAAAAAAACACTTTATCTTCCTCAACTATAGTTGAATCGGGGTCTATATTTGACAGTAATTATAAAAAAAGTTACGAGGACTATGATTATCCAGACTGCTTAAAACCTTACACATTGCCATCATATTGTACTAGCAACACTAGCAGTAATGACACCAGTACCAATCTTCAGTTAACTCTTTCCCATAGTAGCAATATAAGTAGTCGAAGCAGTTTTTTGCTACCATCTAATCTAGATATACATACCGACTACTTAACATCTTCATCATCCATAACAACTAACACGTCTACTTCGTTGTCAACAACTCTCACCTCACCATCAACCGTAACGTTTACATCAAATTCAAAATCAGATAATACAACAGCATCAACAATTTTAGCAACAAAAGACAGGGGATTTCATAATGTATTAACCGACTTATGTTTGAATGATAATAATATTAACCGTAGAAGTAGCATTAGTTCGCCTGTAAATAAAGTTGCTAGTCCTACTTATAGTGTTGCTCCAATTACCTCAATATCATGTCATGCAACAGCAGCAGGAGAAACAATGACAACAACATTATCATCCAGCATTCCATCACCAATAATAACGTCTTCATCATCAAACACTTTAGAAACATTTTTTGATCATCAAGTGTCGAAGAGCACCATCACTTTTTTAAATCAAGACGATCAGGAAGAGAAAACTAAAAACACAATTGGCTTAGATACGAAGGCGGATACGAAAGAATCTTTTTCTTCGTCTTCGTTGTATATTAGCAATTATGATAAATATTTCAAAGACTATAAAATCGATTTTATATCGTCCCCAACATTAATGTCAACATCGACACCTAACACACATACTTTAGCGACGACAACATTCTCTTCAACGTTGAATAAATCATGGCCGACAAGCACAATGATCAATACAACTGAAACCACAACAACTGAAGCAATTAACAACTGCTTTAATATAATTAATAACAATGAAGTGTTAGAGGCAACAACAACTTTAGTGTTGCCATTCCCACCAAATTGTTTGTTTACAACAACTAAAACCACAGCACCTTTTGTTGATATTACTCCTACAACAGGTGCCTGCTCAATGCCAGCCTTGTATGCAGATTATTTGAGAGACTACAACAGCATAGTGACAGCGTCATCATCCACTTCCTTTGGGTCAGAAATGAGCGACCAACCATCTCAGGAGATACCAGCATATATTATGGACTTTCTAATAACTTCAAAATCTAATGAATTCATTAGCAGTAATAACTTAAACCTGCATAAAATAACAGAAGACACGACAATACCAAGTTTCCTTACATCGGACATAACATCCTTAACGACCACCACTTACAGTAGCAACATCATAAGTAAAAGTCAAAATTTTAACAAAGGTATCCCTATAACTACGATACATGAAAAAAGTAAATTGACTCCATTGATGCCGCCACTGGGTAAAGATGCATCAGAAGAAAGTATACAAACCACCTTGCCAGCCATCACCTCATATGTTGAATCTAGTTCCTTCACAGCATCATCACCAACCGCAACAGACAACCAACTGACTGCCAACAATGCCTTGACGATGGTTAATTTTGATGATAGTTTTTATAATAGTTTTAGTGTGAATCTCAATTCATTGATGGAGGAAACTACTGCAAAGAATATAAGCGACTCGACTGTATTAGAACCAGAAGAAATTTCAGATGTCTCAAAACCAACATATACTACATCATCTATTGATACACCCACTGCGAATGCAAGCCTATCTGTGTTCAGTACTATTGCCCCGAATGAAAGCAATTTTAGTGTATCAACAGCCATGACAAAGGATATATTGGCTACAACACATTCGACAGTTACATCATCGAAATCTTCCTCAAGTAGTAACCAAAAACAAACTATAGCAGGTGTTAAAGCAGCCACCATGTTGGGTGGACTTTCTCAAAGTTTTATTGGAGGGTTTGACGGTGTACTAGGTGCTGCTGCCAGTACTGACCAACAACAACAAAAAAGAAGCTTCGGTTTTGGTTTGGCCTACAAGCTTGTACCAGGTATGGGCGGGTTATTAGGCTCTACTACCAAATCCACAGCACCTAGTGCTACCGTTGTTTCTATGGCAGCAACAGTAACCCAAAGTCCACAAACAACCGAAATATGCTATGACCATGACGGAGCTATTATGACTTCGGTAACTAGTAATAGCTCTAATTGCTATATCAATGATGTTACAATAGCTGAAAACTTTGTCAGAATAACAAATAATGACGATAGAAATATTGTTACGAGCATGTGTCGTAATGATAAAAATGATGGTGGTGGTCTCTACTATAACAGTAGTCAGCCGACGTTTTACCATATGACAAGTAGCCTTGATTATAACAAAGATGAATTGGCAATCCATTCAGACCACTTAACGGTATACGATGACGCAGTCACTGGGAACTTTAGTGATACGAGTAAAGAATATTATGCTGATGAAAATCAAGCATTCGATATGTATGCAGGCTATAGCGAGTATGGATCTGACACAACTTCTTGTAATTTAGTTGAAACTTCCGTGAATTACGTTACATCAACAGCTCAAGCGAACATATCGGGGGTACTAGAATCGGCAACTGCATCAACTTTAATGCAATCCAACAACTCAAAAAAAGCTACAAGCTCATTATTATCTTCTCTAACCAATGTGGCATCACAAATATCACAACAAACTTCTACTTCCGTGTCAACTGCTACCTCAACCGTTGCGATAACATATAGGAGCACTACAAAGACTTCGTCTAGTAACGGTAGTATGTTTGGTTCCATTTTTGGTAAAGCTGCAGCAGCTATGCAAACAGCCACCCAAGTAGTAAATCAGGGAGCATCAATAGCCAGCACGAAAGTGCAAAAGAACTTGCAAACAACCCCTGCGGCTTCTCTTAAGAAACGTTTATCAGCTGTAGACGAGCCGGAAACATGTGCCACTACAGTCAGTTTTGCCTCAACATCAAATAACTATCAAAAAGGCATAACGGCTCATGAAGATTCGCTAGTTAGTCCATACACATCGAGCCTTGGTGGTAGTGGTGATGATTATGATAATAGCAATATACCAGAAAATGTTAATGAAGAATTTGCTCATCAATTAGCTGAAGAGGGATATTACTCGGTCACTCAATGCCAAATAAATCAGCCTATACATCAACAGGCTCAGCAGAAATTATTACCAACGGTGCCGCCAGGTGGTGGATCCACTGGCAAAAAACTGCCCACCATCAGTGACAAATCGGGCAATTTGGTTAAACAAGAACCGACATATGAAGAGGACATCAAAGTTCTTGACACTAAGTCTCAGCCGTATATTAAAAAGGTTCCGACTTATGACATCGATAGTGAGCAGGCCGATTACTATATGGATACACAGCCAGTGGCACCGTCTGTAGCTAATAGTTATTATAATCATACAAATGGTGGTAGTTATGATTATCGGGATGATTGTTTCAACGAAGAGGATGAGTTGAAGTATTTGGAAAAGGAGAAGATTATTGATAGCAAGCTCCAACATCAGCAGCAGTTACGCCAAATGCACAAACAGTCGTCTTTACAGTATGCTGTGGATGATGATTATCAAAATGGACAAAATAATATTATGGATGATTATGTAGAGGATATGTATCACAGTGAGGATAGTGGCAATTATCTAGATGAAAGTTCAAGCGGAAGTGTTAAAGATTTGGTGACTCATCAGTCAAGGCCATCGATAACAGACGCCACGTTAGAAGAATCACATATTCAAACAAAAACTTCAACACCTGCTATATGCGCGACCACTACTACAAATTCAGTGGCTACTACATCTCACCAGCAAATTATAAAGCAAGAAAGTATTATACTAGAAGAGGATGAAAAGGATGATACATCTCGACTCCCTGATACCATTGCATCTCCATCTAAATCTCTCAGTCGAAAGTCTAGTCACGATATTCTCGAAGCTGAGCAAGATATGATGGGAGATCTGCAAACGGTTTCAGCCAGTCTAAGATCTCCACAATCCCGTAAAATGAAGCTTATGCGTTGTGAAACCGAAGAATTAGTTGGTGGGCACATACAAATTATGAAACGTAAAACAGAAGTAACGGCGAAACAACGTTGGCACTGGGCTTACAACAAAATTATATTGCAGTTAAATGTAAGTAAAATATACATATATATATATATATATATATATATATATATATATATATATATATATAGAGATATATATATATATATATATATATATATTTTTTTTTTTTAAAATCTAAGTAACACCCTTTATTCCCCATAAAATCAAAGTAAATGTGTATGAATGTACTATACTTTTCCTTTGACATTGTACAAAGTTTGATACTGAAATTCATATATTAAAAAAAAAAATGCATATCTTTGTTTCTGATAGTTGTTTTACTATGCCATGTTCTTTGCTAGACTTGGGGCGAACTTTTTTATTTACATATTAGGCGTGATGAAAATGCTACTCCTGATGGCAGAGGATGCCAAAATAACATCTGAAATGTACAAAATTAAGATAAATTTTAGTTACATTATGTATGTTGACAAAAGCATTAAAGGAATAGCTGCAAGAAAGCAATGCTGGAATGAAATAAAGATAAATGAGAATTGAACATGTTTGGTTCCTTTGATAGTAGATGCAGATTAAAGGAAAAATGGAGAAATATTTCACTTTGTTGTAGTGAAATAATGTATGTACACTTAAATATTTTTAACTTTTAGCTAGAAATATTAAAAAAAAGCTCAGAAAGGGTTTTGTCCTGTTTTGACAAAATCAAGTTTGCATCAAATCTCGACGGTATGAGTTCCTAAGACTACTTCACCATATAATATTTTTGCACCCTAAATTTTCCCGCAACTAATTTTTACCCTTCAAAATTCTTACATTGAAGTAAACACGGTTTAATTTTCTATCAAATATGAATATTTTTTACCAGTCTAGTCGGATATTTCTTTTTTTAAATTGCTTTCAAAAAGTTATTAAGTGCACCTAGATTGATGATGGTCTAAAAAAATGTATGCCCCAATAAATTGCTAACAGGTCCTTCTCTATGATTGCCTTGCTTAGGTCATGTTTGGATAATGTCTTGCTGGCATAAAATATTGGTAAGTCTGTTCCAATATCGTCTTGTGACAGTACAGCTCCAAGTGCGAAATTAGAGGCATCTTTCGTTAATATAAACGGTTTCTTAAAGTCAGGGTACTGTAGGATTGGTGGTTTTATTAATTTTGATTTCAATGTTTCAAATGAATTTTGACAATTTGCGTCCCACTCAAAAGTTTTATTTTTCTTCAGCAGTAAATTCAAATTTCTCGCTATTTCCACAAAGGCTGGTACGAATCGCCTGTAATAATTACAAAATACTATGAAACGTCTAACGTCATTAGCATTTTTGGGAATAGGATAGTTTTCTTTCACACTATGTTTGGAAGGGTCAGTACATATACCCTTGCTATTGATTAAATGGCCTAAATACACTGCTTCCGATTTAAGAAAACAGTATTTACTAGTTTTTAACTTTAAGTTATATTGTCTCAGTTTCTGAAATACTGTCGATAAGTTATCGTGATGGTGTTGTGCACTGCAGCCAAATACGAGAATGTCGTCTACATATAAAAACGCTTCGGCTCTCAAACAACTTAGTGCTATTGTTAGCATCCTTTGGAAGCTACTAGAGGATATTTTTAATCCAAATGGTAGACGTGTAAATTGGAAATGAACATTTCTGGTTCAAAATGCAGTCAACGGCCTTGAATTCTTATCTAGATTGATTTGCTGAAATAAACTGGTCATTTCTAGTGTGGAAAAATACTTTGCTCTTCCTAACTTATCAAGGACATCCTCAATCTTTGTAAGTGAAAATTTGTCGTTCACTACTTTGTCATTTAATTTTCGAAAGTCGACCACTAGTCGCCATTTCTTTGTATAATTTACAGATTTTTGCGGTATTACTAATAGTGGTAAATTGTAGAGACTGACTGAGGGTTCAATAATATCATCTTTTAGCAGCCTATCTCTTTGTTAATTTATTTCATTCATCTGTGATTCAGGTAGCCTATATGGATATATGTATACTGGCGTTGAGTCTGTTGTTTGAATTTGCTGCGTGTAAAAATTATTCACTGACAATTTTTCGTTATCAAGATGAAAAATATCTCTGTACTCTGTAATTATATTAATTAAAGAATGCCTGGCTGTTTGGTCTATAGACTCAGTATTTCAATATTTAGTATATTCTGTATTCGTTCCTTGTCCTTTATTTGAACACTAATGTGGCAATTATATATATGGTACTTTGACAATTGTTTCGTTTCTACTTTCAATTCATCTAATGTTACATCTTCATTAATAGTGTTTAATAACTTTACATGTTGTATGCCGACCGCTGGTATTATACTGTATCATACGTAAATTCCTGAAGATGTTTCTTTGTTTAAAACTATAGTTTCTTCATTCGTAACTATGTTGACTGTTACTATAGCTTCAGATCGTGCGGGTATAAAAATTTTTGTATTGTAAATACGTTTTGGTGTTATTGTTAAAATAAACTGCTCGTTTGCTATACGGAAGGTTATTGTATACGTCTCAAAATCAATTTTACACACGTATTTTTCTAAAATATCTCTTGCTACAATTCCATCGGTATTGATTGGAAAATCATTTTCAACTATATAGAATTAATGAACTATTCACTTATTTTCAAATTGTAGGCTCAAACTTGCTCTACCAATGCTTTCTATAGTGACTAATGTGATACCACTTAATAAAGATATACAATTTCTGTTTATATTGTCTGTGTCTCCTAACTTACAGACAGAAATATCAGCTCCTGTGTCTACTAAAAAATTTGAGGTTTCCTTTTATAATTTTACATGTTATTGTCACTGAATTGTCAGTGGTTGTTCAAAGTTTGAATATTTTTCGCCCCTCATCATAACAATCTTGGTTATCCGGCGCTTCTAGTTTCCCTGATTACGACCCTGATTATTTCCCCTGTAAGAATTGTTTCTATCAGAATTATTTCTTGATGAAATTTCTACCTTATAATTGTTATTGAAGTTATTATTACTGTTTCCGTATCTATTGTTGTTATGAAACCTATTACGGTCCCTATTGTAGTTGTGATTATTATTGTTATTATTGTTGTAGACTCGATTGTGATTGTTGTTGTTTGCACGATCGTTGTAGGCATATGTCCGTAAAATTGCTATTGTTCCTTTGTCTGTAAAAATGTCTATTATTTCTTTGTGAGGTATAATTATTTCCGTTTTCCAGTCTCCAAATTCTGAAAATACTACTACTACTATTTTGCATATTCCTTTCTATTGTTAGGATATTTTTCTGCCGCTTCATTTAGAGTCTCAGGACTACATCCCACTAGGCTAGCGTGCCCTTTCATGAATACGTTTTGTGGCATGCTCTCGCTCATTTTATAAATTGCGTTTTTTGTCTCTTGTTTGGGACTTTCTAATGCCTTTATCCCAAAACTGCTTGACTGTTCAGACAGCAGTGTTCAAAAATCCTTGCCTAATTGTTCCAAATTCAGTTAAAACCTGTTGCATGGTTCTAGGATTAGGGTGTGCTTCTGTTGATAACTTTTTCAGTTCTTCAAATGTATTCGGTCTGTTTGAACGTCCTATAACACTTCGAACGTGTGATGTAAGCCTAAGATTATAGACGTACTTAAAGAAAATCTCTCTATCTTTTACGCGCAAAATATCGTGGAATAACTCGGTTTGCACTATAAATCTTCCAACGCCTCATATGAACCTTTCAAGACTTGTAGGTTTTTACCTACTACTGATATGTCGAAATTTGCCATCCTTTTGAAAATATTAGTATCCGTTTCTACTTTTGTTTCTTTAGATTCTCTACTACTTAATTCCTCTACTGTAGAAAACAGCCTTTAATATAATATATTAAATTCGAGTATAAGCAACTTGATGTCTTCTTTTACAATCGATTCTTTAGATATATCATCAACTTCCTTTCTTATATTTCTTAATCGTTTTAATTTTTCCGATTTATATTCAGAGGAGTATATTCTATCCTTGCTTTTCTTTAAATTCTTATCTAATCTCTCTAATTCATTATAATATTCGCTAAATTTTTCCATAAATAATATTGTTATTAATAATTCATAAAAAAACTTTATATGTATGATAAGTTTACAAAATGGTAATATTGTAAAAATTACTGTTTTGACAATACTGAAATTTCATTTGTTTTAATTAAAATTTTTTTTTGTCACCCTATGTTTAATGGCAATACTCTATAATTTATAACTTAGTGGCAACATTATTTCCAAGCAGCTGGAACTGACAATTCTTTCTGACACTACCACGGCCCGCAACGTAGCCAGTTTCCTCCTGATGCGGACAATATTGCCACCTATTCGATACCTTGGCCTGTTTATTTTAGGAATCGCGGTGAGTACCTCCTCTGCTTTTCTCTGCGGCTTCCTGCGATAATCCTCTATTCTGAGAGGTTTAGGGCCTGCACTAACTGCGATTGCAGTGTATGCTGGTGCTTCCTCTTGTGTGCCTGCAGATTTGTACTCCTCCGTAGGGATTTTATTATCCTTTGGATTGGGCAGGATCGCCATGAAATGTGTTTAGTGTTTTATTAATTCTGCCTACCCGATGTGTAGCCGGTGCTAATAAACGCCGCTGGCTCTAATGACTGGCAGTTACTATGCCAGGATCGTAGAAAGGAAAAAAGCAGATGAATGATCTTTAAAATTAAAAAAAAGTTTAATGCCGATTTGAGGCTAAACTTATGATTAGTTTTTATTTCATCAAACAAGCGCTTATCTACTAAAATAACGGGATTAAATCTTAATATTATATGCATTCCTTAAACTAAACAATAACAATATTAACAAACTTTCCAATAACTTAATTTAACTTAGGGCCATTATTACAACTTGGTGTTATCTTAAAGTGAGATTTTATCGGTCAGATAAATACATTTTCATTATTACAACTTTCCTTTAATCTAAGTACGTGCGATATATTAAAGGCAAGTTCGACTTTGCGATAAGTTTTACCAGGGGGATTTATGTTTATATTACCATATTTTCTTATTTTTTAATATGGTAGCACCAAACATAGGTCTTCTTCACTTGAAAAGTTTTTTGCCCGTCTTCTCTCAGTTCGCACGAATGTTTCCTTGGATGCTGACATTTTTTATTTTATAACACAAAGTTATATTTTCACAAATAAAATATGCATATATTTTTAAAAGGTAAAAACAAGTGTGTCGTTGCCACTACAATTTTTCGCGATTTAAGTAATCTTTCAAAAGTTGTCGGTAATTGCTAGTGGTATTGCCACACAATAAGAAATATACATTAAATATTACCGGCAAGTTGTAATAATGAAAAGTTGCATCTGGCATCTTCGCGATGCATTGACAATTCTTTCTATGCTTCTAGTAGCTCTTGGTTGCAAAACGGCAATTTTTTTGTGTCCTTTTAATCAGAAATAAGCTTCATCGAAGTCCACGATGCTTTTTTTATGATTTGTACCAGCAGTTAGGGAACGACCGCAGAAATTATGTGTAAATTATTGTTATTTCAAATGTTATAAGATTAAATACTATTTTGATTTAAATAATATTTTATATTTATATATATATATATATATATATATATATATATATATGTTGACTTGTACATTAGATATCTTAATATATATTTTAAAACTTAACAAAAATATAATGAGTTTTTATAATAGAGTATTTACAGTAACAAATATTAATTCTGCTATATGGAGTAATTATAATTCTAGATATTGCGATTCAGGTTTAAGAAAGTTGCATTTATCAAGTTGAATTTTTAATTTATATTCTAATAACGTAATATTTGTTTATTGAAGTGATGTTGTAAATATTAAAATATCGTCTAAATATACAATTATATATAAAATCGTGAAGAACTTCATTCATCATTCTTTGAAATGATGGTAGTGCATTTTTCAATCCAAAAGACATTCGTGTAAATTCATAGAGTCCTATGGAAGGTGAAAATGCTGTCTTATGTTAATCTTCAGATAAAATTGAAATTGGATCAAATCCTTTTGCCGAATCTAAAGTAGTAAAATATTTCGAGTTTCCGAACTTTGTCTATGCTAGGAATAGGAAACTTATCCTCCACTTTTACTCTAAATTTTTTTTTTTTTTTTTTTGAACAACCCAAATTGGAGCATTAGAAGGACTATGAGATTTAGCGATTACTTCATTCTTATGAATTTCTGGAAAATGATATATTCTAAAGTAAACTCTACAGAAGATACATTTTCACCTACAATATAAAACACGGACTTAAGCATTCATAGAGGCTTTTATTAATTGTATCAGTGCTCTTATTTCTTCTCGATTTAGATTTTCTGTTTTAAGCTTTTCGTTAAGTAATCAACTCTTAGTTCGTTAAAATTAATATCCATTATTATTCTATACTTTTCCATTTAATCATATATATGAGGTATTTTCGCATTATCAGTTATATTTTCATTTAAATCAATTTTCGCATGTAATGGTTTCAAAATATTGCATCCTATGATACAATCAAAATCAATAAATATTTCTGTTTCTAACTTCTTTTACTATTATATAAATTAAATTCTTCCAATATTAGAATTGTAATTTTTGTTGCTACAATCGCATTAGAGGAAATTGTATTTAGGATAATCAGATTTAAAAAAATAATGAAATAAATATTTTTTATTATTACGGTTGTGCCTGAACCCGTATCTATTAATAATTTTAGGGAAATAGATTTTGTTTAAGTTAATATGCAGGGTAAATCTTTTTTGTTATTAAGTACAAATTCGACACGTTTTTATAATTTAAATTTATTGTGTTGTGAATAACTATTGCAACAAGATTTGAATTTGAATTTTGAATTTTGTTGAAATAGCTGAATGAGGATTTCGAGACCGTAATATTAAGTTAGGTAAATTTGGTAGCTTGCTAATAAAAATCTTTAAAATCATTTTCTAGTTGTTGGGCCACTAATATTGTCAGCCCTTGCTTTTAAATATAATTTTGTCTTCAACTTTTCAATAGTGGTTTCCACCCTTGGCGATAAAGTATTCTTGTAGACCTTGTTATTGTAGTAGATGTAGTTAAAATACTACTATTTACATCAATGCAGCAACAAATGCACAGAACTTTAATTTACAACACTACGCTTAGACCTAAGTTAAATAGGTAATCGTTTTGCCAGCAAAGCTATTTGGTTTTTTTTAAATTTATTAAAGTAAATAAATATTTAAAACAAAATGTGGAATAACTCTAATAAAAATAATAAAAACACTCTTTTAAAGAGAAAACGGGGAAATATGTACAGCAAAAGATGGACAGATAGTGAAATTCAGCAGGTCTTGGAATATTTGCTGGAGCATTCATTTAGCATTTTTCTTAATTTTGACTTAAACATTGTAGGCGCTCATATTGAAGGATAAACAAAACTCAGTTGCTTAATTAATTTTCAGTATATACAAAAAGACACTCACGCTTTGTGGTGAAAAATCGTAGTATATATAACAAAGTTGAAAAAATAACGCAAAGGCTGAAAACCACTAATATAATCATAAAATTCATTTACACTATTTTTATTTCTGCTGTTTTTGTTTGAATAATTATGCTTTCTGCGCTGTTAAAATTAATTCTTAATATTACCTTAACATCTTCCCATTTAATCGGATTGTTGTTATAATAAGTGATATAATTGCATCTCCTATAATTTTGTTACGAACTCGTAGATCAAATACTTCTTTGTATTGTTCTTCCAAAACATATCAAATTCTTCCGGTTTTCCATCGAAATATTAAACTTCACCCTGAATTTGGAATGGAATCATAGTTTTTGCCATTTCCCCCAAAATATATATGTGTAAAATACAACCGATTAGTTTACTTGCTTTTAGATTAAAATTTAAAAGTACACTTGAATAATCTTGTTTTATCTCTCTTCATCGCTCTATAATCACCTTTTTCTTCAGAATTTTTTTTAAATTGATGTTATATAAGAACTTGTATTTTCAAAGCTCACAATAAAAAGTCTTTCTTAATAAATTTTGAATAAATTTAGGTATCGTCACCAGACTGCACCAATAATATATAACTTATTTTTATTTCATATATTATAAAAACAAATAATATTTTGAGGTAATTTTTAAATATATTATTATATTTATTTTATTTTTTTATATATGTTCACTTGTATATATGAAAATTAGATATCTGAATATATATTTGAACACTTTTATAATGAGTTTTTTAATTGAGATACTTAGATAAAAATATTGCTAAGAAATCACTCTGTATGAACACATGATTTCATTTTAAAGATTCTCTTAAAGATAGATATCAAATTATCAAAGTTTTAAATATGTAAAATAAAGTGTTGTTAGTTGTGCTCTTCACTCACATAAAATTAAGTTCTACAAAATAGTTTATAAAATTATTTCCGAATTTAACATCAAGATAATAAATCCATATTTATTTCAACTTTGTTGATCAGCATGAATTATTTAATAAAAATAACAACTACACTTGATTAGCAATATTTAAATATAATATAAAAATTATCAATTAACACCTTTTTAAAATATTTGTTATGCACATAACCAACATAAATGTATATTCGTACAAAATGTATTCGTCTATAACGAGGTTTGGATGTATATATGTATATTCAATCGCACATAGTCAAATTAATTTATGCACGATAAAGAATTCATTATTATATCGCTGTACATCGGTAACGGAGTTTGTTCAATGAAAAATCGCTATACAACGATAGTTTATAATTAGCATGAATGAAGTTGGGTTATACAAATTGTATTTACATGTACAATAAACTTGTACTCAGTGTAGAACGATAGACATTGTTTACTGATAAAATTGAAAAACTATATTTTTTATTTTAGGGCTATTATTACAACTTGACGACAAAGTTGGTGGTAGTAAATGTCAAAGTTAGCATAACAAGTCGATAGAGTGGCCGGTAGCAACTTTTCATTATTACAACTTGCCGGTAATATTTAATGTATATTTCTTATTGTGTGGCAATACCCCTAGCAATTACCGACTACTTTTGAAAGATTAATTAGAACGCGAAAAATTGTAGCGGCAACGACAGACTTGTTTTTAACTTTTAAAAATATATGCATTTTTTATTTGTGAAAATATAACTTTGTGTTATAAAATAAAAAATGTCAGCATCTAAGGAAACAATCGTGCGAGCTGTGAGAAGACGGGCAAAAAACTTTTCAAGTGAAGAAAATCTATGTTTGGTGCTACCATATTAAAAAATAGGAAAATATGGTAATATAAACATAAATACTCCTGGTAAAACTTATCGCAAAGTCGAACTTGTCTTTAATATATCGCACACACCTAGGTTAAAGGAAAGTTGTAATAATGAAAATGTATTTATCTGACCCATAAAATCTCATTTTAAGGTAACACCAAGTTGTAATAATGGCCCTTAGTAGTAAAAAGTAATTTTATTATATAATTTCAATGGAATGTATATAAACTACTTTTATTCACGTTCCAGTTGGTTGGCTAAGTTACTTAGTGTGGGTGGTGAAATCTCTTTCATTGTTTAAATATGGCTCAATGAAAATTTAATATTGACAATAAAAAATTATTAGGTCTGACTTCTGTTTAAGGTACTAATCGTTTAAGCCTTCTTCTCTGGCGACAAAATCACTTCATTGTAAGCTTTATTTGAAATTTGCAAACTAAATGAGAAACAACTTTATAAAATTTAACACCATATATGTATCAGAGAACGATATAGTGTACTTTTTTAGCCTTTGTGTACACAAGTTTACATCAACGACATCGAAAAAAAAAGACATTGAAAAATGTGTACATAAAGTGTTATACACAAATACATCTGGAGTGTACAGGACTGTGCATTGAAAACATTGAAGACATTGAAAACATTGAATTCACTTTATGTCCGTATACACATTTGCGGTGATGATAACATTATATTTGTTTTTGTATCTTTATAAAATTAATGTGTGGGACTATGAGGCGCCAAGAGTTTTTAAATAGACGCACACATAACAACAACACACAAAAAACAGATACACTCATAATAAAAAGGGTTAAATAATATATATTAATTTTTCGGGCAAGCAATAACACAAAACAACGGAAACGCGGCTATTTTCCAAGAATTTGCTGTATTTTGCATATTTGAAATTAAATGTGAAAGAGGTAAGTATACTTTCATAAATAAAACGATCCTTATAAAATTGCCAAGAAAACGAATTTCAAAAGATATTATTATTATTATTTCCATCACTGTAGAGGCTTGCCACTGTGAAATATGGCATCTCCATATACACGGAGATGTACACAAGTACAGGCCGAAGGTGTACACAACGAAAAGTGTACACAACGAAAGAAAGGCAATGTCTTCAATGTATTGAGGGTGTACATTGTACAGCGGGTGTACATTAAATTTTCTTGTACACTATTTCGTTCTCTCATGTGTATATTAAAAGAGAGTCGATATCAGTGTTTATTCAGTGCCTTGCTGTGATACCAATAATTTTCGGCTAAGAGTTAAGTTTTGCACAACAAAAACAAAAAAAAATTATGTTAATTTTCTTTATTTCTACGATATTTTATCAAACAACTGTTGGAGAACAGAGTTCAAAACTTCGAATTTTTCTCAACGACTACTAGCGCTACGTATTGTGTTTATCCCTTTATGTTGTACTACAGTGAATATTTTGATCCCCTTTTGAGTTCTGGGTATTTTTGAACAAAAATATAATTTAATAAGCAATATTCATTAAAGAAAGCACAGTGTGATGTTTGATAGACGGGTCACTACTTTCAAGTTGCTTACTATATATACCACTTATATACATTCGACAAAAGATGGAATACAACTCTTGTGTGTGGGCCGGCTTCTCCGTGTGGAGATAGGCCGAGAGCCAACTATGTTGGCTTTCTTGAACGTCATCGCAATATAGGATGTGTTTTTTTTACTTTAACGCGGTGAGCTCTAATGAAATCAATGTTTCCGAAAGCCATTCTTTATTCACTCTCAAAGTAGTTTTCATCAAGAGCGCAATTGATACTGGTTCAGGCTCGAGATCAAGTCCGCTAATTTACAAATTATTTTTAAATTTTATCAGATTCGAGTTTTTTTATGAGTGGAATATTTATTATAATCATCATACTAGCAGCGCGAATGATTACTCAATTCGGGGTCATGAGCATTCTTTGTTAAATTTTTCTCTTATTATGTTGAGAGGATAGATAAAGTATGATGATATGATATAAAGTATTTGTTGTGTCGATCTTATTCCTTACTTCGCTACTAATTTGCTTTTGCTTCAGTAGCGACTTAGCATGATGTTATAATGCGCTCTTAAATACATGACAGTATAAATAACTGCCGGTAATGGTTATTATCCACTTCTTAAAAATACTTATTGTAGCAACATGGCTTCGAATTGGAAAAAATTTTTCCGTAATGAAGTATTCTCTTCTTGCTATCTCTTGAACTTACATGCGTATATACATATATTATTTTATTATTAATATATTATTTTGCAAGACTATTTCTTATTTGTTAATTTTGTCATGATTTCAAATTAAATGTACTTTTTTTAAAATATTATTTACATCAATAAATTTTTTATAAAAAATATTCTACTTGAGACTTATTAACTCTAAGATGAACTCAGGCAGTAGGTGCCGTTGCTCCGTCCTGTTGGAACCATATGTCCTCCAGTCTTAATTCGTTCAATTTATGCAGGAAAAACTAGATTCACGCACCGTTCACTGTTGTCACGTCCTCAAATAAATGGCCCGATGACTCCTCCAGCGTGAACAGCGTACCATGCAGTGACTTTAAGCGGGTGTAATGGCTCCCCGTGCACCACTCATGGATATTCGGTGCCCCAGAACCGATAGTTCTACTCGTTCACATACATGCTGAGGTGGAAACGAGCCTCATCGCTCATTGTGATTTTGGTCGAAAAATCGTCCACTTCGATTATTCCGCGTTCATAAGGAATGTATCGCTTGTGTTCTATATCTATCTAGTTCAAAAATGTCAAAACAGATTTGACATAAACTATATTTTGAGTTTTTTTCGCTTAGAAGGTAATCATAAACATTTTTCGGTGTTCTAACTCTGGAGAAACACATTTTCTGAATTCAAACCAGCAGCATTTAGTGATTGGCTTTCAGCCTTGTTGGTCGTTATTGAGAAAAGAAGACTCACTGGAAACTGCAATCGCTTGAAATTGTGGGCTAAAGCATCATCATGCTTTTCTATCCTCTCAACATAATAAGAGAAAAATTTAACAAAGAATGCTCATGACCCCGAATTTAGTAATCATTCGCGCTGCTAGTAAGATGATTATAATAAATATTCCACTCATAAAAAAACTCGAATCTGATCAAATTTAAAAATAATTTGTAAATTAGCGGACTTGATCTCGAGCCTGAACCAGTATCAAATGCGCTCTTGATGAAAACTACTTTGAGAGTGAATAAAGAATGGCTTTCGGAAACATTGATTTCATTAGAGCTCACCGCGTTAAACCTCCCTTTTACTTTTACCGCTGGTTACAGTGGCTTCAGTTAAGTTCAGCGATAGCTTTTTTGCACCAAGTTTTATTCCATTGCACGATTTTGGTGGATCTAAGTTGCGAATGATGACTAACGGTGAATCAACTTTTAAAGTTATATATGTGGCAGGATTCAAATTGGTTTCAAAGAGTTAAGTAACTATTGCGTAGAAAAAAATATATTTTTACTATTAATGAGGCTTTTGATGTTTCCTCTTTCTATTATTTTCGAATCGCATAATGGGAAGGCGTGGCTCATTCGCCTTAAAGTTAGTGATGTATGCATAATATAAACTAAATCAATACAAATGTTATTTATGTGCAAAACCTTTTAAAAAGTATGTGTGTTTTTAAGTGGAGTTCATTTAACTAATGGACTTAAGACCAAAATCCCTAAAAACTCATCAGGCTAATTTTTTTCTAAAAAATTCTGCAAAAATACCAATAATCCCACATGTTTTTACATTTGTACAAAAAATTAAAAGGTTAAATCTTCTAAACACAAATAAAAGATTTTTATTATTGTTATTAACATTTGCCCTATATATATCAAATACGGCAAAATATTATTTTTTGATTTGTTTTCAATAATAAGTTTGGAAAAAAATATACTTATAAAATTGGTTTAAAGTTATTAGATTTTTGCTTTATATTAACTTTTACGTACATTTACCGTATTAATTTTTTATGGAAGATTTGGTCGAATGAGGGTATTTATTCCTATAATCTGCAACTGTTCGCATTATTATTTGCTTTTCTTCTTTATCGCGTGACAAGACTTTGTTAAATTCTTCCATCAACTTTACCGCCCGTTCTGTCGTTGAAATAGAAAATCTCTTGAAGAAATTTAAAGTCTTTTCTGAAACAAAATTCTCAATAATTTTACACATGAACTGGCTAATGTTATTATGGGGAATGTTAAACTTTTTGATGTCAGTTTTATTTAGGTTTTGTGAAGCAGCCACCATACATTTTTTTGATTTATTAGATATTTGCGAAATCTCTGTAATACCCTTTTACTTATATTTTCATCCACCAGACTATATACATATAAATTTTTTAATAAATTTAAATCTTGGTTTGGGGGTTTAGCAGCAATTCGCGCTTTTATACAAGGTTTTAAACATATTTTCACTATAAAAAGTCTCTTACGTTATCCTTTTCTAAATCATTTAGCGTGAAGTGTTCTCTAAATAAAAATATTTTTAATGTATAAATGGCCTTAGACATCTAACGCGCATGGTGAAAGGCACCTGGCATTCGGAGTAAACTTTGAAACAGCTTCTCCAAGGAAAACTAAAGCTAGTTGGAGAAGTTCTCTGTAATCGTCTCGGGATTGACTTTCTTTGAGGCAACTGAAAGCAAACTTATCTACATCTTTCATATCTCCCAATATGTTTTTTACATGCAGATCTTCCATTCCAGATTTAAAAGACTTTTTTAAATTTCTACCCACTCTTCGCTAAACTTTTCCAATAGTTGCTTTTCGTGGTTTTCTCGCAATAATGTTCGCTGCTTTCAATTACTTCCATTCAAAGTATAAACTTTCCAATTTTGAAACGCATTTGTCGCATGCTCTTGTTGGCATTCTCGCTTTATCCTATACAATTTCTATTTCTCTTACCACAAGAGACGTATTTCACAATGTATTTCGACTGCTAAAATCAGTTTCTGGCACAATTTTAATTCATGTCGAAGAACAAAAAAATTTCATTCCTACAGGGGAGTTCCCGTTTTATATAGTTAAGAAATATATTTTCGCAGTTTGGAGTTGCCAGAATTTATTAATATTTACATTATTTAACTATTTGATAGACTTCGATTTTTAGCAGCTTTGTGGTTTGACGGTCAGTATATATATTTCTGTGTATACCGTAAAATATATAATAACAAGATTGTGTGAGTGTCTACGAGTAAACGAATAATGCCGTACTTTCTAATATACCACGGTACAATAATACCTGTTTAATCTGGTAATATACGTTGTTGATAAAACAAATCAAACTTGTAAAACAACAAATTTGATGTGTTAAAATAGTCTAATGAGGTGTGGAAGTAACGGGTTAATAGCCCATTAAATCAAGTTTAAAATTGTTCTTTCGGAAATTCTTAAAACAAAAATAAAGCTTACCTTTTGGTGCGAAAGGTAAACAAAAAGCCCCATCTGTACAAGCACTTGCATATTTAAATAAAACAACTGCTCTGCTGTGTAAGTTGAATAAAACTGATGTTGACTTCCTTTGTGCCTAGGAATATTTATCATCATATCTTTCTGAGATTTTAACTAAGTTAGAACAATTTAGCCTATACAAATATTAATATAGCAAAAAAAAAAGTTCAATAAAAATAAAATCACATTAAAACAACTTATGTTTTCAACACTCTAAATAAATTGTTTTTATATTAAAACAATTATTAGTTGTTCTTCTTTATTTCTCTTACACCTGCAATTTGAGTCGACAAAAAACCAACCAGTTGTGGAATAAAATGTAAGAAAATAAAAAAAATTAATTGATCAGTGAGTTCTTGTTGTGGCTTTGATATTGTTTTAGGCTTCCCATTTATTAAAGTGAAAGTTTGAAATAAATGTCTTTAGGTATTCTAAGAAATGTTGGGTAAAAGTTTCTTGATGATCTGCATTAGCCCCAGTGAAATGCGCATAGGAACTAGCGAAAACCCCTCAACTGATCAATTTGAATTTTTTAATAAGATTTTGGGAAAAAAGAACTAGAACATAATTAAAATTAAAGAGTTTAAAAAACCCCCAAAATATAAACTTCTAAGGATCATATTTAATCAAGACTGTTAAATTTATATGGAAAATCTGGAACAATTTTTCAAGATTCATTTAAGTAAGAAACAGGATAAGAAGCTAAAAGGATTTAATGCAACATACATATAAAAGAGTAATACAGCAAATATAATCAAGGATAAGTTTTGTAAATTTTTTTATTATTAATTTGTACCTTAATAATATTATTTAATTGAAAATTTAAAAGTTTAGTGTATGTGACTAGTTATTCAGATACATAAGTTTGTTTTTACATCATATAATTGTCAACTTTTCCTTCAAATGCCACCGCATTCACCTACACGCAATAACGTACAGTCTCAAGATTCGTTATTGAAACCAAGACTTTCTAGTGACACAAGTGAACTCGCGCAGTGGTTCCAGCTGTCAGTTTATTGAGAGGACATCCGAAATCGCTTTAGATATTTGTGCATCTTCTGTTAAGCTTCTCAATTTTTAACTAAATGCCTTGATACTTGATTTGTGCACGCTGAAATGCAGTTTGCAACTAAAGGAATCTCTGCAGATCAGACTAAGTATGAATCTATTATAACAGCTCTTCCATAGGAAGTCATAATAAAAGTTTTAGACGTGATACAGAATCCTACTGCAAATAATAGATATCTTAAGTTCAAGAAAACTTTAATTGATTGTAGTGTCAAGGGATATACCCAAACATCAAATGTTGAAAATATTATGCATAATGTAACTACTTCTTTATGTGAGAATATAAACAAACTATCATTGGAAGTTAGTTCTCTTAAAAAAGAGTTAGAATATCGGACATCCCGATCTATGTATAGAAGTTTTTCTAGGAGTGGTTTACGTAGTTGAGTTAGGTCTCTAAACAGGAACCGATTTCATTACAGGTTTGGTTCTAAAGCTAGAAAATGTGAGTAGTTGAAGACTGTATGTGCCATGACACTCATAATTCTCAAATTTTAGCAATTAAATTTAAACTTTTTCAATTTTAATAGCCAAAATTCTCAAATTTCAGCCAAATTTGTCAAAATTCTCTATTTTTTTTTGTATGTGTGTATGTGTATTTTTCCCACGGTTTAATAAGGGATAACACATTGTTGTTGTTGTTTTTTTAAATAAAACAACAACAAAAGGTTGGGGTAGGCGTGGGAATTTGTGTCTGTCCATATGTGACCTTAAGAATACATATCCGTCCGTATGTGAGCGTGGGAATTTCTGTCTGTCCATATGTGACCTTGGGAATACATGTGCGTGTATATGTGAGCGTGGGAACTTCTGTCCGTCCATATGTGAGAGTGAGATTTTCTGTCTGTCCATTTATGCTGTGTACGCCTTGTGAATAATAAAATTAAAAAAAAAATTTAGGAATTACACTATTTCAAAAGTGTTTTAGTTATATATGGATGGCCCTAATGCATTTGGCTCGTTTCCTCTTGCTGTAGTTAGATTTCTTCTTTTATTTTTTGCTTATTAAAATGTTGTTGTGTTGACTTAGGTTATTTTGTCCAGCAATTCAGTAGTTTTTTTTATTTTATTTTTTTCATATATTAGAATGTAGGGAATAATTCAATTGTTCTGATCTTGGCAACATTGAAAATTTATTCCCTTTTTATATTTTCTTTATATTTGTTCGTTTTATGTATGACGACCATCGATGGAGTTTATGTGGTGTTTTGGATGGCGTGATTTCGGTATTTTTCTGTGTGCTATGTTTAAGTGTGAAGTGTGGTTTGTGTGTGTTCTATTGTTTTGAGTAGCGATCGGAATGTTTGTCCGTCAGGCAGACTGTCACTTTTGCTTTCCTGCTGTACAAACATTAGTACATATTTTTTGAAATAAAAAGGCCGTTGGTTAAACATACATACATATGTATGTGCATGGATTTTATTTTTAATAAGCATTTGAAAATGATTTTAAAATATTTATACATACATATATATATATATTTTTTAATGTAAATCTGCCTCCAATGCGTCCGCTGCCTCTACTAACAATTGATCAATGGTATCTTCGTGCAAGAAACATTGGCACATCAATATTTGGGAGCATTTGGACTTCCAATATTTCTATGGGTGGTTTGTTGGTTACCTCACTTGTGTTAGATTCACTGTCAGCTTCGGCAGGCTGAGTATTGATGCTCAAAAATAGGTCATCATCACCTCTCAGCATCTCTTCATATGTTTCATCTATTTCTTGGAGTGCGTTAGATGAAGAAATTGGTTGTGATGACATATCTAGAAAAAGCTCCTCATCCCTTTCAATATATCTCTCAAATTCTACTTGCATGGCTCTTTTACGATACTCCTTTAGATGATGCCGCTGAAGTCGCGATATAATGGTACGTACCAGAAGGGCTTCATTGTACAAATAAAAGCTCAACTACAAAATTTGATAATTCAGCTTTGAAAACTTCTTAAGCTACAAAAATTTTGTAGTTTATCAGTTAGCACAATGCTTTGTCCACGTAGCAGTTTCTTTTGCTGCAAAATTTTGTGACGTATCTGCATGCAAAAGCATGCCTCCGTATTCTATGTATAACACTTACGTAATCTTTTTTGTTTACATAAATTTTGTCGAAGTGGCAGTTCTTTCAGAACAAAATTTTTGTAACATATATGCATGCATAATCATTCTGTTTATATCAAAATGTTTGTTTAGATAAATATTGTCTACGTAGCAATTTCATTTCCGTAAACATTATGTAACGTATCAACATGCATAAGCATGTTTCTGTACTCTGTATATATCTCATACAAAAAAAGGTGCGTTTTCCATTAAAATCCAGTAGTTGAGTAAATTCTGGGTTATTTCAAAATTTTGCTCTCCGGAATGTCTCTTGCACAAAAAAGTATGCGAATGGAAAAATTGCAAAAACCTGCAGGTTAATCAAGACAGCTGATCACTAAAAACGTTAGCGTTGTAAAATATGTGTTGTTTTGACTACCCAGTATATAATGTTTTTAGTACTTGATATAATGTATTTTAATAATTACAAATTCGTAGCGAATTATTTTATTAATAGTACTTCTATAGAAGCTTTTACACTTGTTTTTTTTTTTGGCACATAATTTAAGATTTTCCTTCTGGTTAAATAACATACGACAATACATCAATGTCTAATTTTTGATATTCGGTACCCTGAATAATATGCCATAAGAAGTATTCATATATATATTACCTAAACATCTCTAACACATTAGTGTAAATAACGCAATTAAGAGACACAAATTTTACCATGGATGCCAAAAAGAGAAAACTTGATATTGTATGCTCTCCTGGAACATCTCGGAACATATAAAGTGATTATTACACACTTATTTAATTTGTTTCAAGTTGAAAATAATTATTTTGGTTTTTTGCTACACTTTTGATTCAGCTTTTCTTCTTTTAAATATTTTTATTAAACATTTTATGGTTTTTGTTTGCTTACTTTTGTTTGTTTACTTTATTGAATCATATGTTTTTCTTTTCTACTGGATTTTACTGGCAAAAATTTGTCCAGTAAAAACTTGCAGACTCTGTCAACCAACTGTCACTTTACTCTCTCAACTGGTGCTCTCTTTTGCAAATTTATGTGTAAACGAACGCATTTCAGTAAAATCCAGTACAAGTTTGTACAAATTTGTGCAAAGTTTGAGGTAAACGAACACACATAAAATTTCTGTTTACGTAGCGGCTTTGCATGCTTAGGCATTTCTCTCTATACTGTATATACCACACACGAAATATTTGTTTATATAAATTTTGTCTACGTAGCATTTTCATATACATATATATATATATATATATATATATATATATATATAAATCAGATAGTTTGGTCTACATACAAGAATTTGGTGTTTACATTAATTTTTGTATCGTAGAGAATATGATCCCTAAATATATTATTCTGTCCACATGCTTTCTTTTGCAAATATATTTTGGAGCCAAAGGTTTTTGCACATTCAAGTTTTTTTTCTCATTTTTGAATCTTAACCGTTTCTATCAGCAAACTTTTCAAAGTAACGCAAAACTACTTTGTTGGAATGAAGCGTAATATACCAAAACAAAATTTTCACGAATTTGTATTAATCAAAATTTTTCTAGGATAGAATTCAGTACATTTTTGTATCCAAAAGTAACAAAACATGACTATTAAAAAATTCTTTGTGTGTTAATAATAAATCTAAAATAGCAAATAAATATATTAAGATCCTCAAACAAATATTATTTGTAAATTAAAAATAAAAAAGTGTCATATATTTCAAGAAAAGACAGAAAGAACATTAGAATCCTTGTAATATTTCTTCTTATTCAAAAAATCAATATAATTTTGAATAAAAAAGCATACTATATACAAAATAATTTTATAAACCAAAATAAAAATATTAACAAAAATTAGTTCATCAGTTTTTAAGTGCAATATCTGTAATAAGGTATACAAATACCAAAAATCCTATTTGGCAGATTGCAAAAGTTATGTTCAACCTCAACAAGTGCAACAGTCCATACAACCCCCAACATCTACATACAACCCCATAACAACATATCAACAAGTGCCACAGTCCATACAACCCCCAATATCTGAATACAACCCAATAACAACATATAACCCAATGTCCTGGAACAATCTTCAATATCAATATCCAGTGCAGATACAAGAATATGCATATTATCCATTTCAATATGCAGCACCCTTGCAGTTGCAGGAATATAATATCCCCAATTACTATCCAAGGTATTGGCTTTTTGAAAATCCTCCTCAACCAGCTGAAAATTATGAACATATTGATATGGATATAAGTCAACATCATGCACAAACTGGTACACAAAATGATAATATAGATGAAGTGGAAATGGATATATATAGTTCTTTGAATGAACAGCAGGAGCAAGCTACAAATGATTCTACATATATCATAATGAATAGTGCATTTTAGAACAACATTGCAACATATGGAATTTCAATGAGTAAAGACTGCTTGTTATGTGAAGATGCCCTCAAGGAAAATAGACCTATCATCAAGGAAAGGCTTGAAAATAGTATAGCAGTGCATAACAGTATTAAGTTTAATATTACTATTATTGGGGAGTATATTAAAATTGTTGGTGATGATATAGAATTGTGTACTATTTCAAATAGAGCGAAAATGGATCTTTTGTGCTTTGGAGATAATGTTGAGGAAATCATAACAAAACAATTACAAGAAATCCACAACAAAATGTCCAAGTTTCAAGAGCGGGATTCTGGCTGGACTTTAATTAGAATTGTTCGTCTTGAAGTTGCAGTAAATAAGTCAGCTTTGGTGAGAGGATCAAGTTGGATTAGTACGCCAGAGAAACTAAAAAGTAAAATGGCCTATATAAATGTTGTAAACAATGACATTAATTGTTTTAAATGGGCCATTATATTTGCACTGGATACATCTGATATTAAACACAGACAACGGTGCAGCTCATACAATATTGCAGAAACTAGCGCTGATATTATTCACTTGCAAAACGGGACTGAAATTGATTTTACAAATTTAAAGTTCCCATTAGCATTAAAAAGTATTAAGGCATTTGAAGAACGCAACCCTGATATTAGAGTTAATCTATTCGGATATAGCAATGAAAGCAATGAAATTGTTGGGCCGTACCACAACGCCAAGGAATAAAACATTGGCATGTAAATTTATTAGTTTTAGAAAATGGTGAGGGATACCATCACTATATTTTTATTAAACACATTTCAAAGTAAGTCAAGAAATATACATATACACTAATGCAAATACAAATATATTTATTGCATATTTGAAGAAAACTGATATTTTGCAACAGCTGTCTGCAATATACTCACAACGGTAGGACTATGGAGCAACACAAATTGGAATGTGGACAAGTTGTGTATGAGCTTCCATCAGAGGGCAAGTCCACATTACGCTTCAAAGACCATCAACGACAGATGGATGTACCATGTATATGCAGATTTTGAATGCGTATTGCAGAATACTAATATTAGAGTAAGTGACAAAAGTAGATATAGTAAAAAACACATTCCTTGTACTTTTTGTTATTATATTAAATGTAAGCATAATGATAAGTTTGAAATATATACGGGGGAGGATACAGGCGAAAAGTTTGTAGATTATATAATTATCGATTTTGAAGATATTTGCAATGATTATTTGAAAAACAAGAACCGAAAGGATGATTTATCTCCTTAAGAAAATTTTAATTTTCGAAATGCGATAAATTGTCACATTTGCCATAAATATCTAGGCAATGATAGAGTGAGAGATCACTGCCACATAAGTGGTAAATTTAGAGGAGCAGCTCATAATATGTGCAATTTAAAATTCCAAAATTTATACCAATCTATTTCCACAATTATTCATTTTATGACTCACATCTTTTTGTTAAAGAGTTGGGTAAAAAATCTACCAATATAAAAGTCCTTCCGCTCAACAAAGAATTTTACATCTCACTATCTAGATTTTCAAATTGACCAACAACTACAACCTTGAACTTAGATTTTTAGATACAATTCGTGTTATGCCCGAAAGCTTAGAATCTTTAGCTAACAATATTTCAGAGCAAGACTTTCACATCTTTAAAACACAATTTAAACCAAAAAAACAGTTCGATCTTGTGAGAAGGAAAGGCGTTTTTAATCATGATTTCCTAAATTCTTTTGAAAAATTTAAGGTAGGTCAGCTTGCAGCAAGGGATTATTTCTTCAACCACCTCAATAATTAGGAGTGTTCGATTGAAGACTATGAGCATGCGAAAGAAGTTTGGAACGCTTTCAGCTGCAAAACCTTGCAAGATGATATGGAAGTTTATTTAAAAACGGACGTACTCTAACTTGCAGATATATTTGCAAATTTTAGAAAGGTTTGTAAGAGTATCTATCACCTAGATCTATGTCAATATTACACTGCACCAGGACTATCGTCGGATGCAATGCTAAAGTATACAAATATAGAACTAGAGCTTCTGACGGACATAGATATGTATAATTTCTTCCATAAAGGAATACGTGGTGGACTAGTACAATGCAGTAACCGATATTCAAGGGCTAAAAACAAATATTTACCTGATTTCGATAGAGAGAATCCCTCAGAATTTATTCTGTATTTAGACGCATATAACCGGTTGGGCTATGTCTGAGTATCTACCTTATGGAGGATTCAGATGGCTATCAGCTGAAGCGCTAAATCTGGATCCTAAAACCATAGATGATAGTTCAAGTGTTGGATATGTCTATGAAGTTACTTTATACTATCCATTCTGTCCGGAAAATAAAAAAATTCAGCAAACAAAGCACACTAAATTAATTGCCGATTTTTCCACAAAACAAACATACGTCATACATTATAGAGTTCTCAAACAATGTTTGAAGTATGGTCTAGTTCTCACTTATAAACAATCAACCTGCTTAAAAAGTTATACAGACTAAAATACCAAACATAGAGCAACTGCAAAAAACCGCATTTCAGAAAAATTTCTTCAAATTGCTAAATAACGCAGTATATGGTAAAACTATGGAGAATGTGGAGAAGGTAAAAAATGAAAATGTATGAATAGTTACCAACTGGAATAAGACAAACTGTAATCATTTCAAGATTAGATATTTAAACATAGTTTTCATAGTTTGTCAATAATTTCTGAGGATATGGTAGCAATTCAAATGGAGAGAGTAAAAACCTATTACAATAAACCTATATATATATATATATATATATATATATAGGATTTTGTGTACTTGAGCTTCCCAAATGAAAAATGTATGATTTTCATTACGGATACATCCAACCTAAGTTCAAGTCAAACTTATCACTGAATTATATGGACACTGACTCTTTCATTTACACAGTAAAAACAGAACACTTTTATGCTGACATAAAATCTGACGTCATCCATAAGTTTGATACGTCTGATTACCCAAAAAACCATGTATATGGTTTCCCTCTAGTGAACAAGAAGGTGTTGGGTATGATGAAGGATGAGAATTGTGGAAAAATAACGAAGGAGTTTGTAGGATTGAGATCAAAGATGTATTCCTTTAGTGTGCGGTATCAAAATGATATTAAAAAATCGAAAGGGGTAAAGAAATGCATTCTTGATAAGTACGACACAACTTCTTACAGAAACTTTTTATTTAATAAGTCTACTGTATATGATGACATGCTAATATTTAAATCAAAAGTTCATCAAATTTATAGAAATGAAATAAATAAAGTAGTGTTAAATTATGCAGACGATAAAAGAAAAATAAGAAGTGATAAAATGAGTACATAATCATGGTATCATTTTCGAATCGAGGAAACTAATCCCGATTATGAACGTGACATGCTACTGTGGGAAATTTCAAGACTAGAAGAGGAAGAAGCAATGCTATAGCTGTATCCCTATTTTTAAGTAATAATTTTTATATATATTTAAGTAGGGAAATCTATTAATACGTGAAAAAATTGTTGTGTTGTTAAGAGACGTAAACAAAAATTGTACAAATATATTTAAAATGAAAAAACCTTCAGAATTTGTTTTGTGATTTATTATTTAGTTTCATTGAAATATTACATAATACGAATTAATGCAATGATTTATCATCATTTTTCTTAAGTAAAATACGGAGCACCGGCAGGTATCTGGTCCTTCCTCACAATCTGGATGGCTCCATGGACAAGACTTAAAGTGACCATCGTCCTTGTCCTCATCTTCCATTATACCAAAATCATCGTTTTCATCCAACATATCGAGGAAAAATTTCACCATTTCCCTGTGCTCGTATAGTTGATATCCCTCAAAATCAACTAAGAATTGTGCGAGCTTGTTTCTAATTTCACTCATGATTTTTTATTGAATATTTTATACTATTACCAAAATTTACTTCCGATCTTTTTGACTGTTAGTTTTCTACTAATAATTACTTTCAACGAATAAGTTGTAAGATAAATGATATATAATTTATAAAACTAAATCTGCTTTCCACTCCAAAAACTAATTCAAAATTTAGGGCAAAGGACTCAAAAATGTATATATGTATCTGTCTATCTTCTTCTAACATCTTAATTTAAAAAATATATTTTATTATTCATCTCTTCGTCTTTTGCTCCCTCTCTCCCACACACACACATATCTAATATCATTGCTTAATTTGTTTTATACACTTATTCGACCTTATTTTTTATTAATTTATTAGGTTTATTTAAGCACAAGGTCTATTATTTTTTATTTTTGATATAAAAATTGTGTTTTTATTCCAATATTTCGCTACTTCTTTGTGTAGCTTCTCCAGGGATATGTAATTTAAAATTAATTGGAACATTAATAATATGTAGCATTTCTAACATGTATCTACGTTTATAATTATTCTGTGTATTCAAAATTGAGACATTACTAAAATCTGGAAAATGATTAAAATTTACACAGTGTGGTACTAATGCTGTTTTTTGTGAAGAAATATTGTTTCTATATTTTTGATCTGTTCTATGACCTGCTAACCTGGTTTTAAATTTATTTTTAGTTGTACCTACATACATTTTATCACAAGTTTCATACATTCTATGTGCCATTCTATATTTCTTATTATCATAGATTTTAGATTTCTCTAATCTTTCGGAAATTTTTGGTACATATGTTAAAGATTTATATATTTTCATTTCAGAAGAAACATCTAAATTCCTTCTGGCATATCTATATTGTCTTATTAATTTGCAAATTAATTAATTAGGGAAACTATTATTAACTAATATATTTCTAATAATTTTTATATTTTTACTATGAAACTCAATATCACTTACTGATAATATTCTTTCTATAAGATTTTTAGCTGTATTTATAATCATTCTCCTAGGATGTTTTGAAAAATAGTTAATTATTCTACCTGAAGAAGTATCTAAATATAGTAGTTTAGAATTACTTTCTTTTTCAATTGTAAGCTTAATATCTGGATGAAAACTGTTAAATGTTGATAACATTATTTCTATACTTCTTTCTGAAATTACACAGAATCAATCATCAACATATTTTGTTAAAAGTTTTGGTTTAACCAATAATTTTTCTATTCAATCATCTAGCAATTCTTCCATTACAATATCAGCCACAATTGGTGAAACTGGAGAACCCATTGGAAGTCCTTTTTGTTGAATATATGTTTTATTCTTATATTAAAAATATCTACTATCAATTATACATAATTTTACTATACTTAAAAAAAATTCGTTTCTCATATTTGTATGTTGCAATATTAAATTCCATTTCTCATCAATGATATCTATAGCAACATCAACTTGAATATTGGGGAATAGAGATACTACATCAAAAGAAACTAATATCTCATCAGAATTCAATGTGAAGTGTTTCACTTTATTTCTGAATTGCATAGCATTAATAACATTGTATTTTGAAATTAAAATTAAATTATAGGATATAATAATATTTTTGTTTGCTTACATATACATTTGTAATATTGTTAATTTTTTCGTTTTGACAAACAATATATTGTTTGTATTTGTGAATTGAAAAAATTTTATTTCAAATAATTTTTGTTTGTATATGTTAAATTGAAAAAGGAAAAACATTTAATTTTAAATTACATATCCCTGAAGAAGCTACACAAAGAAGTAGCGAAATATTGAAATAAAAAACACAATTTTTATATAAACCTTTTTATATAGACCTTTTGCTTAAATAAACCTGATATATTAATCATTGCTTAATAATTTTCAGTTAGACTTCTTAAAGTCTAGAAAGCTTATATCGAGATTGATTCGAAATTTAAGTTCAAACTTATAAGTTGTGATACATTTATGATGAGAATAAGAAAATTTAATTCCTGTAATGCAAAATCCTTAATCCATATAAAGGATTTAGATGAATCATCCAAATACTCCATCGTACGTGCAAAGCGAGTAACAACAAAGTATGGGGAAACAGTTCAACTTGAACTGGAAAACCATATGTTCCTCCCCAACCGATACAATATATTAACAGACATCGAATTAGATGATCTTTAAAATGATAAATATCTACTACAAAGAAAAGGAGCGCGAAACGTTATCCTGGATAGTGAGATGAATGAGTTTTTGATACTAAACTCCCAGTACCCCGTTTGGCAGTAAAAATAACAAGTAAAAGTGCTATATTCGGCTGTGCCGAATCTTATATACCCTTCACTAACGTACGTCTGCTTTCTAACTTATAAAATAGTTTCAGTTAGCAAAAAATAAAAACAACTTCAGTTGCGTTTTTTGGTTACTTAAAAAAAATATTCCAAATTTCCCACCCTTGGAAAAGAAATTTTAATTCTTAAAATTTTTTTAGCTGTTTTATTTAAGCAGAAGTACAAATTTTTAACCATTTTGGTAACGTTCATGTTATACAACATATTGCAGTATCCAACCCTGGAATCAAAATTTTTATTTTTAATTTTTAATATCAATTTTGTTTCGCCGAAATAAAAAACAATTTTAACTTGGAAAAAAACGACATTAATTGATTTTTGGTTATGTATTGTATAAAAAAATTTGAAATTTGGGAACTTAAAATTTTTAAATTTATTTTAATCAATGCAAATCTTAATGATACCAAAAATGGTTTTATTTAAGAAAAACTTAAGATTTTTAAACATATTAGTTACCATATGTATCACAAAATACCGAATGTACCAAAAAAAAAATAATAAATAAAATTTCCCACCCCTGGAGACGAAAACTAAATTTTTTAAAATAATATTTTACCAATGCAAGTCTTTATGATGTATAAAGCGGTTTTATATAAAAAGAACTAAAATTTGTAAAAATTTTTGTCACTTTCATGTATTAAAAAACATTGCAGTATACAACACTGGAAACGAAATTTTGATTTTTTAAAATTTTTGATACCAAATTTATTTTGTCAGAATAAAAAATTATTTTAACCAAGAAGAAATGACGTTAATTGATTATTGGTTATGTTATTGTATTAAAAAATTCAAATTTCCTAACCCTGGATGGGAACTTTAAATCTAAAAATATTTTTTCATCCGTGAAAATCTTCATGTTACCAAAAACGGTTTTATTTAAGAAAAACTTAACATATTTATATATTTTAGTCATTATATGTACCACAAAATACCGAATGTGCCCAAAAAATATTTCAATTTCCGATCCCTGGAGGCGAAAATTAAAACGTTTTAAAATAATTTTTACCCATACAAGTCTTCATGATGTATAAAGTGGTTTTATTTAAGAAAAACTACAAATTTGTAACCATTTCTGTCACTTTCTTGTAGTACAATATATATCAGTTTTCGAGCCCTGGAATCGAAATTTGTTTTTTTTTTTAATTTTGATACCAATTCTGTTCCACCAGGACAAAAAATTTATTTTAACCAGGATAAAACGACGTTAGTTGATTTTTAGTTATTTTAATGTACAAAAAATATTAATATTTCCTAACCCTGGATAAGAATTTTTAAATTTTATAATTTTTTTTTTTCCATCTATGCAAATCTTCCTGATGTTTAAAACGGTTTTATTTAAGAAAAACTTTAAATTTTTAAACATTTTACTTATTATATGTACCACAAAATACCGAATGTGTAAAAAAATATTCAATTTCCGATCCCTGGAATCGAAAATTGAATTTTTTTAAATTATTTGCTACCAATGGAAGTCTTCATGATGTATAAAGCGGTTTTATTTAAGAAAAATTACAAATTTGTTACTACTTTCGTTACTTTCATGTACTAAAAAATATGGCAGTACCGAACCCTGGAATCGAAATTTTGATTTTTTTTTTAATTTTTAGTACCAATTTCGTTTTGCCGAAATAAAAAGTAATTTTAACCAGGAAAAATGACGTCAGTTGATTTTTGGTTAGCTTATTGTATAAAAAAAATTTGAATTTCCTAACCCTGGATGGGAACTTTAAATTTTTTAATTTTTTTTCATCGATGCAAATCTTCATTACACCAAAAACGGTTTTATTTAAGAAAAACTTTAAATTTTTAAATATGTTAGTTATTATATGTACCACAAAACACTGAATGTACAAAAAAAAATTTTTAATTTCCCATCCCTGGAAAAAAAATTTTTTTTAAAAGTTTTAAATGGACAATTGAGGAGTCCCAATGCATGAAATAGGTTCAATTTTCAAATAAGCAAAAAAATAATCGGTTTTTAGTGTTAATTTTGCGTCGAGAAATAGGTGTAAGCTTCCCAGCTCTGGAACCGTCCTTCCGATTTCAACACCACTCTAAGTTACCTCACTTCCAATCGATCAGTCCAAAAATGAAGTTTCTAGCTCTTCTGGGGGCTTGGGAAAACCGATTTCACGTACAGACAGACGGACATCGCTCAATCGTCATCGCTATTCATAAGGATCCGAAATATATATACTTTATGGGGTCGCATATTGATATCGAAGAAATTACACACGGAATGACACACCTAAATATACCCTTTCACATTTTTGTGAAGGGTATAAAAAATGTTATGTACATATATTTTGTAATTAACAAAAAAAAAGTTATAAAATTGTTGTATCTAATTTTTTAACCTTTTTTCTTTTAGTAATTAATAGATTTGTTTAAGTTTTGAGGTTATTTTATATTAGTATATATTTCGATATTTCGCTAGCCTTCGGTTAGCTTCTTCAGGAAATTGTTTTATATTGTCAAAAATGTTTTTTTCAATTATATATATACAAATTTTTTTAACAACATAAATCAAAAGTTTTTTATACTAAAAAATACTAACTCTAAAATGTATAAAAAGTATAAATTAGTTAATTTTAAATATTAATACATACTAAATACAAAATTCATAAATATTATAAGTATTAGTTATATATAATAATGTAATGAAAACGATGTGTATGTGTTAACAAACAATTTTTTTAATGTTTTGTAATTCATATTAATATAAAAAAATTTTAACATAATACAAGAATAACTATGATCAATATGATCTTAATATGTATAATATATATGTTCTTAACATATGCATACAGCGCAAATAATTTAACATAATAATCATTATTATCGATTTTTAATTGTAAACATGCATGCATATGTAAAAATATTATATATATTGTGTGAATAATTTAACATAAACAATTAATTCTAATAACTTAATTTCTATGAATTAAATATCTATAGTTCTGAGCTAAATTTTCAGTATCTATTTTAAAGTTCATTCTTTCTTTAACAGGTATATTAATAATTTCTAACAGAAGTCTTCGTTTATAATTGTTTTCTGTTCTTAGAACTGATGCATTTTCAAAGTCTGGATTGTAATTAAATTTAAAATAATGAGATCATAATGCAGGTTTTTCAGAATTAATGTGTCTATATTTTTGATTACTCTTATGTCCTGCTATTCTGGTTTTAAATTTATTCTTTGTTGTACCTATGTATACCTCCTTACAATTGACAGATCCATTACCTTTACATGTTATTTTATAAACTATATTTGACCTATCCCATTTTTCTACGCTATCTTTCATTTTACTGAACAGTTTATTGTTTGTGCAATATGTTCTAAAAGCCATTTTATATTTTTGAGTATGAAATATTTTTGATTTTTCTAGTCTCTCTGACATTTCTGGTATATAACTGTTTTGACTGTCGACCGTGTCGGACGTACTTTTGTTGAACTCTGCTTACATTTTGTAATTTTCTGGCAAAAACTGTTTTAATAAAAAAAAAAATACAATAAAATAAACAACTTAAAAAAGCTATATTCTTATTGTTGTTACATTCTTTCGCATATTTGGTGCTTACAACAAAACAAACAATCAATAACAACAATATCATTTAAATTTTTGCATATTTCAATTTTCATTAATACCAACAACAACAATCCCTGCTGTTGTGATACAATAAGTAAAAATAAAAATAATAATTAGCAATATTTGTTCCTGCTCTGCTTTAAACCTGTTTTTACATTCTATACCTGATCCTCTTTATTCGAGTGATTTCAAAAATCAACTAACAACAAGTAATATATAACAATAAAAAAAAGGTCACAAATAAAATATTTGTTAAATATGTCCTGCTCAAAACCTAAATGCCGCAACAAAACTGATAAGCCAATGGTATCTTGTTGGCTTTGTGATACTGTTTATCACGCTAAATGTGTTGATTTGGCTGCTCGAACTGCCGACAATCTGCGTGAAGATAAAGGCCTGCGCTGGTGCTGTAAAAAATGTATTGCGCTTGATATTGAATTCTATTCATTCTTCAAAAACACGCATATAAAGTTTAACGAAATTCAAAATGATCTTAACAACCTTACTTTCAAATTTAATCAATACAAAAAATTACTTGAAAAAGGTCCGTGCTCTCCTAAAAGAAAGAAACCTACAACTGACATCAATACTATTGTTGATGAAAAGGCTGTAAATGCGTTATCATTGCAGCCATTAATAGCAGAAAAAAATCCCGTCACTACTTCTGAACCCTCGCCAAATTTTCCTGATTTACCTAACAACACAGCACCTGTTTCTCCTTCCTGTATAAATACTAATTCAACTTCCTCATCTGTTCCGATTAATTTCAATCCGCCAGTTCCTGTTTTTAAACCGTCAAGTACCTCAATTAATTCAAATCCATCCGTTCCTGTTTTTAATTCTTCTAACAATCCAACTCTTAAAGTTATTTCACAAAAAAAAAACTATATTTGCTGCTCGATTTGCATCCTCTACTACTACCGATGATATTAAACATTATATAACAAATAAGATTGGCCTTAATGTTGAAATGACTGTCTTTAAATTTAATTATTCTGAGCCAAGAAACAAAGCATCTTTCAAAATAAGCATACCTCAAAACTACTTTCATACAATTGTGCATCTAGATTTTTGGCCGCCTAATGCTTTTATTCGTGAGTATGAATACAGAACTACACCAACGACTGATATTGTTCACTTACATAAATCATCGTCATCAAAAAACTAATTAAACTATCTATAAATAAGCCCATTAATATTATATACCAAAATGTAAGAGGTCTCAACACTAAATTAAACAATCTTTTTATAAATAGTTTTGAATTTTGATTTGATTCGTATGTCTTACCGCCGTATCAAAGTAGACTTGCTCTAATAAAATTGCCTACACTAAAAAGTCGACGATCGACGTTGAGTGCTTTATTTGTTATGGGACTGGTTCGAGGCGATGTTGATTCGGAGTTCTTACTTAATCAACTATACTTCAACGTTCCTGTAAGACCTACTCGCAATTTTGAAATCTTGGCATTAAAATATTTCTGCTCTGTTTATGCTAATAATGATTCTTTTCGTCGCGCATGTGTCATCTTTAGCAAATGTTACCATATCATGAACTTATCTGAGTGTAATACCGTATTGAAAAGAAATCTTATTTTATATTTAAATTCTTGAACTAATTTGTTATCTAGTCAGTGAGGATGTAAAATCTATTGACTTATTAAATAAATAAATAAAACAAACAAAAAATAAATTAAGGATTTATATAATTTTGGTTCTGTGTTATTATTTGTATTAAGAAATTAGATACAACAATAATATAACAGAGAGTCGCTGTGAAAAATAAATAGGATGAATTACGGATACTTAAAAAGAAAACCATATGCTAGATTTTGGATGAATAAATATGAAGAAGTAAGGAATAAAATAGTTAGAACAAAAGCAGCAATAACATTTTTTATGAGATGCAGGAATTCTGGAATTATACCAAATTTTATAAAGAATGCAACAAAAAACATAACAAATATATTTAGAGAAAATGGATCAACATCTATATATATTAGGATATCAAGATTTTTGGAAGAATTTCAAAATGACGCAATTTCAAAGAGAGATTAATGTCATTACATCAAATTTAAGTGTGATTTTTACAAGAGATGAATTGCAACAATTTAGAATATTTGAAGAAAGAATAAGAATTTTATTTGGTAAAAAGGTAAATATGAATCATAAAAAGAAATTTCAACATCTTAGGTATTTACAAGAGGAAGAACTAAATATTAAATTTAACAAAAAATGATTTGTGAATAAAACAAACTTAGATATACCAAAGGGTATACAGTGGATTCTTTCTCTAGGCCAAAAACATGCATTACCAGTCAGTAAAGAAGAATATCCAAAATAAAAAATGATAGCTGATGGAGAAGATTTTATTAAAACTATTGAGAATAGAGAAGAACAAGAAATAGCAAGAAATAGATTTACAATAATTATTAATAATCATCTAAATAAAATGAGGATTAAAAATAGAGATAAGTACACATTAGAAAAAGTGAATGAAACTAAAAGATTTTTAAATAGCAATAGAAATATATTAATTCTTAAATCTGACAAGGGTAATACAACGGTTGCAATCAATAGACATGAATATAATCTAAAACTTGAAAATATATTAAGTGATAACTTCAGTTACAAAATTCTGAATAGGGATCAGAGAGAAAAATTAAAAAAGAAAAATAATGAATTAGTAGAAGAAGATTGTAACAACATTGGAGAATAGACTTAAAACAATGACTGCAGTAGCTCCTAGATTATATGGGTTACCTAAAGTTCATAAAGAAGGATTTCCATTGAGAACTATTTGTTCATTTATAAATTCACCATCTTATGAACTCAGTAGATATATTACAAATATTTTGAAAAAGATCAATGAAAAATCTATATATAATATAAAGAATTCATTAGATTTCAAAGAGAAATTAAAGAAAATTAAGTTAAATACTAATGATAGGCTTATTTTATTTGATGTAGTATCTTTGTTTCCAAACGTACCAATAGACTTGGCTATAACTACATTAGAGGAAAAGTGGACTTTATTGGAAACATTTACTAAGATGGATAAGAATTTATTTTGTAGAATTTTAAAATTTTGTATAGATGACAATAGATATTTTAATATTCTATAAGTACACGTCTAAAAAGAAATCCAACATCAACATTACAGACAAAAAATTATACTTTAGTAGACAAATTATATAATTTAAATATCATAACATCTACGGAGAAAAATAAATTAAAAACAAGTACGTCTATAGCACCCAGAATATATGGGTTACCCAAAGTACACAAAATAGGAATGCCTTTAAGACCAATTTGTTCGTCACAAAATGCACCATCATATGAACTTTGCAAATACTTAGTTCATATTTTAAAAAACTTAACCAAAAACTCAGCTTACAATGTAAGAGACGCAGTGGAATTTAAATCAAAGGTAAATAATAAGAAATTAGACAATAATGAAATTATGGTATCATATGACGTAGTATCGCTATTTCCGAGCATAAATTCAGCACCACAAATAATAGAAAATAAGTGGGACATATTACAACCCACAAAAATACCAAAATACCGTTATTTTAAATATGAAGAACGAATTTACGGACAATGTAAGGAAATGCCGATGGGATCACCTGTATCACCAGTTGTTTCCGATATTGTTATGGAGGAGTTACTGGATCAATCCCTTACAAAATTAAAAATAAAACTTAGATTATTAACAAAATACGTAGATAATATATTTGCTATCATAAATAGAGATACGGCAGAAGAAGTTCTAAATGTTTTAAATGCGTTTAACCCACAAATACAATTTACAGTGGAAATGGAAAGAGATAGTAAATTACCATATTTCGATACAATTGTTAGTAGACACCAAAATATGATGACAGTCAACTGGTATCAAAAACCCACTGCATCCGGTCGTCTGATTAATTTCCATTCCAAACATCCCAAAAGAATTATAATAAACACAGCAAATAATTTCATCAGACGAGTACTCACCATTAGTGACGATAGGTATCATGAGGAAAATTTACGGAAAATAAAAGAAATCCTAGACATGAACGATTTTCCGAAAACAATTATAAACAATTTAATATATAAAAAGAGTGACACAACAATAAGAAGAGAGACTAATACAAAGTATTATAAAGGACTAACATATATAAAAGGTTTTTCTTAAAGGTTAAAAAACTCAGATTTATATGACATTGAGAAATATCAACTTGCATTTAAGACGAATAATACTATGCAGAGCCTATATAGTAACACAAAGACGAAATTAAAGAAAGAGGACAAATGCAACGTTATATATAGTATTAACTGCAACGGTGACGGCTCAGGCACATAGAAATACGTAGGAACAACTAAAAATAAACTGAAGACCAGACTAACATCTCATAAATCAGATATAAGAATGAAAAACAAACCCATGGAGCAAAAAACTGCACTTGCGGCCCACTGTATAAAGGAAAATCATGTGCCAAATTTTGATAATGTAAAAATATAACAACAAGAAAACCATTATTCCAGGAGATTTACTTAAGAGATGTTACACATAATTGACGTTCCTACAGAGAAAAGACTTAACTATAAACAAGACACAGAGAAATGCGCTCAAATTTACAGAAGTGTGATTAACAAACGCAAGAAACAACATAAACAAATCAGTTTTCGCAGCTAAGGACTACAGACGATCGACATATTGAAAATATGTTAATTCAATCTAAGTTTATTTAATTTTTAATTTACATGTATACAACAGGTCAACGATTAAACTAAATATATATACAAATAGATATTTTATATATGATGAGAAATTTTATTTTCAACAAAAAGGATTACTTATGGGTTCTCCAGCATCACCAGTGTTAGCAGACATTGTTATGGAAGAGTTGTTAAATACATGTATTACCAATCTTAATATTAAACCTAAATTTATTACAAAATACGTAGATGATTTCTTTTGTATTATATCTGAGAATGGAATTGAGGATATGCTAGATATATTAAATAGTTTTAATAGTAACATTAAATTTACAATTGAAAGAGAATGTAATTTAGAGTTGCCTTATTTAGATATATTAGTTATGAGAAGAGATAACAATATAGTAATGGATTGGTATCAAAAGCCAACAGCTTCAAGTAGGATAATTAATTATTACTCTAAACATAGTAAGAGAATTATAATTAACACAGCAAAAACCTTGATAGAAAAAGTCTTAACAATTAGTGATAACGTATTTCATATAAAAAATAGGAAGAAAATTAGAGAAATCCTTATTGAGAATGATTTTCCAGAAAAGTTAGTTTATAGTTTAATAAATCAATATAAGAAAAATATAACAAATAATAACACAGAACTAAAATTATATAAATCCTTAATTTATATACCAGAAATGTCAGAGAGACTAGAAAAATCAAAAATATTTGATACTCAAAAATATAAAATGGCTTTTAGAACATATTGCACAAACAATAAACTGTTCAGTAAAATGAAAGATAGCGTAGAAAAATGGGATAGGTCAAATATAGTTTATAAAATAACATGTAAAGATAATGGATCTGTCAATTGGAAGGAGGTATACATAGGTACAACAAAGAATAAATTTAAAACCAGAATAGCAGGACATAAGAGTAATCAAAAATATAGACACATTAATTTTGAAAAAACTGCATTATCATCTCATTGTTTTAAATTTAATCACTATCCAGACTTTGAAAATGCATCAGTTTTAAGAACAGAAAACAATTATAAACAAAGACTTTTGTTAGAAATGTCAGAAATTATGAATATATCTGTTAGAGAAAGAATGAACTTTAAAATAGATACTGAAAATTTAGCTCAGAACTATAGATGTTTAATTCATAGAAATTAAGTTATTAGTTTATGTTAATTTATTCACACAATATATATAATATTTTTACATATGCATGCATGTTTACAATTAAAAATCGATAATAATGATTATTATGTTAAATTATTTGCGCTGTATGCATATGTTAAGATCATATATATTGTACATATTAAGATCATATTGATCATAGTTATTCTTGTATTATGTTAAAATTTTTTTATATTAATAATATCAATTACAAGACATTAAAAGAATTGTTTGTTAACACATACACATCATTTTCATTACATTATTATATAACTAAAATTTATAATATTTATGAATTTTGTAGTTAGTATGTTTTAATATTTAAAACTAACTAATTTATACTTTTTATACATTTTAGAGTTAGTATTTTTTAGTATAAAAAATTTTTGATTTATGTTGTTAAAAAAATTTTTATATATATAATTGAAAAGAAAATTTTTGACAATATAAAATAATTTCCTGAAGAAGCTAACCGAAGGCTAGCGAAATATCGAAATATATACTAATATAAAATAACCTCAAAACTCAAACAAATCTATTAATTACTAAAATTTATAAAAAATAAATTGCTTTTAAATACATAAATATATATGGGTGTGTTTTATTCAATATCTTTGGTTATTTCATAAAGAAATTTCAAACATAAGTGGCCACAATTATATGTATTAAAGTTTTGATATTGATTGTGGTTGTTTTTAATATCTCTACCTAAATATTTGATTAATTCTAAAGGAGGTTGTTAATTTCTAAAGCTATCGAATGAGTACCTGGGCCTGTTGATAAATCTAAATTGATTATTCCACACTCTACAGTCGTTGGTCGTTTTGGTAGCGAATCCAACATAAAAACTCCTCTGAAGTGTGGAATATATTTTGAAAATTTTCTCAGATCAAATTCTAATAATGGTCTGTTGGGCAGCATATATAAAAGTTTTTTGATTGATCTTTGCAAACAAGTCCATAACCGTTTTTATATGGTTTAAGGTGTAGTCCTTCTCGCACCGCAATGGACTCCTTTGCTTTGTTGTGTCTAGTGGCTTCCCCAAGTTGTTTTTTTGTATTCTTTGTTGCATTTACAGATTTAGCTATAGCGGCACCTCCAGTTGCTAGACTACCAAGTGCAACTAGAGCAGTTAAAATCGGTATTATTGGCAAAAAACCACCAATTTTTTAACATATATAATACGTGGTATTACAACACTAGCTTTTTCCCCTTAAGAGATTTACTGCTAGCTTTACGAGAAATCTTAATGGCTGAATTAATGTCTGGTGGTTTTTCCTTCTTCAATATATTTGTTGCTGATTTAATTTATTTTTAATTGTTTTATGAAACAGTTTTTTGTCATTTATACGAATGCGTGGTGATGGTCTTTTCACTGTATTCCTTTTTTTTTTTTTTGCTGCAACACCCATACCAAGTTTAGTTTTTGCTTTCATTGCGTTGGTGACTATATATGCAAATGTTTTTTCTGCAAGATTACTATCTTTTGAAAGAACTCTTTTACAAGCTTTATTTTCAAGAATTTTGTCAGCTTGATGTCTGCTCTTTAAGTCTTTATTTTTCGAATAAGCTATATCTTGATTTTTGCAAGCAGCATCCAATAAGTTAATTCCTTTATCTCCTCCATCTAAACGCCTTTGTAGTCTTGTGCCAGGTCCACAGTGCTGATATGCAGGAAGATGTAATTCAAAAGGTAGAGAATTTACAGCTTTATTTATTAAACCTTCTCCAACGATAGTTTGCTTGTGACTAAAACTTTTGTTATAAAGTACAACCATATTACTTTAATCTACAATAAAAGATATTGTTTGCGAATTTCACAAGTAGTTATTAAAATGCGCTTCGTAAAACAACACAAAAATATTTTGGTTCGTAATGCTGATATTTGTTCAAATGACAGTAAAAAAATAAGACTTAGTTCCTTGTTACCAAATTCTACTCGAGCAATAATTGGTGGTCCTTCAAATTGTGGAAAAACTAGCGTAATGATTAGTTTGCTGGAAAGTTTAAAAATATTTACTTGTACTCATAATCTTTATATGAACCTAAATATGAGTATCTAAAGAAATTAATTTCACCAATAAAAAGAATGGGGTACCACACATTCGTAGATAATGAGTACGTTGTTCCTCCTAGTGAAACCAAAAGCAATTCAATTATGATTTTTGATGAAGTTGCATGTGAAAAGGATCGTCATAAGAACGTAGACTCATTTTACTTATGTCAAACTTACTCACGGATTCCAAAACATTTGATAAGAGATAATGCTAATGTTATTATTACGTTTAAACAAGATGCGACAAATATGAAACATGTATATGATGATCACGTTGCCAGCGATATGAACTTTGAAATGTTTCAACAAATTTGTAGAGAATGTTGGAAGGAAAAATACGGATTTTTGATGATAAGTAAAGATAATGAACTAAACAATGGTCGTTATAGAAAGTCATTTGATTACTTCATCATACTATAATTTACTGTTCATCAAATATACCTTTCAGTATTTAATCTGGCTTTACATGTGATTATTGTAACTAATCAGATAAGCTGACCTGATAACCTGATCTGATAACTGTTAAACTGACCTCATAACCTGATCTGATACCTGATAAGCTGATCTGATACCTGTTAAACTGATAAGCTGATCTGATAGCTGTTAAACTAACCTGATAAGCTGATCTGATACCCGATAAGCTGGTCTGATACCTGGTTAGCTGGTATGATAACCTGATCTGATAAACTGATCTGTTTCCTATTGAACTGACCTGATAGCTAAAACGAATGAACAAATTCTTAAAGACTTGGTGACTACAAGAAATATTTTGAAGAAAAAGCTTCGAAGTATAAAAACTGGTGAAATAAATACACATGAACAATTAAGAGATACATTCAAGCCTATCATAGAACCTTTAAAAGAATTTATCAATAGTTCTTAATACGTTGGCAGACCGCTTAAAAGAGAACCGAGTGATAAGTAAACTGGATTTGATGACAGTGAAAGTTTTCATTCCCAAAATTCAACAATAAAATTGGAAACGAGTACGCCCAAGAAACTAATTGAAGAAAAAATGTTTTAACAATCAAACAGTAAAAGTAGCAGTGATTATGATGAAGATGACTTTTATTCACAAAATTCTAATAATGTAGAAAGTTATCCTGACTTATCACTATTGCATGCGAGAAATGAACTAGATACTAACTATGGTCCACATAAAGATAATAATAATGAATGGAGATTTGATAAAAGCACCATCGAGTTAAATCCAGATAAGATACAGGTTGGTGGATAAATATGGGCTCTCGCGCCAGGACTTATTTCTTTAATGTTGCATAAAACACCAAAAAACTATGACAAATTTGAGCTTGAAATCTATATTAAAATATTACTTACTACCAATGCTCACAGGAGAGACTATAAGTCCGATGGTCAAAGGAAGCAAGGCGCATAAGTACAAACATATTATTGGAAAACTTTTCAAAGGAGAAAATAATACAAGCTCATCAGATGTAACAAAAACTAATTATTTAGGAAGGGGTTTTATAGAGTTTAACCCTCATAATCCAAGCTATATATACTGGGATGATCCAAACGAATTGGTAGATCGACTTAGACTACTGCTTGCATCATACTCTGCAGGCCATACTAATCACAACAACGAAATTGTGTCAATTATTGAAGAACTACGTGAAGCAAATATAATTGTATAAACTATATACATACATATATTTTTTATATAAAGCATGTTCGTTACTAAATTTGGGCATTATATTAACGATAGAAGTGAAGTAATTTCAACCAAAAATGCACCTAAGTTGTTGGGCTTCTTTATGGATACGAACAAAAACATTGATGTCCAATACAAGAGAATCAAAAATGTTGCAAATGCTCTAGACGAAAACGATGTTATCAGTAAATTGTTTCTGCGAACTGAACTCAAAAAACAGCTATAAGAAGTAGCTTTCCAGTTAGAAAATTTTAATGCTCATTTGCAGGATATCAATAACAAAGTGGATGATAATAAATCACTTTTTGATAAGGAAACTGAAGAGCTACGAGAAAAAATTTATAGAATAGAAAATTACATGTTCTTATTAATAGCTGAAAGTGCACGAAGTAGATCACAACACACTTAAAACAGCGACTGTAAAAATAAAATGTCTTCAAAAAAAATATTTTAATTGAATTGCATAAGCAGGCTCGAAAACGTTTTGTATGTTGCGACGTAGAGTTGTGCTGAAAGAAATAGATGATCTTTGGCAAGCTGATTTAGTTGAAATGGGAAATTATTCCTTATACAATAGAAATTATCGATTTTAGCTAACTGTAATTGGTACATTAACAAAATTTGCTTGTGCAATACCTTTGAGAAGAAAGAATGCATTTGAAACAACCCAGGCAATGGAGAATATTTTCAAATTGGGACGAGTACCGAAAAACTTGCAAACAGAAATTTTTAATAAACATTTCAGTCAGTTGATGAATAAATACTATATTAATCACTACTCAACATATAGCACTATAAAAGCCTCAATAGTAGAACGATTCAACAGAACATTAAAAGAAATGATGTGGAAAGAATTTAGCTTTAATGGTTCATATAATTTTATTGATATGTATAGAGATTTACTTGATGCATATAATAGAAAAGTTTATCGCACCATTAAAATGTCACCGATTAAAGTAAATTCAACAAATGAAAAACAGCTTTTAAATACAGTGTGCAGTCGATTAAAGATGTACAAAATGTCAAAATTTAATGCACGAGATCATGTACGCATAAGCAAGTATAAAAACATTTTTGAAAAAGGTTATACTCCGAATTGGACAATAGATATCCAAATACATATCTAGTTGAAAATGTTCTCAAAACTAAAGGATATAAGGTGCTTGTCAAGTGGCTGGGCTTTGGCAATGAGTACAATTCTTGGATAACCAAAGATGAGATATTGTAAATGGAAGAATACAATAAATAAAAAACAACAATAACAATGGCATCAATATTTAATTTTAGTTTAAAATAAGTAAATAAATAATAAATACGAAACTGATTCTTATAAGTTATACTGTGTGTTTAACATCATTTATTTATAATCAAAGAGTCACAATGTCAATAACATTGACTCTGAACTCCAATTATTAGAGCCATCTGCTAACTATTATCCACCTATTGATTTAAACGGAACCTATGAATGTGCTCTAACTGATTTTCATTCATACAACAGTATTCCGAATGTGGGTGTCTATAACAATATATTTCATATCGGTGAACTTGTAATTGAAATACCGATCGGATCTTATGAATTAAATGATATAGTTGACTATATAGAAGAACAATACAAACGATATAGACCAGAAAATAAAATTTTGATTAAAGCTAATAACAATACAATGCAAGTCGAAGTCAGCAGCTCTAAAGAACCAATATATTGTAATAAAGAAAATACAATAGGTAGACTTTTAGGATTCAATAGCAGTATATTAACACCAAACAAATAATATTAGTCTGATCTTCCAATGAATATCTTTATGGTGAATATATTGAGGATTGAAGGCAGTATTGTGGTTAACACTTATATAAATAATTTTAAGGCTCATACACTACATTAATTTCCGATTAATGTATCTACTGGATATAAAATAGTAGAGATTCTTATTTATTTGCCAGTAAACTCTAGAGAGATAAGTTCACTAGCTCTTCGCGTGGTTGCTCAAAACGGCGACTTAATTAATTTCTGAGGAGAGGAAATCACAATACGAATACATTTAAGGACAACTAAATAATGATAATATACAACTCGAGTATATCGAAGAACACTACAGCAACATCTAATCCTCAAACATTATAACCTAAGCAACAATTGCAAAGATCTGTTCGTCAAAAATCACTTACAACAGCAAACAAGAGTTTTCTCAAGTCATTGAATCTTAAACTGAAAACAAAATGAGTTCAATAATAGACGTTTTAGATAAACCAATATCTGACGAAAATATAATCAAAAAGGATTATCACACATACATATATGCTATGAACTAAATTGATCATACAAGATATTTGGGAGCCACCAGTACCATAAAAAATTTGGTTTCTTTATCACCTAAAAAAGCGTTGTGTTGCAAAATGCTGGATGGCATAAACTTGATTATATAAATCTTCAAAATAGACATTTTAATCAAACTTCTTTTAGGACTCGCTGAAGACTACAACGAAGTTTTAATAATTGGTAAATATGAGTTGATACTCTTGCGTAGTAAGAACGATGAAGATCTTGTACACTCGAATGTTTCCGCTGAGAATGTGAAACTTACAATTTCACTAATATCATGGAGGATTCGACGTGTTCAATTATTTGATTATAGTAAATTGAATATGATCAAAATACTTAATAATGGTGTTGCCATACCAATGGCATTCCGTAGATGGGATTGTCATATGAATCTACACCTTAATACGGGGACCAATCACATATGGAATGTTAAACTGGCCGCTAATAAGGAACGCCCCCGTTTTGTGCTGATTGTCTTTCAACAAGAAAACAAGTTCGTTCATTGTGATCTTACTAACTTAAAAGTACATTTGAACTCAACCTCTTACCCATATGACGATCTTAATATAATATTCAAAAATGAGCGCTATGCGATTCTATATGATATGTACCTAAGATTCCAACAAAGCTACTACATGAAATAACCCCAACCTCTTCTAACTAGTCAAGAGTTTAAAAATAACGCTCCAATTATTGTAGTAGATATCAGTCACCAAAGCGAAACGCTCAATACCGGACCAATCGACATAAAGATTGAATTTGAAACAGAAACTAATATTCCAGCAGAAACATCTGCTTAATGCGATCTCATTCATGATCGCATAATAGAATATATCCCTATCAAAGTACAAGTTCACAAAATCTTTTAAATGGCTAATAATATTTGTATGGACGTTCAAGGACTCAAAAGTAATTCGAACCATTTTATTGTAAAAGAACTATCTGTCGTATTCAATAGAAATTAATATATTCATTTCATAATAAGACTACCTTTTAAATTCGAATGCTTATCAACCAGGAAGCAGAGAAAAGCAGTTGGGTTAACGAAAAACTATCATCATATTAACTGGGATGATGGATCAGTCTCATTTCAAAGCGTTCGAAATTTTTTAAAATCTAATATGAAAAATTCACAACTATATGTTAAAGGTGAAGAGAAGAAAAAATGACTGGAAGAAATGATTCAACAAGAAGTTTTCAACATTGAAGATATTGGTTGCATCAACTTTAAGAAAATGGAAGAAAAATATCCAGAATATTTTTACTGTAACTATCATACGCATGGAACTTGCGCCTTAAGAAATTCTATGTTCCTATCTAAAGAAATGTCTAATTCATTATTCACAAGGCGTACACAGCATAAATGTCACGCTCACGTATGGACGGACAGAAGTTCCCACGCTCACATATGGACGCACATGTATTCTCAAGGTCACATATGGATAGACAGAAGTTCCCACGCTCACATATGGACGCACATTTATTCTCAAGGTCACATATGAATAGACAGAAATTCCCACGCTCACATATGGACGTACATGTATTCTTAAGGTCACATGAACAGACACAAATTCCCACGCCTGCCCCAACATTATTTTAAAAAAACAACAAAAATGTAGTCTCCCTTATTAAACCGTGGAAAAAAATACATACACACACACACACACACCAAAATTTTGATGAAATTTGAGAATTTTGAAAAATTTTGCTGAAATTTGAGAATTTTGGCAATTAAATTTAAAAATTTTTAATTTAATTGCTGAAATTTTACAATTATAAGTATCCTGGCACATACAGTCTACAACTATTAATGTGAGTCACCGTGCTCATTTTATGATAATAGTGCCTTTTTAATTTGATGACAATAACAAAATAAAATTTTTGATTGATAGAAGGGCTGAAATTTCTGTTTGCCATCATCAAAGTTTAAATGTAATAATAAGCTTTCAGATATAATTCTAACTGCAGCAAATGGATCAAATATTTTTACATTTGGAAAGCAAATACTTAATTTAGATATAGGGCTTCGACGTGAATTCCCCTTTATTTTTCTAATTGCAGATACCTCTTAGCCCATTATTGGCGCTGACTTTCTTCACAAATATGGTCTTCTGATAGATGTGAAACATAAACGGTTAATTGATCCATTAACGAAGTTGTCGGTAAATGCATATTCAGATATATGCAAAGTTTATCTTCCTAAATTATTTGCTATGGATAATCAATATACCAAACTATTGAAACAATATCCTTCCTTAATATCAGAACCAGATTACTCAAAGCATATTAAGCATTCTACTATTCATAGATTAGCAACAAACGGGACTTTGCCTTTTTCAAAACCATCAAATTCTAATGTAGCTTTGCCTTTACATTTAGTTAAAAAAAAGATCCAAATGACTGGAGGCCATGCGGTGATTTTAGGAGACTAAATGTTGTAAGAATACCAGATAGATATCCTTTAACCCATATTCAAGATTTAAATATAAATATGAGGAATAAAAGTGTATTTTCTAAATTAGATTTGGTTCGAGCATATCACCAATTACCAATGGCACAAGAAGATATATTTAAGACAGCTATCACAATACCATTCGGAATGTTTGAATTTTTACGAATGCCATTTGGGCTGAGACACTCTGCGTAAACTTTTCAGAGATTTATTAACGATGTTTTCAATGATTTCGATTTTGTTTTCGTTTATATAGATGACATACTAATATATAGTGAAAATGAGCTACAACATGTTTCTCATCTACAAAAAGTTTTTGAACGATTAGATGTTATGGCTTAAGTATCAAACCTAGTAAATGTATTTTTGGAGTTTCGAATGTAGATTTGTTTAGGACACAACATTTCAAAAGATAGAATTATGCCTTCTGAAAAGAAAGTATCATCAATTCGCAATTTTGATCGTCCAAAGAACGTAAAGCTGCTACAGAAATTTATAGGTATGGTAAATTATTTTCATAAATATATTCCTCATTTAGCTAGTTTTACTTCTCTTCTGCATGACGTGATTAATCATGCGTTAAGAAATAAGAAAAGAGTTCTAGAGTGGAATGATGATGCAATCAAAGCTTTTGAGCATATAACGGAGTCTTTTTTCTCCAGAGTTTTATTAAATCATATCAATAAAGAAGCGGAACTTACTTTAACGGTAGATGCTTCGAACATGGCAATCGGCGGAGTTCTACAACAAATTTATAATAAAACTTCAGAACCATTAGCTTTCTTTTCTAAGAAACTTATATTATCTGAAAGAAAATATGGTACTTTCGATCGAGAATTGTAAGCGATTTACCTAAACATTAAAAATTTTAGATATTTTTCAGAAGGGAGGAATTTTGTTATATATACTGACCAAAACCCTCTGTCCTCTGCTTTGCAATCTAAAACTGACAGAAGTCCACGACAGATAAGGCATTTGGAGTATATTTCTCAATTTACAAATGACATTCGGCACATTAATGGTTAATCCAATGTGGTGGCTGATACACTATCCAGGACATTTGAAATAGAATCATATGAAAATGCAAAGCTTGAATTCAAAGTTTTATTTAATGAACAATAGAAAGATAAAAAACTTTTAGTACTGCATAAAATAGTAAAGTTACCTATTAGTAACGTAGAGATATGGTGTGAATGTGCTATGGGATTACCAAGACCTTATGTGCCTATAAGTTTAAGAAAAGTTATTTTCGAAAAATTGCACTATATTTCACATCCGGGTATAAGGGTAACCCGAAAACTAATAACTCGATGTTGTTTTTGGCCAAATATGAATAAGGAATTGAGTACGTGGTCAAGAGAATGTTTGGATTGTCAGAAATCAAAAGTTAGTAGACACACTAAGTCACCTGTAGAAAAAATAAAGATACCTAGAGGTAGATTTGAGTATATACATATGGACATAGTTGGACCTCTACCTGTTTCATGTGGTCATCGATACATTTTCACTATAATTGATCGACATACTCATTGCCCTAAAGCATATCCTTTAAACGTAATTACAGCATCTGATATAATTGACATCTTTATGAGAAACTATGCGCTTTGGAGTGCCACTAAAATAACTATAGATCAAGGTAGGCAATTTACATCAAGAATGTTTAAAGAATTAGTGAATAAGTTAGGTTCTTTTAGAATTACGACTTCTCCATATCATCTTCAATCTAACGGTATGATTGAAAGATTTCATAGAAAAATAATCAATTTGAATTTTCTAAATAAGATTTTGGGAAAAAAACTAGCACAATTAAAATTAAAATTAAAATCAGCCTTAATGGCTATGGGAAAATCAGTAGATTGGTCTTATGAGCTTCCGCTGACCCTGCTAGGTATTCGTTGCATGTATAAAGAAGATTTATGTTTACTGGGAGAAATAGTCACTATTCCTGAGAATTTTGATGCTTCTGATGTTTTGTATAAATTAAAAAACCATTTTAAAAATGTAAAATCTAATTTAACTCATCACAATGATACTGAATGCGGTATTTATGTTCCTAAGAAGCTTAAGGACTGTAAATATGTTTTTGTGTGTTGTATTCACAAGCGTGCTCTACGACGCTCAGTGGCACATTTGAAGAGATGGCGGCCAAAACTCTTAAAAAAATTTTATTTTTTGTGTCATCGATTTAATTTTTTTTTATAAAAAAGTAAACCCATAGAAACCTCGAAATCCAGAAATGTAAGTTTTTATTTCGATTATTTCTCTTCGAATAGGGTGATCAAATTCGCGCTTTTTTTTAAGAGAAGCTGAAATTCAAAATATTTTAGAAAATTTTTGAACTTCATCTGGGCATAACTTTTTTGGTTTTATACATATTTTTGGAAAATTTTTTTTCTCCACACAATATCATTCCTTAACTTATAAAATCGGTTAAAAAAATCTTGCCCTACTTTGCTCGAGTTCCAGATTTGGGCATTGCAATATAGGTCCAAAATATACCCAAATCTCTATGTTCCGTGGAACGCAACTTTTTTTCTGCGAAAAACTTCGTAACATGACTTATAACGTGTTATAATACGTACTTTGAGCTGTTATTACATGCTCATTTTTTAAATTTATATTTGCGTCTCTAGGAACTACAATGATTTTACTGCTTGTATGTCGGATATTTTAGGTATAGGAGTGTGGTATATCTGCATGTGTATTGTGTGTATGTTTTTCTTTTCTTCGAAGAAGTTTTATTAATGAAAAGGGTATAATAAAAGACTGTTATTATAAAGCATTAAATGCATTTTTGTAATTAAGGCCATCAAAAAATGTATAGTTACATATAAGTGGGGGTAGGTACATGAGTTGTTGTACTTGGACTGATATATTCGACCTTTGTTATAAATTTTTTGTGTACCCAGGTAGATGCTGCTCATATAAAGGTTAAAATACGATAGACAAATCAGGTTGCCTTGAATATGAGAATGAAATAACAAAAGAGAATTGAAGTAAATTGTCGATACAAGCATGTCATGTGCTAGCTTCTTTCTTCTCTCTCTTTTAAACACATACATGCTTCAAGAAAACGTGATGTCTATAAAAACAGAAAAAATTAATAAAGATGATCAGTATTGTCAAAACGATGGCTAAGTTCAGTTATAACGATCTTGCTAAAATTTATTTTGAACAAAAAAGCAAAAACGATGTTATATTACACATTTCAAAAGACCCTTATTTTGAGTTGTGCGACCATTTAAAAAAAATTTATAATTTTTTAACGCGATTAAGCAAACGGTATAATGAATGTTATAGAAATAAGGAAAAAAAATTTAATTGCAACAAACAATGGCTTACAAGCGAACTTGTATTTGGAAGCCAACCAAAACCAGCAAATGTGGGCCGACCTGCCAGACCAGTTGAGGAGTGTAGTGAAAGGTCCCGAAGACGACAGCTGCAATACATTAATGAAGAATTTTCTCAAGAAATAATTAAAGATATGTACGTTTTTCCATCAAGTAGGACCAACAAAAAATAAAACTAAAAAAATTGATATAATAGAAAATGTAATGAGAGCGAGCCCCAAGCATGTAAAAAGGATTTTAAAGAGCATTCCAACACCAACCGATGATAAAAAATTTACATCTGAAGAAGCATTTTCAATATTTCTGGACTTAAAGCTAACAAAATATCAGTACATGGAATTGCGAAAGCGGGCAATTGGAAAACATTACTCCATTTATCCAGAATATAGAGATTTGGTTTTAATTAAAAAAGATTGTTTACCACCACAAAATTCTATAAACATTAGAGAAAGTTCAGCAGAGGTGGTATTGCAAGACATACTAAATCATACTGCGGAAAGATTGTTGAATACATTGGACGCAGATAATATTAAAAAGCTTGGTGACTGTATCCTAATATTATATAAGCAGTATAATGCAGAAAATATATCAGATTCTGACTTATTTATGATATCTTTTGTTCCGTTAAGACTAAAAACAAATAACATTAATTTTGGGCCCTCTACTAGCAAAGAAACCGATATTGACATATGGAAAAACGAAATACCTTCCTCAACATAATATTGCAGACCAATTAAATTTGCTTTTAAGAAGGAAACGAAGTATGTAATATTAGAAGAAGTATCTAAACTTAAACAACAAATAGATAAACTTCAACCGATAACTTTGCTACTTAACGATCAAGAGATTGAAATAAATTACCAAATGTTACAATGATAGATGGAAAAGTTGCACAGGCCATAACTGAAACAAAATCATCTTCGAGCTGTGTTATTTGCAAAAAAATGCAAGCCAATTAAGTCAACTTCCAACAGAAGACACTACTTTCCAAGAAGCCTATGAGTTTGGCTTGTCCCCACTCCATGCTAAAATTCGATTTATTGAACACATATTAAAGCTAAGCTATGATTTAGATTTTAAAGGAACAGTACGAAAATAAAGCCAAAAGAGAGGCAAAAAAGAAACACGTACAAGAAAAATATTTAGAATTGGGTTTACTGATCGATCAGCTAAAGCAAGGAGAAGGAAACACAAATGATGGCAACACAGCAAGAAAATTTTTTTCTGATCCTGAAACTGCTGCATCTATTACAGGAGTAGATTTTGAATTAATAAAACGTTACAAAATCATACTGCAGGTAATATCATGTAATAAAAAGGTAAATGCAAGAAAATTTGGTCAGTATACTAATGAAACAGCGAAACTATACAACGAAAAATATGATTGGAGGAATATGCCATCGACAGTCCATAAAATACTATATCATGGGGAAAACATTATTCAACACAATATGCTGCCGATTGGAGATTTTTCTGAAGAAGCGCAAGAAAAAAGGAACAAAGATTATAGATATTTTCACGAGCACAACACAAGAAAGATATCTAGATATAGTACCAATGAAGACCTCTTTAATATTTTACTGTGCACTTCTGACCTCTTTAATATTTTACTGTGCACTTCTGATTCATATATCTCCAGCATTCGACAAAAATGGAATTCCACCCCATGGAATTGGACAAAGACGCCAAACAGCTCCTTGAAGATGAACAGGAGACATACTTAGATGAAATTAAATGAAAAATGTATTCTATGCAAATTAACATAAAAATTAGAGCAAAAAAGCACAATAAATTTTGAAAATTTATAAAAGACATTATATTTTATTTGGAATAAAATGATTTTCTTAGAATTTATAATAAAACCTTTTTTCGGATATGAATCTCCTACATATCTGTTATGGATTTACGTTTAAAATATATTTAAATTGTTCATATAATAACATTTAAAGCTGTCGAACTTACATTTGTTAGTGAATTATGATAACCAAGGCTATTTTTTGAAATTTGACTTACAAGGGCCCTATGAGTAAATGTGGACAGATTGCAATAAAATTTCACAGGGATATCAACGACTAAAATAAAATTAGTTTTGCTAAATATAATATCAATATTAATATATTTAAAACAATTTTGAGCTTCAAACCCGTATTCTAAGTGGTCCATTGGAGAAGAGGGCTAAATATCAAAATAAAATGGAGCCAGGTGGATGGCTTAATTAAGTATGTAATTTTTTAGTTCAGGAACGTTACTATTTATAAAATGCAATGTTAAATCACTACATTCACAAATTTTTTTTAAGGCCGCTAATACCTATATTTTTAAAAATAAATTTTCAATCATATATAAGTGTACTTTAATATTGCCCGATTTTAAAATTAATACATCAAATTAAAGCTTAAGATGTCTTCTATCCAACAAAAAAAAAAAATTTTATTAAAAAATTTCAACCCAGTCAAAAGTTATAGAATTTTGACCGCCAACTCACAAAATGTGCCACTGTGCGACTTCCATATGAGAGACCTTACAGGGTTTTGAAAAAAATCATAATTATTTTGAAGTTGAAATAAACAATGAACTTGTAGTTATTCCTCTCGATGGATTGAAACCTGTTTTAACAGAAAAAACTTCTTTATGTCAAAATATATCTGACAAGCGCTCTCAACGAAATGTTAAGAGAGCCTAATTTAATTTATCAAGAATAAATTTTTTTTAAAGGGGAAGTAGTTGTAGGTATCTGATACTTTTATTACTTTAATTTTAAGATTTGATTTTCAAGATGTATGTTAATTTTATTCAATTTTTTTTATGAATAAGTTTTATTAATCAAGAATTTTCAATTGAATTTAGTTTTTTGTTAAATCAACACATCAAATAGGTAAACTTAAATAAAATATAATTAACAATTAATTAATTTAAAAGAAATTTTTAGTTTGAATAAAATTAACTACACACAGTTTACGATTTAATTTATTTTAATATTATTTTTAGCGGTACCATCTGGCGAAAATTAGACGCATTTACCATAGAAACCTTCGTCTGCTTATGCATAACAACTTTGCTTAACAACATTACATAATCAAATGCATAGTGTACGATTCAATTCATCATGCGCAACAATTTTGTTTGATCAAATGCAGAGTTTACGATTTAAATAATTTTTAGTAATTTTCAGTGTTGCCACCTGTCGGAAATTGCCATACCTCGGCTCATGCGCAACAAATTTGCTAAAGATCATAATAGGATCAAATGCATAGTTGACCATTCTATAAAGGACATACAGACAAACATTCTTATATATATCTAAGGTTATCCATTTTGCGGTTTGAAAAGTAAAAGTAAATAAAACACATTCAAAATATTTTTTTCATGATATCTCTTTTTTATTATAAAGTTTGAACGTTGATATTATGTGTGAAACACTACATCATTTAAATGACCACCACGCGAAGTGTTGCGAGCATTGATTCTTTCGAGGGCGGTGTCTCAGCCATAGCTTGACGAATGTTGGTTTTTAAGTGCTCAAGAGTTAAAGGTATATCTGCATAAGCACGGTCTTTCGCGTAGCCCTAAAAAAAATTCTAACGGTGTCAAATCGCATGATCTTGGTGGCCAGTTGATATCGCCACGACGAGAAATTACGCGGCCAGGAAATATATCTTGCGATAAAGCCATATTCGCTCGAGTTGTGTTGCATGTGGCATCATCTTGTTGAAACCACATATTCTCCAAATCGTATTTTTCAATAGTAGGCAAAAAAAGTCGGTAATCATATGACCATCGTTCCATCCATATGACAATCGTTCAATCGTCGTTTTCAAAGAAGTAAGGTCCAATCACACCTTCGGACCAAAGAGCGCACCAAACAGTGACTTTTTCTGGATGTAATGGCCTGTCTTCAATTACTTTAGGATTCTCAGAACCCCAAGTACGACAATTGTGTTCATTAACATACCCACCGAGTGAGAAATGTGCTTCATCGCTGAAGAAAATTTTGTTGGAAAAGTCGCCGTCCACCGCCTGTTGTTCCAGCACCCATTCCACGTATCTACGACGTTGTGAATGGTCAGCTGGCTTCAGTTGTTGTGTGAGCTGGACTTTATATGGATGTAGGTATAAATCCAAATGCAAAATACGCCATAATGTGCCGTAAGACAGTCCTTATTCCTGAGAACGACGAGGAATTGACACATTCAGGTCTTTGGCAACACTTTCCTTAACGCGGTATATATATATATATATATATATATATATATATATATATATATATATATATATATTATATATATATATATATATATATATATATATTTATATATATATATATATATATATATAAATTAATGTATACATGCATATACATGTATGTGTGTGTGTGTATAGTCAAAATAAGAATGACTTGTTCAAACCCATGAAAGGGGCCTAGAAAAAGATGCAGATTTAAGAGACTACTTAATATCGTCCATTCGTAGGGGTTGTCCATATATTATTCAGAATAAATATCTGCTACGAAACATAATCTTTTAAAGTTCCATATTTTTTCTTGCTTAAACAGTTGAATTATTTCAAAATTTCCTAAGAATATTTGAACCGATAAAGAATAATCAATTTTATTCCAATAACTTTGAAAAATTAAATGAAAAATGGTATTATATTTAAGAAGAGAACAATTAAAAAAGTTGTTTTCACAAATTGTTGACGTTGGTGATACGGCATTGAAAAACAAATCCGGTTCTTTTCTTGGATTTCTCCAAATAATTTAACTCATCTTCCATATTGTTAATGTTTCTTATTCGTGTATAATTTCTTATATTACCGAAAGACTTTTTAAAATCAGTGTAAGCACAGTCTTTTATTTCAAACTCTGAGACACATATAAAAAATTTACTATTGCATAAAAAGTTCCTTGAATCAAGAAATAATATTAAACTATTTAATTATTTGTTATGTTGTTCATTAATTGGAATTTTAAGGCTTCTGAGATAGTGCAGTTCTATAAAAGAGACACAATATTTTCTTGGCTTCTTAATTGTTATGGTTACAGTCTTCAAAGCGTTATTTAAATAAGATGACAATGAGTTTTCACGATCTCTATATATATAGACAGTTTCATACAAGTATTTTAAATTTTGGCTCCACATTCCCACTACATTAATATTAAATTAGTATTATTAGAAGACATTAACGAAAAACAAGACAAAAAATAGTTTGGCTTTATTATTTTTCTTACCGTTTAGCTGTGTGTAGAGTAGTGGTGGACTTTTAATCAAACCATTGTTTACTAGACTTTGACGAATGCGCACCTTAGCTAAGAGGTTAAAGATTTTTTTTTGTAATTATAGCGACTAAAATATGCAATTAAAAAATTAATTTAGGATAAACAATGGTCTTGAAAATCTTCAATGTCTTTTATGTCATCAAACATTTAAGGGGTATGGAGAAAATGTTATTAAGATGCGTTATGATACTTTGTATTCTAATATGAATATATTTAGTGATGAGGAGATAAAAGAGTTTTTTAATAGATTTAAAAACTATGTTTACAAAAATTAAGGGGATGGTTAGAATCGGAAGACAACAATGAAAACAAAAAAGATTTTAGTTTAAAAAGCATCGTAGCATGAGTAAATTGGTATAGCATATTCTTGCCATTAATTGTGAACGATACTTTGAGATTCATGTAGCATTAATCATTGCCAACACATTAACAGTAGTCTGCAATGCTAGACTACTTGCTCGTGATTATGAACTGGGCTAATATATTTAAAAGAAGGAAAAAAACGGCTATTTCGAGATGTTCGAACTAAAAACTTAAAAATAAATTTTAAAATAAGCTTAAAATAATAATAAACCAAACTACAATTATTGTTGTGAAAAAGCGTGAGCGCTTTGTGTCCTATTTCGTGTATATCGTGCGTTTGACTCTTTTTTCGCAATAGTACTTGGATATTTGTGCATAAGTGTTTTAAACTTAATTCATAATGAATATGTTTTGTTGTAGACCTTTTTGAATAAATTTGTTTTGTTTGTGATGTCCTTTTCGGCTTGAGGTCTTTTTTATATAATAAAATAATATTAAAATTTTTCTTTTAATATATATTTATTTCTCCGATATTTCGACCAACTCTGTTGGTCATCTTCAGGGAATTACAATTTTCTAATTGTAATTCCCTGTTATTTTTGTTTTTTTGTTTAGAAAATTGTAATTCCCTGAAGATGAATATCGGAGAAATAAATATATATTAAAAGAAAAATTTATTTTATTAAAGTATTAAAAGAAAAATTTTAATACTTAATTCATAATCTATTTTTAACTTTTTAGTTAGATTTTCTTAAAAAGCGTGTCTTAAGTATTTTTAAACTATATATTTACTGATTGCATTTTGTTTCTATTAATATGCTGAGTCACCCAGAGGTGCCGATTCAGCGCCTTTGGCGCTACATTTAACACTTTGAAACAAGCGAAAAGTGGCACTTATTTATCCTAGCTTTTTTAAGAGCGTTTTTCTGTTAAATATATTTTTTTAAACTATAGACATACATCATGTTTAACATCAGTTAGAAAGTGGAAGGTATTGAACGAATATACATATGTATGTAGCTATCTGGGATACAATTTTGAAAAAAGTTTGTTGTGAAAATGGAACTTGAATTCTGAGAAAGAATTAATATAAATCAATTTAATGGTGAGATCAAAATTACCAACACATTGAAATTTTCAAATTAAAATTTATTGTTAAAAAATACTTCATTACATGATACGCAATATATTATTACGTTTATTAAAGAATTTATTAGATGTGAAAACAAAATTGAAAAAATTGGTAATTGCTTCAATTATTTAAAATTAAAACAATATTAAAACAAAGAATTTTGATTCGTTGTTTGCTTTAAAAATTTTGTGACTAAAAAATGATTGTAATTAACTTTTCTTTTTCCAATGCAGAAATAGAAAGATCTTTCATTGTGATGAATCTTTTCAAATAAAATAAAAAAAAATAATGATACTTAACAGTGCGAATTCATTTATTGATATAAAATATAGTCTTAGAATTGGAAAGTTTTGTTGCGAAAATTTTAATATTTGTATGACCAGAAGAAGAATATAATTTCATGAACGAAACTATTTTAATCTTTGAAGAAGAGTAATTTTAATTTCAGAAATTTATTTTTCTATAACGCAACCTATATGAAGAACAGAAGCAATTACCAATATATAGACAAATAGTTATTTTAAATAATTTTACTTACTTATGCCCAATAAATCAGTGGATATTTATATAGTCACATACATGTAATGGAATCCCTATGAATTCATAATTTAATTTCCGTTCCCACAGATTGCCAGACACAATCGTCAGCACATTCTGTGTGAACGAAGTAGCTATTATGCATAATGTGCACATTAGTTAATTTTTTATTGTTCTTTCTCACTTATGCTGCCTTTTAAACCTTTGTAATTAGTTTTAAGTGTCAGTTTTTGAATAAACTCGAAGATAAACAGAACATTGTTTATTTTACACTTAATTGCGCAGTCGGTAAAAGGAAGAAAATAACAGTAACAGTGTTATTAAATTTATTGAAAAACGTTTGCTAAAACTGAGAAGAAAGAAAATAACAGTAACAGTGTTATTAAATTTATTACGTTTGCTAAAACTGAGAAGAAAGAAAATAACAGTAACAGTGTTATTAAATTTATTGAAAAGCGTTTGTTAAAATAAAAGTATTAAAAACAAACAAAAATCATCTTAGAAAAAACACGGTTATAAATAAAGTTTAGTATAACTTAAACCTAGTGAACAAGATATGCATAAACAAAATAAATTTTCGTAGAACAAGTATTTAAAACCATACAACAGCCTAAATCTACATCAAAACAAAATTATAATACACAATTGAAAAAAAAACCTACATTTAGAACAACCATCTGTGATGTGAATAAAAAAAAACTTGCTCAAACTAAAACTTATCATCATTACTCTAAAATAAATCGCTTTGAAAACTGATCAAATCGGCAAGTGCCAGTGGTTCTAGTGGGACAAAAAGCGAAGATACCAGCGAGAAAAGAAGCATTTAGACATCATCATTTATCATCAGCACCTAAATCACCACCACTACACAATTCAGCAGGACTGCTAATAAAAGGAAGTAACTTCAACATTTACCAGCCTATTTATTATTAACAAGTTAAGTACCTAGCGTTAAGAATACTATACAAAGGTTATTGTAACTGTTATAAAAATAAATAAGAAAAAAGAGAACAATAGGTTTAAGTGATAATAATGGAAAATTTTGAAGTAGCCAGGAAGTGCGTTTGTGCGGTGCAACAATTCAATGGAAACAGCGCAGATCTTCCGAATTTTATTAAAAGAATTGAAGCATTATCGTCTGTTATGGAGCCACTAAGCTAAGATATAAAAAGAATTTTGCTAGGGTACATTGAGGATCGGCTGGTGGGTAAAGCCAGAGATTCGCTCACAAGAAATGGCCAGGTGCATACATGGCTAGAATTAAGAACAATGCTCATAAGAGAGCATGGTGATCATACACCTAGAAATAGAATTCTTGATGAAATTGTACTATGTCGTTGTACCAATGGCATAGGGAATTTTTATAATACATTAAATCAGCTTTTAGTTAGGCTTAATAATTCGTATTTGTTAAATGATGAATTGACGGTAATGCAAGCAGATAGGAATAAAAATTTAGTGCTCGAAGCATTCAAACAGAATCTTCCAGAGCCTGTTAAGGGCATTATAATAGGTAGAAACCCAAGAACTATAGCAGAAGCTTATGCAATAATTGAACAAAATGGCTATTTAGAATTTACTGGACTTTCACTTAATTATAACAACAGACATACTAGAAGACAACAGTTTCACACTGATAACAATAGGAAAAACAAACCATTAAATCATTACCCAGTATTAAGAAATTCTGACTATCCACAACATAGCGGAAGCTCGCGATCTCCCAATAATTATCAACCGCATCAAGAGGATTTCAATAGAAACGCGAACCGGCCAAACCCTTCACAATCAAGGCAGAACAGTTTTACTAGACAACCAAGAACTTTTAACATATCGGAAAATATCAGAAACAGTAGAAGCTATCAAACCCAAGACATCGAACCAATGGACGTTTCAAGTAATTTTCAAAATTTTCGGATGAGTGGCCCCCAAGACACATGCCCTATATAGTTGTTGATAATCCAACTAGGAAACTTAGGTTTATAATTGATACAGGAGCACAACTTAGCTTAATTAACCCTGGCGTGTGTAACGAAAAATGGAAGTCACTAGTAAACATAACAATAAAAGCATGTAATAACAACATTCAGATTAATAAAAAGTGTACAATACCACTTTTTAAAGAGTTTGGTCTCGAAAACTACTATGCAGAATTTTTTGAATACACCTTTAGTGATAAATTTGATGGCCTTATAGGAAATAACATTTCGGCTAATTTAGACGTTAATATTTCTTATAAAAATCGGTTCATTTCAACTAATGACAGCATAATAAAATTATACCTGAATAAAGAAGAGGAAGAGTATTGTACTCGTTCTATAAATGAGACGAGCCAATGCATCCGTCAAGAAGCAAATATCTTTCATACTAATGCACATTTGGGGGATATAATGAAATACATACACGTGGATCACCTAAACGATGACGAAGTAAAAAAGCTAAGGGGAGTCCTTTCGAAATATACTAGCACATTTTATAAAAATAACGACGATTTGTCTTTTACAAATGAAGTCAAGCATAAAATTCAAACCGCCAACGATATCCCAATTTATACAAAGTTGTACAGATATCCTCAGGTGCATAGGGCTGAAGTAGACAAGCAAGTAGAAGAAATGCTAAGACAAGGAATTATCAGGCCCTCTCGTAGCCCATATAAAGCACCAATTTGGGTGGTGCCTAAAAAAAGAGACAATTCGGGCATTAAAAAATGGCGTGTAGTTGTAGACTATAGGAAACTAAACGCTATAACTGTAGATGATAAATTTCCCATGCCAAACATGGAAGACATGTTTGACAAATTAGGGAGATGAAATTATTTTACCACAATCGATCTGGCTAAGGGCTTCCATTAGATAGAAGTGGACCCTGAGGATGTTCCCAAGACGGCATTCTCCACTGCCACAGGACATTATGAATTCCTAAAGATGCCTTTCGGCTTGAAAAACTCTCCCGCAACCTTTCAAAGGATGATGAACAACATCCTTGCGGATTACATAAACAAAATATGCGTCATCTATCTTGACGATATCTTAATATTCTCGACATCTATAGAGGAGCATCTGAATTCTCTAAGACTAATACTACAAAGATTAAGCGTGGTAAGCCTTAAAATACAACTTGACAAATGCTCATTCTTACAGAAACAAACCGATTTTTTGGGACATTTGGTGACAGCAAATGGTATTAAACCAAACCCACAAAAGGTGGAGGCAATTCAAAAGATAAAATTACCAAGAACAGAAAAGGAAATAAAGTCGTTCTTGGGAATAACCGGATATTACCGGAAATTTATTAGGGATTACTCCAAAATTGCTTACCACATAACAAAGTATTTAAAGAAAGGAACAAAGATCAATACCACTGATAAAGATTACATTAATGCATTTGAGAAACTGAAAAAACTATTGATGAGTGATCCAATTCTTGTCTATCCAGACTATTCAAGGAAGTTCACACTTGTGACGGATGCATCGAATTTTCCTACTATAGTAGGACATTAAATGAACACGAACGTAGATACTCTACAATCGAGAAAGAACTATTCGCAATAGTAGCTGCAACAAAATACTTTAGGCAATATTTATGGGGTCGGAAATTTACTATTAAGACGGATCACAAACCGTTGGTATGGCTAGACTCACTGAAAGAGCCAAACCTAAAACTACAAAGGTGGAAAATTAAACTAAATGAATTTAATTATGACATCGTGCATGTTAAAGGCAAAAGTAATGTGGCAGACGGACTGTCAAGGTTGCCAAATTTGGAGGCTAATAGTAATGAGTTCATATCAGAAAAAGGAAGCCAAATATATAATAGCTCAAACTTGACGACAGTGCATAGCGCACAAGAAGACGGCTCTCTTCATATTTATGTAACAGAAAAGCCAATAAACGTTTATAAGAACCAATTGTATTTTAAAAAGCGATCAGTTGAAAGATTTTTTATGCGAATTAAGTATCAGAAAGTCCAAAATTTTATAACGGTAACGGAAGACAGCAATCTTCTTGATTCTAAAAAAAGTACTAAAAGATAGAGGTGTTATGTGTATCTTTTGTGAAGATAACCAACTTTTTGTACAACTTCAAGATTTGTATGTGAAATACTTCTCCAATAATAAAAATTTGAGACTACTTGGGTCAACAACAAAATTAGTAGAAATTTCCGACAAGGACGAAGCTTTACGCATAATAAAAGAAGAACACTTAAAAAGAAACCATCGTGGTATTAACGAGGTATTTCGGGAACTGAAAACAAAATACTATTTCCGGCTCAGGCACATGCAATAAGAAATACGTAGGAACAACTAAAAATAAACTGAAGACCAGACTAACATCTCATAAATCAGATATAAGAATGAAAAACAAACCCATGGAACAAAAAACTGCACTTGCGGCCCACTGTGCAAAGGAAAATCATGTGCCATATTTTGATAATGTAAAAATATTACAACAAGAAAACCATTATTCCAGGAGATTTACTTCAGAGATGTTACACATAATTGACGTTCCTGCAGAGAAAAGACTTAACTATAAACAAGACACAGAGAAATGCGCTCAAATTTACAGAAGTGTGATAAACAAACACAAAAAACAACATAAACAAATCAGTTTTCGCAGCTAAGGACTACAGACGATCGACATATTGAAAATATGTTAATTCAATATAATTTTATTTAATTTTTAATTTACGTGTATGTAATTGTAAATTTATTAGAAATAATCAAAAATTAATTTTAATGTTTATCATATATTGTTTTGTACCCAACAGTGTTCCCAGAAGATGAATAGCGAAGCTATTCGAAATATTGGGAAAAATAACATTAAATAAAGATTAAATAATCAAAAAATATTTAGTGTTTATTAATTTTTAAAAACCTGACCTATAGCCGAACGATAAAACAAGAATACTATTATAATACAACAGGTCAACGATTAAACTAAATATATATACATATGAACACGGAAGGCACACCGAATATCATCAACATGACTTTATATCGTAAAATAAAAATAAAGTATAACAAAAACACCATCAACACTGTTAGAAAGTACACCAAAAACAACAAAACGTTAGCAAAACTAAAATCATCGACATCTTTCTTGTTGAAATGCAAACATTCAGGTATTATACCAAATTTTATAAATAACATCACTAAAAATGTTTACACAATATACATGGTAAATAATAAAATACATCCAAACGTACATAGAATATTAGTTAAAATTATCTACAATTTTCATATAAAATTATTAAATTTATTAATACAACAAAAACACAAATTGCTTAATATACATAAGAAACAGAAAAACATCTTAACTGCGAAAGTTGATTCCCTATTGGACGAAGAGGACAGGACATTATTCTTTGAAAGTGAAAATACTTTATACGACAAGCTAAATAGGACACAAAAAGCTATACACATAAATAAATTTAATATTTTGAAAAATAAAGCTTTTTCAAAACTAAATATAACAAAGCAGAACGAATGGTTTATCAACAACACAGAAAAACAAGTACCAACAAATATACAGTGGCTACATGATACAAAGAAAACAAAGATAATGCAATGCGCAGGTCCGTTATGCTTGTATATGAATCAGCTGTTTTGTGTGACGTCACACCCTGTAATACATTTTTTGTGAGAAAGCAATTTATTTCATTTGAGCTAAAAAAATTAAATAAATTTACATTCTAATATTAAAATAAAAGTTTAACTTGTGAAAAAAAAAGTAAAATGAAGTGTAGTGTTGTAAATTGCAACAAAATATACAAAAGTAATGCGGCTGAATGCAGTTTTTTTCAATTTCCAACAGACAGTGCCCTTCGAAAGAAATGGATTAGCTTTTGTGGCCATAAAAGATTCAATCCAGATAAATCATTGGTCTGCATGCATCATTTTAAAGCGGAGGATTTCTTTGGGGTTATTCGCGCCAAAGGTGGTTTACATGATCATCCTGACCAGCAAGTTTTTAAATACCGCTTCAGGTCTTATTTACTTGGGAGAAATACTGGAGTTTTATCCGACTCAGCAAATGTTGAGGTCGACGACACCCCTAATCTCGAAACAGGCGGCAAACCTCTTACTGGTGACTTAAATTTAAAACGACATACTTTGAATAATTTACCTACTCTTCAATTATTTGCAGGATTTATTCTTACCAACATAAAAATTAATGATGAGACCGTTACCCAATCTGACAAGGTGGAAAGTGAAGACATTCCTAACGATGGCTTGGAGAACTTCGCTGGTTATATATGCCACAAGTTAAAAGACGTGGTTCCAAACATTGCAGTCCCAAGAGATGCAGAACCACTTTCTTATACTTGGGTGGACCATCTTAGCGAAGGCGGATTATCCAAGCCAACACAGGAAATGATGTCATACGAAAAAGAGTTAGACAAAATTTTTATAAAAATGAATGGAGATAATTTACTTATAACAAAAGATTTTTTTAAAATCCATCAAGAACACTCACAACACGTAAATTGTACTGAAAAAATTAAAAAATTATTTTTTCGTGCGAGAATGTACCTTAAAATAAGAAATTTAAATGAACAAATTAGTGAAGATTTAAGAAGTAGAAAAAGAAAATGGCATAAAACAATAAACTAGAATTTACTTCCTTACTATTTTGTTAAGTATGTAGTAAACAATAAATAAATTAACTTTAGTAATCGAAGTTGTCTTTTATTTCAATTTTAGAAACAAGATATAAAATACAAACAAATTTGAACTGTTAAGTCTTTGTTATACAAAGATTTTTAACAAAACGATTTATGAAAAAATAACTTCTTATACTTTTAAAAACATACAAAATAAATAAAAAACAATTTTGTAGTGGTCGCAGCAAAAAATAATAACTTTTTACAATAAAAAAATATGTAAACAAAATTTTTCCATGCCATTTACATGTGTTTGTGTGTCAGTGTTTATATTTATTTGAGGGTGTGACGTATATGCGCAGAAGAAATGTGTTTTTAAAATTTCTTTGCATTATCTGTTCTTCTTTGTATCATGCAGTGGCTACTCTCTTTAGGTCCCAAGTTTGCACTTCCAAGTACAAAGAGTACCTTCCCGCTTTTTAAATGTATAGCTGAGGGAGAGGATTGCATACAAACAATAAGCGACAGAGAAAAACAAGAGAATGGTAGAATTAAATTAACATCTCTTATAGACGATCATTTGAACAAAATAAAAACGAACCAAAGAGATAAATATATATTGAATACAGTGGGTCAGACGCGTCAATTTTTAAAGGAAAATGAAGATTTGTTAGTATTAAATTCTGACAAAGGAAACAAAACTGTAGTAATGACAAGAAATGATTATAAAGAAAAAATTACTCGAATTTTAAGTGACATGTGTACTTATAGACGTCTAAAAAGAGATCCAACATCAACATTACAGACAAAAAATATTACTTTAGTAGACAAATTATATAATTTAAATATCATAACATCTACGGAGAAAAATAAATTAAAAACAAGTACGTCTATAGCACCCAGAATATATGGGTTACCGAAAGTACACAAAATAGGAATGCCTTTAAGACCAATTTGTTCGTCACAAAATGCACCATCATATGAACTTTGCAAATATTTAGTTCATATTTTAAAAAAATTTAACCAGAAACTCAACTTACAATGTAAGAGACGCGGTAGAATTTAAATCAAAAGTAAATAATAAGAGATTAGACAATAATGAAATTATGGTATCATATGACGTAGTATCGCTATTTCCGACCATACCTATTAATTTAGCACTACAAATAATAGAAAATAAGTGGGACATATTACAACAACACACAAAAATACCAAAATACCTTTTCATGGAGTTACTAAAGTTTTGCATCAAAGACAGCCGTTATTTTAAATATGAGGAACGAATTTACGGACAATGTAAGGGAATGCCGATGGGATCACCAGTATCACCAGTTGTTTCCGATATTGTTATAGAGGAGTTACTGGATCAATCCCTTACAAAATTAAAAATAAAACCCAGATTATTAACAAAATACGTAGATGACATATTTGCTATCATAAATAAGGATACGGCAGATGAAGTTCTAAATGTTTTAAAAACGTTTAACCCACAAATACAATTTACAGTGGAAACGCAAAAAGATAGTAAATTACCATATTTAGATGCAATTGTCAGTAGACACCAAAATATGATGACAGTCAACTGGTATCAAAAACCCACTGCATCCGGTCGTCTGATTAATTTCCATTCAAAACATCCCAGAAGAATTATAATAAACACAGCAAGTAATTTCATCAGACGAGTACTCACCATTAGTGACGATAGGTGTCATGAAGAAAATTTACGGAAAATAAAAGAAATCTTAGACATGAACGATTTTCCGAAAACAATTATAAACAATTTAACATATAAAAAGAATGACACAACAATAAGAAGAGAGACTAATACAAAGTATTATAAAGGACTAACATATATAAAAGGTTTTTCTGAAAGGGTAAAAAACTCAGATCTATATGACATTGAAAAATATCAACTTGCATTTAAGACGAATAATACTATGCAGAGCCTATATAGTAACACAAAGACTAAATTAAAGAAAGAGGACAAATGCAACGTTATATATAGTATTAACTGCAACGGTGACGGCTCAGGCACATGCAATAAGAAATACGTAGGAACAACTAAAAATAAACTGAAGACCAGACTAACATCTCATAAATCAGATATAAGAATGAAAAACAAACCCATGGAACAAAAAACTGCACTTGCGGCCCACTGTGCAAAGGAAAATCATGTGCCAAATTTTGATAATGTAAAAATATTACAACAAGAAAACCATTATTCCAGGAGATTTACTTTAGAGATGTTACACATAATTGACGTTCCTGCAGAGAAAAGACTTAACTATAAACAAGACACAGAGAAATGCGCTCAAATTTACAGAAGTGTGATAAACAGACACAAAAAACAACATAAACAAATCAGTTTTCGCAGCTAAGGACTACAGACGATCGACATATTGAAAATATGTTAATTCAATATAATTTTATTTAATTTTTAATTTACATGTATGTAATTGTGAATTTATTAGAAATAATCAAAAATTAATTTTAATGTTTATCATATATTGTTTTGTACCCAACAGTGTTCCCCTGAAGATGAATAGCGAAGCTATTCGAAATATTGGGAAAAATAACATTAAATAAAGGTTAAATAATCAAAAAATATTTAGTGTTTATTGATTTTTAAAAACCTGACCTATAGCCGAACGATAAAACAAGAATACTATTATAATACAACAGGTCAACGATTAAACTAAATATATATACATTTCCCGGAATTATTGCAACTCATTACAAAATTTACAAATAATTGCAGGGTGTGCCAATTGGCCAAATTCGATAGACGACCAGTAAAAATTCCATACCAAATTAGCGAATCTCCTGGCAAGTTTAATGACATTGTCCACATGGACATTTGGTTCCTATTTCGCAATGTAATGTACTTAACGACATTAGACAAATTCTCGAAATACGCAAGTGTGCATAAACTGACTGACAGAACATGGTTGTCTATACTCACTCCAATTAGAGAAAGAATACGATTTCTAGGAAAAATGAGGAAACTTGTCTACGATAATGATAGGTGCATCCTTCATGAGGCCGTTACATTATTTTTAAGGGAAAATAGCATTGAAACTCACGTAACGACCGCACACCACAAAACAGGTAATTCTGATATTGAACGCTTACACGGTACATTGAATGAACATATAAGAATAATGGTAGCTGACAAAACAGAAACAAACGAACATACTGAAGACAAAATTCATAGGATAGTTACAATTTATAACAATACCATACATTCCACGACTAAATTGAGACCAATCGATTTCCTTGAAAAAAATTTCGATAAGGAGGAAATACAGCAACTTGCTGAGAAATACATGAGGCAGAAGACATGTAAAGTTAACAGGTTGAACGAAAACCGGGATACAAATTTTGACTTGACCGATACCATTGTACAAAATAGGGAAATACAAAAAAATAAACCTAAATACAAAAAACTCTCACAATACAAGAAGGAGGGAAACTATGTATTTGACACGAGTAATAGAAGAAACAAAAAATACTACAAAACCCAAATAAAACGCAGATTCAAGCAACAAGTTTAATGTCCCTTTTGCAGAATGGCTTTTCTCTCTGTTGTTTCCGGATTGATGTTGCTGACACACGTGGCAGGAAATCAAATTGAAACTTTACAAATAGCCCCCGAGAATGGATTTGTGATTTTTAGAATGGAACCCGATGCGGTGATAGACAAATACTTGAATGTACTGCACATCGTGGAAAAAGACAGAGGATAATCTAAGGAAACTCAACCTTGTTGACGAACATGATGTTGACCTGATCGAACGGGAAATTAAACTGGCGAAAATGTCTCTTGCTACATTGATTCCACAAGCGTATAAAAGCAATCGTGCAAAGAGAGGGCTGATTAACATAGGCGGATCATTTCTGAAAATGTTGTGGGGAACAATGGATGACGACGATGCAAAAGAAATTTACAACCATCTTCAAACATTAGATGATAACGCAAGACAGATAACGAAACAAGTCAACAAACAAGTGGAAATTAACAACAGACTCATTAAGAACCTTGATACTGTTGTGGAAAGCGTCAACAAGCAACAAAACAGACTTAACGCATTTTTGGGAAACATTACGACCAGAACAAATGAAGCACTTGATTTTGCAGAAAAATTTAAAATTATTTTACAGACATATGCCGACCTTAATATCCTAAATAGACAAATAGAAAAAATCTCCGATGTTGTCATGATGAGCAAACAAAATGTATTAACGCATGATATTCTAACGGAAGCAGAGAGGAGTAAATACAATATTACAGTTGAAACTCTACCTTATCTTAAAACAAGCATAATGTTCTTTGAAAATAAATTGGTATTTGTGCTTCAAATACCTAAGTTTGCAACAGAAACATATTTCAGAGCCCTTATTATACCCTTTCCAAATGACCAATACGAAGAGTTAGACTATCCGGTAGAAGAGGTTGTAGTACGGAGGAAAATAGTATACAAGAATACCGGGAAAATATTAGAAAAAAAGAATCTTGTGGTCCATGATAACAATTGTGTGCGTAATACTTTCCAAGAAAATAATGGTTGTAAACTTAAAATTAATAAAAAATCAATAATTAAAGAATTAAAAGCAGGTGTAATTATTACAAAAATAATCGAATTTACTAAAATAGAGCACAATTGTAACGATCAGCATTTCTATGTTAAGGGAAATAACATCATTAAGTTCGAAAATTAAAATTAAAGATTTTACGTTTGAAGATTTATTTAATAAGTTTAATCATGGGGTTATTATACATTTGAATTATGTAAACTTTACGAAAACCATAGATAACTTTACTTTAGAAGAACTACATACCCAAAGCATTAAGAATCGAGAAACCATAGAATACATTGAATTTAAGAATAATATAACACACGGTTCTACTGTAACTTTCATTGTTGTTTTACTTATAATTATTATAATTTTAATTGCTAAGATTAAATGTTGTAAGGTGAGAAAGAGCAAAATCGAAATAAAAGTAGAAGACCGCCCTGATCCGTTTGCCCGTAGAGCAAACACTAAGGGTGGGGAAGTCACATACATGTAATTGAATTCCTATGAATTCATAATTTAATTTCTGTTCCCACAGATTGCCAGACACAATCGTCAGCACATTCTGTGTGAACGAAGTAGCTATTATGCATAATGTGCACATTAGTTAATTTTTTATTGTTCTTTCTCACTTATGCTGCCTTTTAAACCTTTGTAATTAGTTTTAAGTGTCATTTTTTGAATAAACTCGAAGATAAACAGAACATTGTTTGTTTTAAACTTAATTATATGTAAATTTAGTTAAATTTGATCAATATTTAAACTCTATTTAAATACACTTTCAGTTTTACAGGCTAACTTAAATACTTCAATTAACTTATGCGAAAAATGTGGTAGCACCATGAAATATGTGAACAAAAATCGCCATTGTTCAGAAAACATGTATTTTGCTTATGATTCAAAGTATTTCAAGTGTTGTGCATGAAATTAAAAGTTTTTCAATTGTGTTAAGAGTCCATTTGTACAATAAACATTGTTTAATTGATTTTTTACTTTATTCTATTGATAATTAACTTTATTTACGTAACTTTTTGAAATTTTTTAGCAAATTTTTCTCAACATCGCAATGTTTTCTTTTTCTTAAAAGAAAAAAGTCAAAGTCATCTGTTTAGTGTGCTCGATTTAAATAACATTTAAATGTCCAATGAGGGACATTTAAGTTTTAAGTAAGTCTTATTTAAGTTTGCGGTAAAAAACGAAATTTGGTATTTAAATGGCCACTGATTTATTGGACATTAGATAACTTTAGATATGTACATCTATCGGTTCATCTATTATTTGTGCGTGAAATATAATAAGAAAAAGCTCTCTAAATGTCCCAATAGTTAATAAAATTTGGTTGGTTCTTTAATATTTCATTACGTTCTTTTGTGTAATATTTGCATTGTGCTTTATAGTTCTTTTTGCGTAGAGGCATAGCGCTTTTAGATCATGAATAGTTCACATCGCTGTATTCAACAGTAATTTGAGAGTTTCAGTCATTGGTTCAAAAAAAGTTCTTCAAGAAAAAAACTTAATTTTAGAAAAAGTCTTTCTTACTTTAGTATTTTTGTCAAACATATTTCATCTTGCCTTGTGTAGTTATTTGTACGAATAAAACAAAAAATTGGTTAGTTTGCCCAGAGTATTCAACAATGAAGCTTGTACAGCGTAATCTGTTATTATTTTTTGCAGAAAATTGTTATTGTTCATGTGCTTCTATGTTGCATAGAATGGATAATTTGTCCGCAGCGAAAATACTGCTGCAAAAATAATGTAGGGTAAATAATACTTGTGTTGTTGTTGGATAAACTAAAATGTATCTATCAGCACCGATGCGATGATGCCATCGTTCGGCGTTAGTAATTTAAAAAATTAGCGCCAAAATTCTGTATAGACGGCGGAGCTATTATAGAATGATTATTTTTAATGGATCGTTCAGGAATTGAGTTGTTGTATTTTAAAATTTTGAATGCATTCGCTTTGTTAAAATAGAAGAATTGATTTTGTATTAGAAATGATTTTTTAAGGAATTCAAAGAAAATCATTGTAATTAATTTTTTTTATTCATATAAAATGGTCACATGCTATAAGCCTTTCTGTAAATTCTATTACGTTATTGTGCACTAAGGCTAAAACATTTAGGTTTTCTGTAATATATAATATAATAATATGTTAATATGTAATATATATATATATAATAAAGGATACATTTATTTTGGTAAGATCAAGAGAGTTGGAGATTTTAATAAAAAAAAAGTTAAACCTTTTTAAAAAATTTTATAAAGCAAAAAAATTTTAATAATTTATTAGTAATATTTTGTTTATTTTATTCCTTTTTATTTATTTTTTGTTATATATCTTTTTAGTAGTATGTTTGTGGGGTTTCTGGATCAAATTTCCCATACAAAACGGCTGCTCATGCTGCCAGTGTAGCCATATTGATTATTTTTAACCAAAATTGGTGATTTGTTCTTAATATCTTGTTTAAAAATTCTTTTTTTTTTTGGTTGCGGCAACGCTGCCAAGTTATGTTGTAGTGGAGCACTTATATTGTTTAGTATTTATACTCACACACATACAAACATTCTTATAAAGCCATGCATACACAAGTATCCAAACATGTATGCATAAAATACATATGTATATATGTATGTGCATACATTTTTACAGATAAATAACACCATATTAATTCTAACGCATGGTTTTCTATATAGTTTAATATCGAAATGCTGGATACATGAGTGTAATTAAAATATTTACCCTTTTTTACATTTAAATTTTAGTAAAAAAAGATATAATATACATTTGTATAATTTTTATTCAAAATTTTGTTTTACAATATAAAAAAATTATTTAAAAAATAAAAATTAGTTTATATTGATATTTAACTTTAATTTTCTTTTTTGTTGGAGTTACTTTGTTTGAGATAACCTTTTTCTCAATTATTGAATTAAAAGCAAGATCCTCTAATCCATGTGTTTTTTCTTGTAAAATCTCGAGTTGAAAAAATATTTTTTCTCGCAATTCTATAATTTGTTCATCGAAATACATTTTTAATGGTATTTCTCTACGAGATATCATATCTTGAAGTGTCTTATTAATAATTTAAATTTTTTCATCAAGTTTCTTGAGCTGTTGTTTTGAGTCATTAAATTTTGTTGTAATTGACTGATTCCCGTTCCTAAGTAATGTGTATTAACAGCGTCTTTTTCTTGTGAATTAAACGAAATATTAGTAATCCTTTTATTTTGCACGTCGATATTGTTATTTTTATCCAAGAGAATTCCAACGACTTGACAAATTTTTCTTTTTCCTTTTTCGGTCTTAATAATATCGCTTGAGCTATTACCAAATTTATTAATAGGCATACTGTGTCCCTCTCCCTTCTAATATCATTAATAATCTGAACCTAACAACAAATATATATATATATATATATATAAATATTATTTATTAAAAACAAAATTTTGTTGCTGTTGTTTCATAGTTTTTATATTTTCTTATATAACTTTAATTTTACAATATTTTCTTATTATTTATACGTATTAAAACTAGTTAAACATCTATATTTATATTAAGGAAAATATCATCATCATCTTCATCCATAAATTCTATATATAAATTTAAATTAAATGATCGTAAAGAATTTATTCTGTAATGTCCCCATGAGTAAGTGTCAATATTATTTATTCATATAAATCTCTTATCATCTAAATAACTTAATGTTAGTTTACTTATGTGTTGTGTATATATTTAATGAACCTTAGATCTAAATACATACATAGAATCATAATATAGCTTTTTCTCTAGTAAACATTTTCTAAAATCAGTAATACTTATTCCCAATAAATCAGTGGCTATTTAAATGTCATTTAACTTTAAATACCAAATTTCGTTTTTCATCGCAAACTTAAATAAAACTTAAATAACACTTAAATGCCCCTCAATGGCCATTTAAATGTTATTTAAATTGAGCATGGAAAACATATGACTTTGACTTTTTTTCTTTTAGCAAAAATAAAACATTTTTTTGTTGAGAAAAATTTGGTAAAAATGTTCAAAAAGTTGCGTAAATAATGTTAATTATCACTAGAATAACTTCGAAAATCAATAAAACAATATTTATTGTACAAATGGACTCTTAACGCAATTAAAAAACAAAAATAATTTCACGCACAACACTTGAAATACTTTGAATCAAAAGCAAAACACATGTTTTCTGAGCAATGGCGACTTTTGTTTACATATTTCATGATGCTACCACACTTTTTGCATAAGTTAATTGAAGTATTTAAGTCTGACTGTAAAACTGAAAGCGTATTTAAATAGACTTTAAATATTCACCAAAATTAACTAAATCGACATTTAAATAGCCACTGATTTATTGGGCATTAATATAGCTGTCACACTGTTATTAACAGCCCTTATTTTTTTATTTCAATATCTACTTTATCTATTTTTATTGAATACATTTTAGCTCGTAGGCCAATGAATTCCTTAATAATTTTACCATTATATTCGTCTTTCATCATACCTAAAACCTTTTGTTTACTAATTGTCTTGAGCATATGAAGATGTATCGAAATGTAAACTTAATTCATTACGAATATCATCATATAGATCATTTGTTTTAACATCGTATATGAAGGAGTCAGTATCCATATAACTCAAGTGAATATCCTCACCATATTTAGGTTTCATATGAAAGCTGTACATTTCAATTTCGATAATTCTAGTACTGAAAACCCAAAATAAATTGGTTTGTTGTAGAACGTTTTAATTCTACTAATTTCTATGGCAATAATTTTTTCATGAATTTTAAGGTATGAGGGCTCTAACCCCTAACCTCTTACCTCTACTCTCCCATTTACAAACTAATTTTACATCTTTTCTTTTGTCTACATTTTCCATAGTTTTACCATATACAGCATTGTTTAGAAGCTTAAAAAAGTTTTGTTCAAATGTATTTTTAGCTATTGTTCTATGATGATTATTTAAATCAATATACTTTTCAACTAATCCAACTGATTAAATTGAAGTATTCTGTGTATTTGAGTTAAAATAAAACCGTTTTGGAGATATTGCTGAAGATTTCTATAATGTATTATATATTTTGTTTTGTGATTTAAATCTGTAAATAATTTTGATTGTTTCATGGTTTAAATTTTTTTGTTTTCGGCACAAAATGGAAAATCATTATGATAATCGTGTAATGTTGTTGGAGTATATATCCCACAGGACTATCTTCTTTTATATTATTTACATTAAAAATTTCAACATTTTCTATCCGTTTAAAGTTTTTGTAGGGAAGGTATTGCGATATTGCATAACCATACAAATTATTAACATCTAAATAAATAAGATAATTTGATTCTTTAGTAGAATCATAATCACTAACGTATTTATTATTAGTAACTGATCGCCGTTTACTACATTGTACAATACCTCCCCTAATTCCCCGCAAAACGAAATTATACATATTAATATCGGTTAACAATTTAAGTTCTATTTCTGTATATATATATATATATATATATATATATATATCACCTTCAATAGTTCGTCTAACGTTCTCTTACAAAAAAATGACAATCATATGCCGAAAGATTATGGAAAAATATAGGGATGAAATTTGCAATTTGATATTCTAGATTACATTTATTATGAGCAGGTCCTCTATATTCGCCTGTTAAATGACATCATCAAAAGATAAAAATTGTTTGCAAATATGACAAACTCTATCTTTGTCTTGCTTTATCTGTTGAACTGATGTTAAGCAATTCATTGATTTGACAACACTTAAATAATTATTATATATGTTTAAGAGATCACTAACCAAATTTTTAAAGAAATGTTTCGGTACATCCTCACCACTATAAATTCTAAATAAATCTAAACTAGCGTCAAACGAGCATTTTATGTAATAACTATAAGCAAATGGAATATGTTTTTGTATGAATTTAATATTTGTTGAATTTAATATATTAACCGACACCAATCCATTCAATATATTAATCGAACCAATACATTCAAAGTCCGCATACACTACAAAAGGCACATCCATTTGCTTTTCTTAAAACTTAACTTACATTCATCAAAACTAGGCACCTTAGTCACCTTCTTATTACACTCATATTTATGGCTTTCTAACTTTTCCTTGCTGAGAAAGTGTATCAAGCAGGTATTACATGAATAAATACATGAAATAAAGATTATATATTTATTTAATTGTTATCGCTTTATATTGTTACAAAGATTAGAAATAGATTTAAATAAAACGACAATGTGGCTATATATGTACTTGGCAGCACTGCCAATTAATCTATAGTTGTCAAAATGTTACAACCCTGGTCAACACTACATAGATAATATTCAAATTAACGCAAATGGAATACTCCAGAATATACAAGATCATTCAAGGCTGTGCCAATAAGAGTAAACCACAACAACAACAAACCTAGCAACATAAATGCTAAGAGATGTTATTCTTAATGATCTTGTATGCAAGTATTCGCTGCTAATAAAGCTAAATAGATTCACAAGTCTACACAGCCATATACACGTAGAAGAAACAAAACCACACACTCATTCATACAACCACTCATAGTTACCATAGGCAAAACACACATTCAACCACACATAGTTACCATAAGCAAACCAAACAAGTCAGCATTGTCATACAAACACACACATGCCAAGTAAAATGCAACCATCATACCCAGAACTTTCGCGAGGTTACCAGACGACGTCATTTTTTGCTATATAAAGGCGCTGCCAGAGCTCAGAGAGAGTTAGTGTGATTTCGAATATAGACGTGTTAACATCGCTAAGTGTTGAGTAGTACAAATACTCGTGTAAATAAAGTAACAAATAAAGTGTTGCCGCATTATATTTCTAAATTAATTTGTCCGTGTTTTAATTTGATGCAATAAAACGAATCCTTGAAGGATAAGTAATAAAACCGTTTTTACGAAAAGGTCTCAAAACGTAACAATTGGTGTCAGAAGTGGGATTGCAAAAATAATTAAAAGGACATTGCAATTTAAGAAAAAAAAAGAAAAAGGACATTAAAAAATTAAAATAAATAATCATGAAATTTGATGAGTTAAAAGTTGAACAGCTGAAAAAGGAGCTCAGCAAGCTTGAATTGCCAACTGCAGGTAACAAGGCTGAACTGCAGAAGAGGCTGATAGATGAGTTTAAGAATCGCGGCATGGACATCGGGACATACGAGTTTGAGGACAAAGACGATGTGCAGGTATGCCCTCCTGCTGTGACCAGCAGCATGGACATAAACTCAATGTTCGCTGCTATGATGATTTAGATAAAAGGAATCAGTGATGCACAAAGTGAAATAAAACAAAACTCTCAGGATATGCAGGACAAGCTTGTTGCCGAAATAACTGAAATAAAACAGAACTCTCAGCAGATGCAGGAAAAGCTTATAGCCGAAACTCAGCAGATGCAGGAAAAGCTTGTAGCCGAAAATCACCAGATGCAGGAAAAACTTGAAGCCGAAAATCAGCAGATGCAGGAAAAACTTGTAGCCGAAATACAGGAGTCAAATAAAGCCATGAACGAGACCCTGGTAGAGGTTTCTGAAGCCATTAACAGGAGGGTGGATTCTATTGAGAATAAATTCTCAGAGCTGGCGGATAGAGTCCAACATCTAGAAAGCGGTGGCCTGTGCCAGCATGCAAAGGAGTTGGAAGAGAAATTGCATGCTCTAGAGGACAAAATGCATAACCTGGAGTGCAGTGGCGGGCCAGTACGAGCAGCTGCGGAAGTTTCTGCGCGGATAAAAGCGCCATGCTTCGACGGCAGCGTACCATTAGGCATCTTCAAATTCCAGTTCGAGACGGTTGCAAGCAGAAATGGATGGGATGCTGAAGAAAAGGCCATAGAGTTCATATTGTCCTTAAAGGGTACCGCCGCAGAGGTACTTGAGACTGTGCCAGTAAGCTGCAGAAACAACTATAATGAAATAATGGCAGCATTGCAGCGCAAGTATGGTGGTGAGCACAAGCGCGATTTATATAGAATGGAATTGCGATGTAGAGTTCAGAAGCCTAACGAATCTCTACAAGATTTCGCAATGGATATCGAGCGTTTAGTGCAGCTCACATATCCAGGCGAGAGTCACCCGTTCCTGGACCATTTTAAAACTGAGGCTTTCGTTAATGGCATTCGCGACTCTGATGTTAAACTGGCGGTGTGCGCTACGCAGAAATCCACTTTCGCTGAAACTGTGTCATTTGCGCTGGCTCAAGAGACTGCCAGGATGGTTTTCAAGCCACAGATATGTAAAGTGCGGAATGTGGAGGTTTTGTCTGAGGAGGATAACAACCTAGTGGCTAGCGTTAAGGAGGCAATGCGACAACTGCTGGCAGAGAAGGCTATCAAAGAAAAGCCTAAGTGCTTTAACTGCGGAACGATCGGTCATTTTCAGCGCAGCTGCAAAGCACAAAGGAAGAGAGGTATATCTGTTTCGCCACCAAGAAACAGCAAACGGGTGAACCAAACAACATTACAAGAGTCCCCGTTAAACTAAAACGAGCTAGCACTAAGGGGCAAGAGCTAGCTCTCACAAACGAGGGCCCCACAATCTCCATATCAGTGATGCAGCAGAAAAATAGCAACCTCACTGCGTCCGGACATATCAACGGGGAAAAGCACGTACTTACCATAGACACAGGGGCATCGCAGTCAATAATAAGGCCCGCTATAGTAAAGGGGAAATGCGAGCGGTTAAGGAATATACGGCTACGTACAGCTACTGGAGAGCCTGCTACTGTCTATGGTAAGATTGAAGTGAAGTTGACTATAGCCAACATCAGCGTGAGACATGTGTTTATTGTTGCCGATATTGTCGATGAGGTTATATTGGAGCCGATTTTATGATTAATCATGGCATTAATCTACGTATGGGACAACAGCTGATGATTTGGCGTAATGTGGAAATACCCCTTGATGTTGGATATGACAACAAACCGCAAGTAACAAGAGTATTTGCTATTGAGAGTCAGACGTTACCGCCGCAGTCTGAAACAGTCATATGGGCGCAGATGAGGGGAGATTGTGAGGACAATCGGTTGTGGGTTGTAGAACCGGCAGATTTAAAGAGAGAGCTTATAACAGCGAAAGCTCTAGTGAAAACTAGTAAAGGAGGAATAGTCCCTATAAGAGTGCTTAACTTGTCAGACCATGAAAAAGCCATCAAAGAAAATTCCGATGTTGGCCAGTGTACTCCAGCAGAGGCAATAATAAACTGCGAGAAGAAGATAGAGCCTACTAATTGGTCCGCAAAAGAACGTGAACAATTTGAGGAATACGTAGAGAAATGGGTAGCAGGTCTATCAGCGACAGATAAAAATAAAGCCAAGCAGTTACTAAAAAGGCATGCCAGTATCTTCGCCATGGGAAGCCAACGCCAGGGTAGAACTGCATTGGTTAAACATGAAATTAGCACAGGCGAAGCTAGGCCGATTAAACAGCCACCCAGAAGCGTACCCCTAGCAAAGCGAGATAAAGTAAAAGAGCTTGTAAGTGAAATGGAGCGTGATGGCGTAATTGAGCCATCTTCTGGTCCTTGGAGTTCGCCTGTAGTCTTAGTTAAAAAGAAAGATGGCAGTACTAGATTCTGCGTAGACTACAGGAAGCTCAATGACATAACCAAGAAGGACAGTTATCCGCTCCCCAGGATCGATGACACTTTGGACACGCTAGCTGGTACCAATGGTTCTCTACGCTGGACTTCCGAAGCGGATATTGGCAAGTGGAGATCGCAGAGAAAGACAAGGAGAAAACTGCCTTCAGTGTCGGCAACGGATTATAGCAGTTCAAAGTCATGCCATTTGGTCTCTGCAATGCTCCGGCCACATTTGAACGCCTAATGGAGAAGGTACTGATAGGACTTCACTGGAAGACATGCTTGGTATATCTCGATGACATAATCGTGATGGGGAAAACTTTTGATGAACACCTCAAAAACATGGCAGAAGTTCTTGAACGGATATCATCAGCTGGATTAAAACTCAGCTTGAAGAAATGTGCATTGTTCCAGAAAGAAGTAAAGTATTTGGGGCATCGTGTTACAGCAGACGGAATCTCAACAGATGAAGATAAAATAAAAGCAGTAAGGGACTGGCGTCAACCTAAAAATCTTCATGAATTGCGCAGATTTTTGGGCCTTTGCACATACTACAGACATTTTGTGCCGAATTTTGCCAGTGTAGCTGCAAGCTTGCATGAGCTGACAAAGAAGTCAAGACCATACCATTGGGGCGAGCCACAGGAAAAATCCTTCCAGAAACTCAAAGAATTATTATGTACGTCACCAGTGCTAGCGTATCCCATAGCTGGAGAAAAATTTGTGCCGGATACTGATGCGAGCGGCTATGGCATAGGGGGTGTGCTATCCCAAGTAGTAAATGGCACTGAGAAGGTCATAGGGTACTATAGCCGTGTACTCTCAAAACATGAGAGGAACTACTGTGTGACACGACGTGAGCTTCTGGCGGTATTGGAATGCATTAAACATTACCATAATTACCTGTATGGTCAACACCTTACATTAAGGACCGATCATTCTGCACTGAGATGGCTATTGCAGTTTAAAAATCCTGAAGGGCAACTGGCAAGGTGGATTGAGCGCCTGCAGAGCTACGACTTCAGCATTGCACTTCGGCCCTGATGAAGACTGGTCAGCGGCACAGAGGGACGACGATATACTAAGGAAAATTATAGCGGCCAAAGAAGAGGACAGACGACCATCCCGGAATGAAATTTTGGCTGAAAGCCCACTCGCCAAATCTTATTGGGCTCAGTGGAACAGCCTTAAGGTAATAAAAGGGTGTTTATACCGCGTATGGGGAAGTGTGGATGGCAAAACAACTTCAAATGTAATAGTTGTGCCATACTCCAAGATAAGTAAAGTTTTACCGGAGTTTCATAATGGACCCAGTGGCGGTCATCTTGGAGTAACAAAAACACTTGAGAAACTGAAGCAGCGTTTTTATTGGGTTGGATGTCAACAAGCCGTAGCTGACTGGATAGCAAACTGCCCACAGTGCATAGCAGCCAAAGGCCCAGTAAGAAGAAGCCGGGGACAGCTGCAACAATACAACTCAGGAGCACCATTCGAGCGGATCGCAATGGATGTAGCAGGTCCCTTTTTCGTCACCGAAGCCGGAAATCGTTATGTACTTGTGGTAATGGACTATTTCAGTAAATGGCCAGAGGTATATGCTATACCTAACCAGGAAGCAAAGACAATTGTAAATGCATTCGTCAACAAGTGAGTATGTCGCTATGGTGACCCAATAGAATTACATTCCGACCAAGGAAGGAATTTCGAGTCTGCCATATTCAGGGAAATGTGCGAGTTATATGGGATAAACAAAACCAGAACGACGCCGCTGCATCCACAGTCTGATGGCATGGTAGAAAGGTTCAATCGCACCTTAGAAGAGTACCTACCAAAAGAAGAAAGCACCCATCAGAGGGATAGGGACGAGCACATCCCCAAATTTTTGATGGCATATAGGTCCACGACTCAACATCGATAACGCCAGCCAAAATTATCTTCGGGACGGAATTAAAACTACCTGGTGATTTGGAATTTGGTGTTAAGCCAACTGTAGAGGAAGGAGCTATTACGTCCCAGGAGAAGGAGGACTTAAACGAACTGCATGAGTTCGTGCGAAATAGAATCAAGATGGTCAGTGACAAGATGAAGGCTAGGTATGACCGAGCAGCAAACTCGGAGGGATTTATGGAAGGACAATTGGTTTTACTGTATAACCCACAACGGAAGAAAGGATTGTCCCCAAAATTACAGACTCACTGGGATGGCCCGTATAAAGTGATTAAGAGAGTGAATGACGTTGTATACCGGATACAGAAGCACAATAGCCCAAGGTCGAAAATGAAGATAGTACATCTCGAACGATTGGCGCACTATGGAAGAGGTGATTGTATGCCTATTCGGGTCGAACAGGCTTAAGTGGGCGGCAGTGTTACAAAGATTAGAAATAGATTTAAATAAAACGACAATGTGGCTATATATGTACTTGGCAGCACTGCCAATTAATCTATAGTTGTCAAAATGTTACAACCCTGGTCAACACTATATAGATAATATTCAAATTAACGGAAATGGAATACTCCAGAATATAAAAGATCATTCAAGGCTGTGCCAATAAAAGTAAACCCCAACAACAACAAACCTAGCAACATAAATGCTAAGAGATGTTATTCTTAATGATCTTGTATGCAAGTATTCGCTGCTAATAAAGCTAAACAGATTCACAAGTATACACAGCCATATACACGTAGAAGAAACAAAACCACACACTCATTCATACAACCACTCATAGTTACCATAGGCAAAACACACATTCAACCACACATAGTTACAATAAGCAAACCAAACAAGTCAGCATTGTCATACAAACACACACATGCCAAGTAAAATAAAACCACCATACCCAGAACTTTCGCGAGGTTAGCAGACGACGTCATTTTTTGCTATATAAAGGCGATGCCAGAGCTCAGAGAGAGTTAGTGTGATTTCGAATATAGACGTGTTAACATCGCTAAGTGTTGAGTAGCACAAATACTCATGTAAATAAAGTAACAAATAAAGTGTTGCCGCGTTATATTTCTAAATTAATTTGTCCGTGTTTTAATTTGATGCAATAAAACGAATCCTTGAAGGATAAGTAATAAAACCGTTTTTACGAAAAGGTCTAAAAACGTAACAATATCAATATAAATACTGTAACCTACCTTGACATATTTTTGACCCATACATAGTGAAACCGTTCTCCTTCTTCCAACAACAATAAATTGAAGTGTTTTTTCTTCTCGGCTTGAGTAAAGTAATATGGTCCAACTATGTTATCACCTTCTAATCAAAAAACATTTACACTTATTTCAGGGTTATTGTTTTCAAAATCTTTTTTTTTTTAAATCATATTATTTTGAAGAATGATAATATCATCACGTATTTAATTTTATTTATGTGCTAGTTCTTTTTTCCCACAATCTTATTTAAAAATTCAAATTGATTAGTTGAGAGGTTTTCGCTAGTTCCTATGCGCATTTCACTGGGGCTAATGCAGATCATCAGGAGAACTTTACCCAACATTTCTAAGAGTAACTAAAGACATTTATTTCAAACCTCCACATTAATAAATGGGAAGCCTAAAACAATATAAAAGACAGAACAAGAACTCACTGATCAATTTATTTTTCTTATTTTATTTTATTCCACAACTGGTTGGTTTTTTGCCGACTCAAATTGTAGGTGTAAGAGAAATAAAGAAGAACAACTAATAATTGTTTTAATATAAAAACAATTTATTTAGAGTGTTGACAACATAAGTTGTTTTATTTTGCACAAGCACTTGCATATTTAAATTAATTTATGTTTTGCGGGGTTTTTTAAACTCTTTAATTTTACTTATGTGCTAGTTTTTTTTCCCAAAATCTTATGAAAAAATTCAAATTGATCAGTTGAGGAGTTTTAGCTAGTTCCCATGCACATTTTACTGGTGATAATGCAGATCATCAGGGAACCTTTACCCAACATTTCTAAGAATAACTAAAGACATTTATTTCAAACTTCCACATTAATAAATGGGAAGCCTAAAACAATATCAAAGTCACAACAAGAACTCACTGATCAATTTTCCTTTTTTATTTTCTTACATTTTATTCCACAACTGGTTGGTTTTTTGCCAACTCAAATTGTAGGTGTAAGAAAAATAAAGAACAAAAACTAATAATTGTTTTAATATAAAAACAATTTATTTAGAGTGTTGACAACATAAGTTGTTTTATTTTGCAGAAGCTGTATAGATTTGATGTTAAGAAAAATATAAGGTGTCTTAATTATAGTAGAGTTTATTCAATTCTTCTTGTATTGAATATATGTATAAGTTAAGTAATTAATAATACCTTACAGCTTCGAATAATACCTACAGCAATTTGTAAAAAATACGCTCAAGCTCTTTTAGTAGGTATAAAATACATAATATCAAGTAAAGAACCGCTAGCCATAATATACTACATATCTACATAATACTAACTGTCCACGCGATATATTGACATGTACATGTGTATACACATAACTTAGTTAATTCTCTACTTAAGTTGAGTTACTCATTGTTGGTAATAATGAGTACCAATAACAAGATTATGTGTTTATGATTTTCGTACCATTGAGTAAGAGCTTTATAATATAAATTTTAAGAACAATAGGCCTACACTTCGCGACATTTAAATAGGTACCATTGCTTTGCATGAAGAGTTGAGAAATAATTATTATAATTAAATAAAAATGTGTTTAGAAGAATTTCGTACAACACAAACACTTGCATATTTAAATTAGTTTATGTTTGGGGGTTTTTTTAAACTCTTTAATTTTTATTATGTGCTAGTTCTTTTTTCCCAAAATCTTATTAAAAAATTCAAATTGATCAGTTGAAGGGTTCTCGCTAGTTCCTATGCGCATTTCACTGGGGCTAATGCAGATCATCAAGTAACCTTTACCCAACATTTCTTAGAATACCTAAAGGCATTTATTTCAAACTTCCACTTTAATAAATGGGAAGCCTAAAACAATATCAAAGTCACAACAAGAACTCACTGATCAATTCATTTTTTTTTATTTTCTAACATTTTATTCCACAACTGGTTGCTTTTTTGCTGACTCAAATTGCAGGTGTAAGAGAAATAAAGAAGAACAACTAATAATTGTTTTAATATAAAAACAATTTATTTAGAGTGTTGAAAACATAAGTTGTTTTAATGTGATTTTATTTTTATTGAACATTTTTATTTTTGCTATATTAATATTTATATAGGATAAATTGTTCTAACTTAGTTAAAATCTCAGAAAGACATGATGACAAATATTCCAAGGCACAAAGGAAACTCAACATCAGTTTTATTCAACTTACGCAGCAGAGCAGAACAGCTGTTTTCGAAAGTCGCAACACTTTCATCATCAGTGCTCATGTGTATATTGTGGTTGTCACCACTTTTTAGGTGGCTTAGTTGAATGTGATAACAGTTCCTATTTACACAAATTTTATTGTGAAAAACAATCCGAGAACTGTATCAACCTGATGTTAACACTTGTGTGTTATAATACCTGTGTTACCATTTCATTATTTTCTTCATGTCCCATTTTTCTGAATTTTTTGTTCCATTATACATTAAGTCAAACTTTTTTGGTTTGAATTTTATACTTAAGTATATGTGAACGTTTTTCCAATTTTCATTGGTAGCTCAAGCCAAAGCTTAAATTGTATGTGATTTTATTTTTATTGAACATTTTTATTTTGCTATATTATAAGTTGTTTTATTTTGCACAAGCACTTGCATATTTAAATAAGTTTATGTTTTGGGGTTTTTTTAAAACTCTTTAATTTTAATTAAAACATGATGATAAAAAAGAACTAGCTTTTTTATCATCATGTATGTTTTCAATGTTATACGATATACATCTATCTGAGTGTAAAGAAACTGGATATAGAGCAGAAATTATACCCCACTTAAAACAATATTCATCATTGTTTTTTACATTGACACATGCATGTTTTTTAAATGTTAGGTGGCAAGCATATATATTGAGACCCCTTCAAACATTTATACTGATTGATATTAATTTCAAGATGACATATGTCGATCAATGCCCATCCACTATCACGCTCTTGGAACTCACTCATATTTTTTACTAAAACATCACACTGATCAGAGTAAATTTAAAAAAATTTCATCTGTTGTTGAAGCTATACTAAGAATAATCATTTTAGTTTGATGCGATTTCATATCCACACTGCATGAATCATCTTCTTCTTTTATTAATACATACTCGCAAAAGAGTTCACAATTAAATTTTTTGCAATGTTGTTGTAGTGAATCTTTTAACAATTTTACAACTTTTTCCTTTATTTCATTTAAAAAATACTTCGGGGATTAAGTTATTCTTATTATCATTTTGAATGACATGCGTTGCTATCCGGTTTTTAAAAGAGGAGTTAAAACATTTAACGTTATCATTACTAACATGTTTAGCATTGTTTGATTTATGAATGGTTGTACTTAAATGATAGTGCCAATTCGTTTTCTTGGTATGTGTTTTACAGGTATTACAATAAACAGTAGTTTCCTCCATATTTTGAATATGTTTTATATTATGATAATGTGTTAGAAACTCTTTGCGGTTTGTAAATTGTAAATTATATGTTATACACTTTAATGATGATGAAGGACCATCGTGATGTAATCTGATATAACGTTTTAGAGATGAATTGCAATTGTAGAATTTTCCACAAAATAAGCAAATAAAACCAGCAATTTTTTAAAATTATTTATTTATTTTTCTATTAATAAGGTTAGTATGCTTGAACTAAATTTTCAAGAATGATATCCCATTATTTTTAAACTAACTATTTATACTAAATAACAAATGTTAACTTTAAGAACACATGCGCATTAGCTGTGATTGTGAAATTCAAACACTTTTTTTTAAGGATATTATATATATTCTTATCAGTTTTTTGGTTTCAACACAAAAAAAATGTTTACACACCGGATAGGGTTTTAAAACGTGTTGTTAATTGTTTTTAATTCTAAATATTAAAATATATAAATTCATACATTAGATGTGATTTATACATCAGATGTTGATTCAAGGTCATTAAGGTCAAGCTATGGTTAAGAAATTCAAGCACATTTTTTAAAAAGCATTATATATAAATATCTATTCTTTAATCTATTCTTCAAAAATAAAACAAATACAAAATGCAGAGTACTTTAGAAATACTTAATGGATTGGGAGAAAAATAAATACCAAAAAATAATTGTATCTCTAAGAGATTTTCCTTTTAATGAATAAATGAAAATAGCTAGATGTGTTAAAAAGCTAACACTGTATGGAATAAGAGTTGTGATGGAGTTGGAAAATCAAATTGTATTTTTACCTGAGAAATATAACTATATATCAGATGAAATGATCAACAATATTTCGCTGGGAGAATATTATATAAGAAAAGTTCCAGAAAAAAATTGTAATAAAATAATATAAAAGATATATAATATTTATTAAAATTATAAGTTGTATTATAAAAATTAATCAAAAGAGGTTTATAGTAATAGATGTGCAAAGATTTTACATTGATAATAAATTATTTGGAAAAGAAATTAGGGTTTCTGGGGTTGATTCAAAAATCAAGACGATTCTCATCCGACCTCCTTTTATATATTCAGAACTATCATGTAAGGAAAAGATTACAAATAAATGGTTATATAATAATTTACATGGCATCTGCTGGAATGATAGGTACTCTATATTAGATGAATTTAGAGAGTATATAACAACAACACTGAAAGATGAAAGAAATATCAATATTTACGTTAAAGGACTTGAAAAAGCTAAACAACAGATTGCGAAAGAAGAAATATGTATATTTAATATAGATGAATATAATTGTCCATATATCAGAATTTTATATAAAAATAATGAAAATATAAATATATGTAACTATCATCATAAAAACAATTCATATCAAATGTGTGCTGAAAAAACTGTAATTGTATTGAGAAATTTTATTAATTTGTAAATAAAGAAAACATTAAAAAATTTTAGTTAAATAATTGAGAAAAAAAATTTTTTATAATAAATAGTCTTAGAATTATATTATTTTATTTAGCTTATAATTACATTATCATTGTCTAATTCTGACGCAATATCTATGTACCGAAATTATAGAAATTGTTTTAATTTGAAAGTATTAAAATTGATAAGCGTTGTGGTAAAAAAAAAATTTGCACACACGATTTATATAATCAGTTGTTTTTAAATTTTTTTAGTTGTAGTAAAAAAATAAGTTTTAATTTCTAATTCACACACACAATTTATATAATCAGTTGTTTTTTTAATTTTTTTAGTTATGGTAAAAAAACAAGTTCAAATTAGAAGAACATGTAATTCATATAATCAGTTTTTTTAATTTTTTCAGTTTAAGACTATTTACGTACTCAACCTAAAAACCTTTGCTGTGATTATCTAAAAATAATATTCCTAATATAAACCACATTTCTTCACATTCTTGAGAAATTAATATAGGCATATTTCTACAAAAAAAAAATAAAATAAAATAAAATAAAAAAGAAAACGTGTGTTGTTTTTTTATTTAAAATTATATTTATTATTTCAAAACATAAATGACCACAATTAATTGTATTAAATTTTTCTTTTTGTGTATAATTGTATTGAATGGGTTGCTTTAAGTAATTGATAATTTCAAGTGGTGGCTGTAAGTTTCCAAAACTATCAAAATATTCCTTGTCATTATGCTTTTAATAATATGCTACCTAATGAGTTCCAGGACAATTTAAATTATCTAAATTAACAATACCACAATCCTCTACTAATGGTTTCTTAGGTAAACCATCCCGCATAAAAACACCGCTGATATATTTGAGATAACTGCAATATTTATATAAATCCAAGTCCGTTAATAGTCGATTAGGCAGATTATTTACGAGTTTTTTGGAGCTGGGTTGTAATAAAGACCGTATCCAGATTTTTATGGTTTAATATATAAACCTTTTCCATTGGCAATTGATTCCATATATCTATTGTGACAAGTAGATTCAGCTAGTTGCTCCTTTATATTTATAATACTGTTAAGAGCTTTAGCAATAGCTGCTCCGCCAGTAGCCAAATCTCCAAGTGCGGATAGTGCTGTTAAAATTGGAATTAAAGGAAGAAATCCACCAATTTTAGGTATAGGTATAACTCTTGGTATAATAATATTAACTCTCTTTTTGCTTTTAAAATTTAGATTAACGGCTTTTTTGCAATTTTAATAGCATCATTTATATTACCAGGTTTCTAATTTTTTTAAAATTTCAATGTATTTTTTACAGGAGATGAAAACAGTTTTCGATCACATGCTTTTTTCTTTTGTTTTTTCAATTTACGATATTTATTTCTCGTCCAAATTTTACTTTAGCTTTCATTTCATTCGTTACAAGCCAAGCGTTTGCTTGTTCTTTTAAATCGCTCTCTTTAGATTTTACTCGTTGCCAAGCCTTTTCAACTAGTATATGATCAGCTTGATGTCTTTTATTAATATCATATGATTGTGACTATGTAATATCACGTTCTTTGCAAGCCGCATCCAATAAATTGATCCCTCTATCCCCTCTTTTCAATCGTTTCTCAAGCTTTGTACCAGGACCGCAAAACTGATATCCAGGTAAATGTAGCTCTACTGGTAATTTGTTTATTAAGTTGTTAACGAATCCTCTTCCAGTCTTATACTGATCTCGTTTATAGCTTTTACCATGATTTATAACCATTTTTATTATAGTTGCGTCTGATTTAAACTACTACTTAAAAATTATACAATTTTCTTATATACGGGTTAATTTATACCATTAACAATTTAGTCATCAATCAATCAATATGCAGTTAATTAAACAAGCAAAACAAATTGTTGTAAGAAACGCAGATAAAACGCAAGAAAATAAACAAAAGATTGTACGTAGTACATTGTTGCCAAATTCAATACGAGTACTAATTGTACGACCTTCAAATTGTGGAAAAACTAATGTGATGATTAGTTTAATAGAAAGTCCTAATGGTCTTGTCTTTAAAAATATTTACATTTATTCTAAATCATTATATCAACCAAAGTATATTTATCTAAAGACATTAATTAATCCAATAAAAAAGATAAATCTGTTTGTTTTCGGAAAATGAAAAAGTTCTAAGTCCGACTGAAGCAAAACTACATTTTATAATTATATTCGATGATGTCATTTGTGAAAAACAGAACACTATAAGAGATTTCCTTTGTATGGGGAGACACAAACATATTGATTGTTTTTATCTATGTCAAAGATATACAAAAATTCCTAAACATCTTATACGTGACAATGCAAATATGATTATAATATTTAAATAAGATGAAATGAACTTAAGGCATATATATATAATGATCATCTTATTGGTGATATATGGTTTAAGGAGTTTACAAAGATTTGTGGGGGGTTCAATTCTAAGTAAGGATGATGCTAAAAATAAAGGAAGATATAGAAAAGATTTTGATGAGTTTATACAGATATAGAGTAAATTGTAACCAGATGCAGTGCAGATATAATGCAGATCTTATTATCAGATATAAAACAGATCGTAAACAGATACAAATCAGACCATAACCATATATAAACCAGATACAAACCAGGTCATAACCAGATATAAAGCAGGTTGTAACCAGATAGAGATCAAATATAAAGCAGATCGTCATCAGATACATAACAGCTTAAAATGAATAATAAATTGTTAAAAGATATTGTTCGGACAAGAAAAATATTAAAGGAAAAAAAATTAAATTAAATGAAGTAGATAAAAATAATTTATTAGAAGATTCATTTAAACCCATCACTAAACCTTTGAATATGATAAGTGAAAAAATTGCTGATTATCAATCAAAAATTTTGATGAAAGATGAGATGATATCTAAAACAACGTCTAAACGCAAGTTAAAAGAGGAAAAATATGATGATGATGATGATGATGATCGATCAGATAATTATCAATCAGAATACAATCAATCCAATGAAAATGAAACAGATACAATGCTTACACTACTATCAGATGATAATAGTTTCGATGAAAGTTCTGATAATTATGATGATGCCGAAGACTATAATCAAGTTATTGAAAACGATAATAATAATAATACTAAATCTACAATTGAAAAAATATTAAATTGCTTCTAAATAATAATCAAATAGATAACGTTTATGGCTTCAACATAGACGAAAGAGGAAATTGGCGATATGCAAATAACGAACTAAAATTTAATTATAACAACTATTTTAAATTGGGAAGTACAAAGTGGAATATGACACCAGGATTATTTTAATTATTATTTCATTCAAAATCTTTGCATTACACTGAAAAAGATTTAGAGAATTATAGAGAAATCTTAATGACTACAAATGTATATAAACGTAATTTTCAAACTAAAGGTCAAATAAAAGGTTCAAATTCATATAAATATCAACATGTAATTAAACCGTTAATTAATACGATATTAAAAGAGGGCAGTGGACTCTTGTTAAAATCGGTTTTCAATAGTAAACCCAACTATATATATTGGGATAATCCAAATGAATTAGTTAACAGACTACGTTTACATCTTTCATCAGAGGGTGCTGGTCATAATAATCATAAAAACGAAATAATATCTATAAATGAAGAACTTAGAGAAGGTAATATAATTTACTAAATGAGTTTTAAATATATTTATACGATTAGAATAATATACATATATAAAACATGAATATTGATAAAAGAGAAATAGTGGATGAGCTACATAAACAAGCGAGAAAAAATTTTAAAAGAAGACAAGCTATTGTTAAAGGAATTGATAATTTATGGCAAGCGGATCTAGTTGAGATGAGGAATTATGAAACAAAGAACAACGGATATCGATATCTGCTAACTGTAATAGATACGTTTTCAAAGAAAGCATGGGCTGTAGCGGTAAAAACCAAAAATGCCTTAAATGTAACGAATGCTATAAAAAAATTTAATAGTAGTAATCGTCATCCAAAAAACTTACAAATAGATAATGGCAAAGAGTTCTATAATAATCAATTTCAACGATTAATGGAAACATATTCAATTAAACATTATTCAACATATAATGTTTTGAAAGCATCAATATTAGAACGATTTAATAGAACATTAAAAGCGATGATGTGGAAAGAGTTTAGCTATCAAGGATCGTATAAATGGATAAATACATATAAAGCACTCGTTGATAAATATAATAATACATTTCATACAACAATAAAAATGACACGTAATGAAGTGAATTCATCTAATGAGAAATCTCTTTTAGATACGGTCTATAATAATTAAAAAAAAAAACCAAAGCTTAGAGTTGGTGATGATGTTCGAATAAGTAAATATAAACATGTATTTGAAAAAGGTTATACAGCAAATTGGACTACAGGAATTTTCAAAGTTAAAACCATAAGAAACACAAATCCTAAAACATATGTTTTAGAAGACTATCGAAAACATGAAATTAAAGATGGTTTTTATGAATTTAAAGTGATGTAAACAAAATATTCACAAACATATTTAGTTGAAAAAGTTTTAAAGATAAAGGAACCATGATATATGTTAAATGGTTAGGCTTTTCATCAAAACACAATTCTTGGATAAAGATTAACTATTACTATAAAAGAAATAGTATTAATTTAAAACTGATTTATTCATTCATCGAACGTCACGATGTCGTTAACATTATCGTTGAACGGACATTCATCATAACTTGCGGCAAACTATTTCCCTCCCATTGTGTTGGATAAGAATTATGTTTGTGGATTAATAAGCTTTGATACCTATAACACTATACTAAATGTTGATGTTGAAAGCAATTTAGTTCATATTGGTGATTATATAATAGAGATTCCTGTGGGATCTTATGAGTTTTCCGATATAGTTGATTTAATTAAAGATACATATCATGATTTGACTAATGAAGGTAATCTTTATATTAATAAAAACTTTAATACGTTTGTAAAATCTATAAAAAGTACAATAGACCCTATCTATTTCGATAAAGAACGATCAATTGGATCTTTGCTTGGTTTTAGTAAGAGAGTATTACGACAACAAGTGGAACATTTTTCAGATAAAACAATTGATATAACAAATACTAACACAGTAATCATTGAATGTAATATTTTAAATGGATCATATATAAATAACGTGTCAGCACATACTATTCATCAGTTTTCAAAGACCGGCTAATTCAATATATTTACCTGTAAATTCGAGAGAAATATCTACACTGGTTTTAAGCGTTGTCGTTCAGGACGGAAACCTAATAAATTTTCGTGGAGGAAAAATATCTATTAGATTACATTGGAAACTTATTAAAGAATTATTATATTCAACAAAAATAGTTTTTATAAGGATTCACATATCACTATGTCATCATCCGCAACACAAGACACATCGAGGAGAGTTTCTTCTGGTAAACGAAAGTTGTATAATAAAAAGCTGATATATCAAACAAGCAAACATCAACGAAATACTTTACAAAAACTAATCGAAAATTTTTACAAAATGTACAATTTCAACTAAAACATGAAAATGATTAGTATTAGGCAAACCACAATTTGATAATTCAATTATTAAAAAAGAGTATCACAGCTATAATTCATACTTACAATCTTTCAAAAACTATGATGAAATCCGAATATCACTACAAAACAAAGATTTATATGTTTTACCAAATGAAAGCATGCTTTATATTGAAGGCTATGTAGCAAAAGAAAACTCAACAATCTCTGCAAATATACAACTACTGAACACTTGTATGGCTCACCTCTTTGATGAGATTCGATATGAATTAAATGGAATAGAAATTGGTCGTACACGACGTTTAGGAATTGCATCAGAAATTAAAAACTGTTTCGTTAAATACATCTGAAAGCAATAATTTTATTAATGCTGGATGGGCTCCAATCAATAGTGACAAAAATCTTGTACTTATTAGCGGTTATTTCAATTTTTGTGTGCCATTGAAAAATTTGCTAGGATTTGCTGAAGATTTTAATAAAATAATAGTTAATTCGAAACATGAATTAATTGCAAAAGCTGATAAACAAGTTCTTAAATCTAAGTTATTAACTGAAAAAGCTAAGTTAACCATTCTGAATGTTACGTGGAAAGTGCCACATGTTCAACTTGATGATGTTTATAAATTGGAAATGTTAAAAACAATTAATAGCCGTAAGGCACTAAATGTATCTTTTAGAAGTTGGGATATGTATTACTATCCTTCACTTCCCGAAACCACTACTGTGAAAAATGAAAGACCACGTTTCCTGCTTTTAGCGTTTCGCAACAATGATAATAACAAATTTCAACATTGTGATTTAACAAATATAAAGGTACATTTAAACTCTGACGTATATCCGTATGATGATCTAAACTTGAAATTTGATCGAAATCGGTTTGCACTACTATACGATATGTATCAAAAGTTTTAACAAAGCTACTGTTCACGAGATCCAGAACCCCTACTATCACGAAAAGACATTAAAACAATAGCGCCAATAATTGTCTTAAGTAAATCACATCAAACTGAGACTATTAAAACTGGACCAATGTATATTCGTATTGAATTGAAAACGCTTAATAATATACCAACCGGAACATCTGCATATTGTTTAATTATACATGATAGAATGTTTGAATATATTCCCCTTACAAATTAAATAAAAAAACTATTGTAAAAATAGTGGAATAAATTTGTATTATATTATTATTATTTATTAGTAGCATTTAAAATACTTTTCATTACATTCATATACATATTACATTTCATCACATTTTTCTTTTTTAGCTCTAATTTACGCTAACATTTTTAATAAAATCAACAACTTTTCTTCTAAAAGCAATATTATTCGTTTCCCTTTTCACATTTTTTGACATCATATTGTACGTTCTTAGTATCTGCACGTTGTATTCTAAAGTCATACGGTTGAACATCTCCAACATATATCAGTTGCTCTGTTAGATAATCTGGCGCTTCTCCCATTTTCATTTTCTTTATAAAAATTTATGTGTTAAATTCCAGTCTTTGTTGTATATCTATCCATTTTAATGTCTCTAACATATATCTAATTGACGAAACACGATTGTATTTTAATATAGTCCTCATTGCTTTATTTTACAGCTTCTGTAGTCTGTTCATTTGGTGGTCCGTGCAACATGTATATATTATAGTTGATCCGTAGTCAAAATGTGGTTTGATAATCGTATTATAGATGTTTATTGCAGTAATAATAGACACTTTCCTTCTTATTCTTTTAAAAAATCCTATCTTTCTTCCAATTTTTTTGAAAATATATTCTGAATGTTCTTTAAAGTTTAGTTCTCTGTCTATTAAAAATCCCAGATATTTTATTTTATCAACTTTTTCAATTATTACGTCATTAATCTTAATTCTTTATTATTGTTCATATTTATTTCTATTATTTTGGTTTTATTTTCATTTAATTTCAATTTGTTCATATTTAACCAGTTATTAATTTCGTGCATATTCGTTTTCAAGTTTTCATAACTCAAGTCCTCTGTTTCCGCGTCTGTGAATATAAGTGTGTCGTCAGCATACATAACTATTTCGCATCTTTTTAATACATTTTCCATGTCATTAATATACAGGATAAATAAAAGGGCCCCTAGAACTGACCCCTGGGGTACACCAAAATCATTTTCTTTTTCCCTAGATGTTACGTTGTTAATTTTTGTCATTTGCTTTCGATGGGTTAAATAAGATTGAAACCATTTTAATTCATTATCCTGTATCCCATATCTTTGCAGTTTTTTTTAGCATTATATTACGGTCAATAGTTTCAAATGCCCTTTTGAAGTCTAAAAATATGGCCACAATTTTGTTATTATGCTTCATATATTTCCATTTGTTTATTACGTAGTTTACAGCGGTCTCACACGAGTGGTTTTTTCTGAATCCTGACTGATACTTTGATAGTATTTTATGGTTTTCTAAATATTTTTCCAACTGATTTTTGACAATTTTCGCTAAAATCTTTTCACATGTTTTTAACTGTTAATAGGTCGATACTCCTTACACTTTATTGTATTTTTTACTTTTTCTATTGGAGTTATGACTGATTTCTTCCAGTTGTTTGGAAAAACTCCGGTTTCAATCGATTCATTTACTATTTTAAGCAGTTTATTGCCTACCATGTCCCAATTATCTAATATTAACTTAATACTTATTTTGTTATAGTCAGGTTTTTTGTTCATGTCTTTACATATATTCTTTAAATCTATAAAATTTATTGTATGAAATTAAAATTTACTGTTTATCACATTTATTTTATTTTCGTATTGCACATATTCGATGGAGTTATTTATTTCTTTGATACTATCTATAAAATAATCATTAAAATTTTCCGCTATTTGTAAATTATCTTTATATTCTATATTTTTATATATCACAGTTTTTATCACAGATCTGGGGTTTCCTAGTACTAGCTCTTTGATTTTGCTCCACATTTCTTTTTGGTTATTTGAGTTGGTTATTTTATAATTTATATAATTGCTTTTTTCGTTATCAATTCTTGTTTTATATGCATTTCTAATTATTTTATATGCGTTCCATGCCTCATAGGTGTTTTCGTTTATTGCCGTTTGATATTTAAAAATCTTTTCTCTTTTCATGTTTTTAAGTTCATTGCTAAACCATTTATTTCCATGCTTTTCAATTATTTTCTTTTTAATAGAAAATTTTTTCACTGTATTTTCTATACTATTGTCAAATTGTTGGACATATTGATCTAGATTGTTTATATTATCACACTCCATTATTTCGTCTAGTTCATTTTTTAAACGGATTTTATTATATTTAAATACTTCTACTTCTTCTACTTGATCTTTCACCATACTTTCGTTTTTAATATATATGTCTATACTTTCATGGTCAGCTATTTTATTATTAATGTTAGTTTTTGCGGATATATTTTCATTATTTGCTATAACATAGTCTATCAAAGTTTTTGTATTCTTTGTTATCCTAGTATATTCACTAATTATTTGTTTTAAACCATTCTCATTCAGTATGCTTTCAATTTTTGTTTTGTAGAAGTCTTTCAGCCAATCTATATTAAAGTCTCCGACTATTATTATATCACAGCTTTCTTCAGTTATTTCTTCCATCATTTCCTGAAAATCAGGATGAAATGAAAGCCTGAAATTCAGGCTTTTGGCTACATGGTGATCGGTATACTATTACTATAATAAATTTTGTTTTTTCATATATTGCTCTATATGCAATGATATAAATACAAGAACAATTAAGTTAAAGACTATACACAAACATTACATATTTAGTATTTAGTAATTAACAATATCCTACTAAAAGAAATATAAAATTTCTTAAAAAATTTCTCCAACATCATTTCCAACGAACATAAACAAGAACTAGTTAACATTCAATCATATTTGGAGCATACAAACAACATATAAATAAATAAAAATAAATTTGGTGAACATTATGAGGATTGTGTTTGGTCTAAGGAAACTACTAGATGTGGACCTGATATCTGTCGCTATGCGAATTATAGAAGAAAAAATTTCGTACTTCAAAAAGAAGCAAGAAAAATAATAAATTTCTATAGATTATCTAAATGTAAAAATAGTATTTTTTATAAAAAGTAATAATACATAATTTGCACTTGCTTAAGATTTAGTTGTAAAATAAAATTTTGAATATACATTTTTACTTAAATTTAAATTAAATGTCTTTATTTCATTGTCAAGGGCAAATATTTCAATTACACTCGTTTATTTCATTTTCAACGGTAAATACACTCATGGAAGCATTTTAAAAAAATTGATAAAAATATATTTAATGCCCTTTAAAACACAATGCGTTCTTATCAGTTAAAAAACAATATGTTTAAATTTCACAACTAAGGCTAACGCATATGTGTTCTTATCAGTTAACGTTTACAATTTAGTATAAATTTATAATTTGTATTTCTCATTTGTATATATTTTGAATTAAAATTATATAAATATATATTACATTTTTTAAATAAAATTTTAATGTGTTTATTTCGTTGCCAAGGGTAAATACCTTATTCACACTCATGTATCCAGCATTTCGATATCAAACTATATAGAAAACCATGCGTTAGAATTAATATCGTATTATTTATCTGTAAAAATGTATGTACATACATATATACATATGTATTTATGCATACATGTTTGGATACTTGTGTTTGCATGTCTTTATAAGAATGTTTGTATGTGTATGAGTATAAATACTAAACAATATAAGTGCTCCACTACAACATAACGTGGCAGCGCTGCCACAGCAAAAAAAAAAAAGAATTTGTAGACAAGATATTAAGAAAATATCACCAATTTTGGTTAAAAATAATCAATATGGCAGCACTGGCAGTATGAGGAGCCGTTTTGTATGGGAAATTTGATCCAGAAACCCCACAAACATACTACTCTTTTTTATCATTTTTTAATAGGTTTGCTTTTGTTATTTGATAAAATCTTCACTTTTCTTTGCTTAGAACTATTTTTTCAATAGTCGAAGAGCGTTGGGAAGACCAGTAATAAAAAGTCCAATAATTGCTGTTTATAGTTGGCACAATAATCACTGAACCATTCTGGGGTTGAGCGTTTGCACAAGTCAATAATATATGATTTTATACCATTTCATTCCGGTTCAGTTTTAAAGAGATTTGTTTGTCTGATGGAGCAGCTAAATTTCCAAAATCTGCCAGAGACTGATAATTCTTAAAGAATATATAAAGCTCGCTTGGGGCGGTTAAGACTTCTTCCATCTTGCTAATCTCATTACAGCATTTTCTCATTGCAATTTTCGAATAATTTTAAATGCAACATACCCAACGAAGAATCTCGTAGAAACCCGTTCAAAATTTACGTTCTCAGAATTATTAAATACATCTTCTAAAAAGTAATCTGCATATATATCGGCGCCAAAATCAATATCAACCCTTTCATTAGAGCCTATTTCAGTATGTTTACTTGAAGAATATACATCATAATCATTACTTTTTGATAAACATATATTACATATATTACTATATTATACTATATTATATATATTGTTGCGAGGTTAGAAAATTTATTTCCTAATTTGTCCTGACTTGTCACCACCTTCTTTTAAAATGTTATTAACCAGTAATTGGACTGACTTAAGACTGAAAAAGAAACACACTTCTTCTGGTCAACGAATTCCACGTCATTCAGATATTCCATAAAGTATTATATAAATTTGTGGGGTTTATTGTTTAGTTAAGCTGCAGATCTGTAGCTGTTATCGCCATAAAGGGGACCACTATTAAGACTATCGAATATCTTATCAATTTTTTCCACAAACTGAGCTGTTGAGAGGACCACTTCTGCGGAACAGCTCTAAAATTGTGTAGTTTTACATATTGTTTTAGTAGTAGCTGCAACAGTTCTTCTAAAAATATTGTTTGCGAATTTCACACGCATTTTTTCAAATGTGTTTAGATAAATAAAAATGTGTTTAGGGAAATAGAATAGTTTAAAATTATATTCAAATTAGAAAACAACACTTTTACCATAAATACACATGCATGACTACCAATACTTTTAGTTCTTACAAAACCTGTTGTTTCGAATCCATCTATTAAATCTTAGCTCTGATTACGATTTAACTCTTTTCTTATGCTCATTTCGTCCATAAACAAAACCGATTTTTGTGACTTTTGACTTTGAAATTTAATAGTGGCGTAGACCCTACCATATGTAGGTTTTGAGAAAACTTTTAGGGTGTCAATATATATAAGTATTTATAGACTTACAGCTGGGTATCTCGAATTCCGAGGTGAACTTACTATAATGACTAGACTAATAGTGTATATTCTCTGATAATATTTCTTTGGTAATATATAACCAAAGAATATACACCATAATCCTTGATATAACATACGACTCTTGTGTTATATAATCTCCTTTTGTATTTCGTATATTAGTACTTTCAATATATGTAGATGAGCTAGGGAGCGAGTTCAATTCAAAGCAAACTCCTATAACATTAGAAACCCTATCTTGTCTTCCACGGTTACATTTTCTAAGCTTGAAAAATATTTATTAAAGTCTATATAGAAGAGCTATTTAATCTTATATACATTTTGATCCCCACTGTAAGTAATTAAATTTTGAAAATTTATTATATTACTAGTAGTGAAGAAACTCTTTTGTTAATTTAGTACAGCTTATCAAGATAAGAAAGTTGTATTACCATAGCGTTAAAGTCAAGTCGTTTTGGTACCTGATTACAAATTTGAAATTCGTACTTACGTAATTTCGCTTAAAAAAGTTATTTAATGTTTCTCTGCGCACTTGCACAGAAATTTTTTTAACATATGCCTTAAGAACCATAGATATTTACCATTAATATCATATTTTAGTTTTTACAAATGCAAATCCCACTAATATTATAAAGCAGAATGTTTGTGAGTGTAGATGCGTGGATGTTTGTTCCTCTTTCACGCAAAAACTACTGAATGGATTTTAATAAAACTTTACAATAATTTAGCTTATACATCAGAATAATACATAGGCTTTATAGAGATGTTGTGTAAATTGTCCAAAATATAACTATAAGTGTCAAGTAAGTAGGAAAAAATATTTAATTTTTTTTTAATTTGAAAAAATAATATTTTTCGTTACCTGTTGTACTGAATTTTATTTAGGGTTAGGTTGGTTTTTTTTTTTGTGGAAGGTTTGTGAATATAATATTTGCCGTTAGTAGGTATCAATTTTTGCAATATATCCTCTCATAACGCAGTTTTATACTTATGCAAGTTATATTTAAATGTGAATATGAAATCGTGATTATTAATAGCTATACACATACATATTTCCAGCTAGAGACAATATATCTCTCAACACATAGCCTTCTTTTAATCCGATATTCCCACGGGATGTAGGCTTGCATGGGTGAAACCGCGGGCGCACCTAGTGGAAAATATACTTTAAGTGGTTCATATAACTCCAGGACTTTAACCAGAGTAATTGCTGCACCATCTTTTTAAACATATATTCCAAAGAATATTTTATGTTTATAAACAGCTTATTTGACAAATTTTGTAAGCAAGTTATAAACATAAAATATATAATACGAAAATGGTCATACAAGTTTAGCAATTTCTTTTGGTTAGAGCGGTTAATTACATACGTACGTACACGCCATTGTGGCGTACTACATGCCATTGTTATGTGAAACTTAAATTGGCAGATGACAATTCTCTAGAATACATATTTCTTAAAATATATAAACATATATAAAAAAATCAAAGATGTGCGGTAATAATAAGTTCAAAGCAAATTAGTTTCAAAAAATCTTTACTTTAACTAAAAAATTTTCAAATTTAACATATAATCTTCATTCTGGAATCGCACTGCTTTACGCTTAGTCTACAAAGAATATATATAATTCTGAGCAATGACGCTCAAAATATGCATCTATATGAATGATTGTATATAGGGTGTTTTTCTAGAGGTATAGAACTTTGCAATGCAATAAGAAAAAGATGAATTTTTTATGTTAACATGAAATTTACTTTATTCCGCCATTATTATTGAAACATGACTTCTGACATATAACCGCCACGACGTAGTCTAATCTGGAGGTTATATATTTGATGACTTTTCCCAATATATGAAGCCAATTCTTTCTGCCTTATTGGCAGTTGTATTCAAGCAAAAGTGAGTTTTATCGCTGAATAAAATCGTATCGTTTTGATTTGATTTGAAACAGAACGATGATTTTCAAAATAAATTTGCCTAATTTGAAAGCGTTTGCTCAGGCATCAGCCTTTTCATGATGAAATGCTAAACTAAACTATACACAAATCACTTGGCAATTGAACAAATGGCCACCATTTAAAAAACGTTGTCAACTTAAAGTTTTATACCTCTATAAAAAAGCACACTTTATAGCAAAAACGTCTGTTTTAGTTTAGAAATTGCGTTGTTGGCCCGAAGCAAAATATTCAGGGAATGTCTTTAATTAATATAAAACTTAGTTGATTCAGAGAGTAACAAAAATACAATAAACTGCATACATAATGGCAAACAAATATCAAGACACATGCCCTATAATACTTCTCTGCAAAAAATAATTTTTTGTCTCTCCTTTAAATAAAACTATGTGTACTATATGGATTTTGATGCGCTAAACTCGAATACGTTTTCGGTTTTTTCCATCAGGTAGAAATTTTTTTTATTTGCGTGGCAATTTTTTGCCCCTAAATTAGCCAGGTACGCAGACATATTTCACTCTAACTCGAGAACGAGTCATCCGATTTTAAAAAGTAAAACACCACAACATGTGAAACAAAATTGACACATACAATTTTTCTTTATCTCTTATCGTTTTGGAGTTATTCGAGAAAAAAATTTCCTTTCCGTGCAAAATTCGTAATTGTTTTCAGTTTAAAAATGGAATTTAAAAAAACTACAGGTCTAGTAGCTATAGATCTTAGAAATAAAAAAAAGCTGTAAACCATAAAAATCGGTTAAAAAATTTAGATTTTATTTTCCTTGCATATGTATGACGATAGCATTTCGTTAGGTGAGCAGGTAATGGAACTAAAGTACAGCGGTATTTTGCATGGTTCTTGGATTTAAAAATTATAATGTAGTATTTTTTATTAACTTGTAATTCTAAATCGAGGTAGATTATAATATTTATTGTAGCAGTATATGTGGAAATTTAAGAACAACAAGTGAGTCAGTTTTAATTTGATATCGGCAACAGTAAATATATTTGTTATTCTTCTTCAAACTTCTCAACTTATCAACCACCCAACAAATAAAAAAAATTTACAATTACATACATGTAAATTAAAAATTAAATAAAAATAGATTAAATTAACATATTTTCAATATGTCGCTCGTATGTTGTCCTTAGCTGCGAAAACTTATTAGTTTATGTTGTTTCTTATGTTTGTTTATCACACTTCTGTAAATTTTAGCGAATTTTTCTGTCTAGTTGTAGCAGGAACATCTCTAAAGTAAATCTCCTGGAATAATGGTTTTCTTGTTGTAATATTTTTACATTATCAAAATTTGGCACATGATTTTCCTTTGCACAGTGGGCCGCAAGTGCAGTTTTTTGCTCCATGGGTTTGTTTTTCATTCTTATGTCTAATTTATAAGATGTTAGTAGAAAAATAAAATAGAGTCATATCGAATAAAAATTGTTTGTTGGGCTTAGGTTTGTAGGATTTCCATATGATTTTAACCGCACGATATCAAATAAAAAAATTACTCACTTATTGTCCATTATTTCCACATATACTGCTGCAATAAATATTAGAATCTACTCTAATTTTCTAGATTTAGAATTACAGGTTAGTGAAAAATACTATATTATAACTTTTAAATCCAAGATCCATGCAAAATACCGTTGTACTTTAGTTCCTTTACCTGTTTACCTAACGAAATTCTATCGTCACGCATATGAAAGGTTGGTAGCATACCTGCTGTAAATTGAAAATTAAATCTAAATTTTAAAACCGATTTTTATAGTTTATAGCTTTTTTTATTTCTAAGATCTGTAACTATTAGATAAAGGTGCAAAGTATTGAATATTAGCTTTAAATTTTTTTTAATTTCATTTTTAATCTGAATAATTTTTTTCTCGATTAATATTTGCATATTTCCAAAACGATAAGAGATAAAGGAACAAAAATAAAAACAATTTTGTTACACATCTTCTGGTGTTTTCCATTTGTTTGTCTGATGGAGCAGCTAAATTTCCAAAATCTCCCAGAGACTGATAATTCTTAAAGAATATATAAAGCTCGCTTGGGGCGGTTAAAACTTCTTCCATCTTGCTAATCTCATTACAGCATTTTCTCATTGCAATTTTCGAATAATTTTAAATGCAACATACCCAACGAAGAATCTCGTAGAAACCCGTTCAAAATTTACGTTCTCAGAATTATTAAATACATCTTCTAAAAAGTAATCTGCATATATATCGGCGCCAAAATCAATATCAACCCTTTCATTAGAGCCTATTTCAGTATGTTTACTTGAAGAATATACATCATAATCATTACTTTTTGATAAACATATATTACATATATTACTATATTATACTATATTATATATATTGTTGCGAGGTTAGAAAATTTATTTCCTAATTTGTCCTGACTTGTCACCACCTTCTTTTAAAATGTTATTAACCAGTAATTGGACTGACTTAAGACTGAAAAAGAAACACACTTCTTCTGGTCAACGAATTCCACGTCATTCAGATATTCCATAAAGTATTATATAAATTTGTGGGGTTTATTGTTTAGTTAAGCTGCAGATCTGTAGCTGTTATCGCCATAAAGGGGACCACTATTAAGACTATCGAATATCTTATCAATTTTTTCCACAAACTGAGCTGTTGAGAGGACCACTTCTGCGGAACAGCTCTAAAATTGTGTAGTTTTACATATTGTTTTAGTAGTAGCTGCAACAGTTCTTCTAAAAATATTGTTTGCGAATTTCACACGCATTTTTTCAAATGTGTTTAGATAAATAAAAATGTGTTTAGGGAAATAGAATAGTTTAAAATTATATTCAAATTAGAAAACAACACTTTTACCATAAATACACATGCATGACTACCAATACTTTTAGTTCTTACAAAACCTGTTGTTTCGAATCCATCTATTAAATCTTAGCTCTGATTACGATTTAACTCTTTTCTTATGCTCATTTCGTCCATAAACAAAACCGATTTTTGTGACTTTTGACTTTGAAATTTAATAGTGGCGTAGACCCTACCATATGTAGGTTTTGAGAAAACTTTTAGGGTGTCAATATATATAAGTATTTATAGACTTACAGCTGGGTATCTCGAATTCCGAGGTGAACTTACTATAATGACTAGACTAATAGTGTATATTCTCTGATAATATTTCTTTGGTAATATATAACCAAAGAATATACACCATAATCCTTGATATAACATACGACTCTTGTGTTATATAATCTCCTTTTGTATTTCGTATATTAGTACTTTCAATATATGTAGATGAGCTAGGGAGCGAGTTCAATTCAAAGCAAACTCCTATAACATTAGAAACCCTATCTTGTCTTCCACGGTTACATTTTCTAAGCTTGAAAAATATTTATTAAAGTCTATATAGAAGAGCTATTTAATCTTATATACATTTTGATCCCCACTGTAAGTAATTAAATTTTGAAAATTTATTATATTACTAGTAGTGAAGAAACTCTTTTGTTAATTTAGTACAGCTTATCAAGATAAGAAAGTTGTATTACCATAGCGTTAAAGTCAAGTCGTTTTGGTACCTGATTACAAATTTGAAATTCGTACTTACGTAATTTCGCTTAAAAAAGTTATTTAATGTTTCTCTGCGCACTTGCACAGAAATTTTTTTAACATATGCCTTAAGAACCATAGATATTTACCATTAATATCATATTTTAGTTTTTACAAATGCAAATCCCACTAATATTATAAAGCAGAATGTTTGTGAGTGTAGATGCGTGGATGTTTGTTCCTCTTTCACGCAAAAACTACTGAATGGATTTTAATAAAACTTTACAATAATTTAGCTTATACATCAGAATAATACATAGGCTTTATAGAGATGTTGTGTAAATTGTCCAAAATATAACTATAAGTGTCAAGTAAGTAGGAAAAAATATTTAATTTTTTTTTAATTTGAAAAAATAATATTTTTCGTTACCTGTTGTACTGAATTTTATTTAGGGTTAGGTTGGTTTTTTTTTTTGTGGAAGGTTTGTGAATATAATATTTGCCGTTAGTAGGTATCAATTTTTGCAATATATCCTCTCATAACGCAGTTTTATACTTATGCAAGTTATATTTAAATGTGAATATGAAATCGTGATTATTAATAGCTATACACATACATATTTCCAGCTAGAGACATACTCTCAACACATAGCCTTCTTTTAATCCGATATTCCCACGGGATGTAGGCTTGCATGGGTGAAACCGCGGGCGCACCTAGTGGAAAATATACTTTAAGTGGTTCATATAACTCCAGGACTTTAACCAGAGTAATTGCTGCACCATCTTTTTAAACATATATTCCAAAGAATATTTTATGTTTATAAACAGCTTATTTGACAAATTTTGTAAGCAAGTTATAAACATAAAATATATAATACGAAAATGGTCATACAAGTTTAGCAATTTCTTTTGGTTAGAGCGGTTAATTACATACGTACGTACACGCCATTGTGGCGTACTACATGCCATTGTTATGTGAAACTTAAATTGGCAGATGACAATCCTCTAGAATACATATTTCTTAAAATATATAAACATATATAAAAAAATCAAGATGTGCGGTAATAATAAGTTCAAAGCAAATTAGTTTCAAAAAATCTTTACTTTAACTAAAAAATTTTCAAATTTAACATATAATCTTCATTCTGGAATCGCACTGCTTTACGCTTAGTCTACAAAGAATATATATAATTCTGAGCAATGACGCTCAAAATATGCATCTATATGAATGATTGTATATAGGGTGTTTTTCTAGAGGTATAGAACTTTGCAATGCAATAAGAAAAAGATGAATTTTTTATGTTAACATGAAATTTACTTTATTCCGCCATTATTATTGAAACATGACTTCTGACATATAACCGCCACGACGTAGTCTAATCTGGAGGTTATATATTTGATGACTTTTCCCAATATATGAAGCCAATTCTTTCTGCCTTATTGGCAGTTGTATTCAAGCAAAAGTGAGTTTTATCGCTGAATAAAATCGTATCGTTTTGATTTGATTTGAAACAGAACGATGATTTTCAAAATAAATTTGCCTAATTTGAAAGCGTTTGCTCAGGCATCAGCCTTTTCATGATGAAATGCTAAACGAAACTATACACAAATCACTTGGCAATTGAACAAATGGCCACCATTTAAAAAACGTTGTCAACTTAAAGTTTTATACCTCTATAAAAAAGCACACTTTATAGCAAAAACGTCTGTTTTAGTTTAGAAATTGCGTTGTTGGCCCGAAGCAAAATATTCAGGGAATGTCTTTAATTAATATAAAACTTAGTTGATTCAGAGAGTAACAAAAATACAATAAACTGCATACATAATGGCAAACAAATATCAAGACACATGCCCTATAATACTTCTCCGCAAAAAATAATTTTTTGTCTCTCCTTTAAATAAAACTATGTGTACTATATGGATTTTGATGCGCTAAACTCGAATACGTTTTCGGTTTTTTCCATCAGGTAGAAATTTTTTTTATTTGCGTGGCAATTTTTTGCCCCTAAATTAGCCAGGTACGCAGACATATTTCACTCTAACTCGAGAACGAGTCATCCGATTTTAAAAAGTAAAACACCACAACATGTGAAACAAAATTGACACATACAATTTTTCTTTATCTCTTATCGTTTTGGAGTTATTCGAGAAAAAAATTTCCTTTCCGTGCAAAATTCGTAATTGTTTTCAGTTTAAAAATGGAATTTAAAAAAACTACAGGTCTAGTAGCTATAGATCTTAGAAATAAAAAAAAGCTGTAAACCATAAAAATCGGTTAAAAAATTTAGATTTTATTTTCCTTGCATATGTATGACGATAGCATTTCGTTAGGTGAGCAGGTAATGGAACTAAAGTACAGCGGTATTTTGCATGGTTCTTGGATTTAAAAATTATAATGTAGTATTTTTTATTAACTTGTAATTCTAAATCGAGGTAGATTATAATATTTATTGTAGCAGTATATGTGGAAATTTAAGAACAACAAGTGAGTCAGTTTTAATTTGATATCGGCAACAGTAAATATATTTGTTATTCTTCTTCAAACTTCTCAACTTATCAACCACCCAACAAATAAAAAAAATTTACAATTACATACATGTAAATTAAAAATTAAATAAAAATAGATTAAATTAACATATTTTCAATATGTCGCTCGTATGTTGTCCTTAGCTGCGAAAACTTATTAGTTTATGTTGTTTCTTATGTTTGTTTATCACACTTCTGTAAATTTTAGCGAATTTTTCTGTCTAGTTGTAGCAGGAACATCTCTAAAGTAAATCTCCTGGAATAATGGTTTTCTTGTTGTAATATTTTTACATTATCAAAATTTGGCACATGATTTTCCTTTGCACAGTGGGCCGCAAGTGCAGTTTTTTGCTCCATGGGTTTGTTTTTCATTCTTATGTCTAATTTATAAGATGTTAGTAGAAAAATAAAATAGAGTCATATCGAATAAAAATTGTTTGTTGGGCTTAGGTTTGTAGGATTTCCATATGATTTTAACCGCACGATATCAAATAAAAAAATTACTCACTTATTGTCCATTATTTCCACATATACTGCTGCAATAAATATTAGAATCTACTCTAATTTTCTAGATTTAGAATTACAGGTTAGTGAAAAATACTATATTATAACTTTTAAATCCAAGATCCATGCAAAATACCGTTGTACTTTAGTTCCTTTACCTGTTTACCTAACGAAATTCTATCGTCACGCATATGAAAGGTTGGTAGCATACCTGCTGTAAATTGAAAATTAAATCTAAATTTTAAAACCGATTTTTATAGTTTATAGCTTTTTTTATTTCTAAGATCTGTAACTATTAGATAAAGGTGCAAAGTATTGAATATTAGCTTTAAATTTTTTTTAATTTCATTTTTAATCTGAATAATTTTTTTCTCGATTAATATTTGAATATTTCCAAAACGATAAGAGATAAAGGAACGAAAATAAAAACAATTTTGTTACACATCTTCTGGTGTTTTACTTTTTAAAATCGGATGACTCGTTCCCGAGTTAGGGTGAAATATGTCTACGTACCTGGCTAATTTAGGGGCAAAAAGTTGCCACGCCCACAAAAAAAATTTTGACCTGATGGAAGAAAACCGAAAACAGATTTGAGTTTAGCGCATCAAAATCCATATAGTGCATATATTTTTATTTAAAGGCGTGACAAAAACTTATAATTTGCAGAGCAGTGTTATTAAAAGTTAAAAGGTTGAAAAATTAGACACAAGAATATATATATATATATATATATATATATATATAAGTATATATATATATATATATGTATATATATCTATATATATATATAAATATATTTATATACATTTATATATAAATATATATACATATATATATATATATATATATATATATATATATAAATATATATACACATATGTATATATATATATATATATATATATATATATATATAAAGATATATACACATATGTATATATATATATATATATATATATATATATATAATAAATGAACTATTTGACATACTGTCATTGTACTATTATAATATGAAATTTATTTGTTGGGTGGTTAAGCAATGTCACAGTTTTGAAAAGTTTGAAACTTCTCAAATTATTAAAAGACTTTTATAAACCATCTGAGAATTATGTTAACAAATTAACTATAAAAATTCACAAATGATTTTAAAAAATCACATTATAATAAGTAGGCTATGAAACTTATACAAACCAAACCCCAACAAACAACTTTTATTCGATATGAATCTATTTTATTTTTCTACACCTTTATACAATTAGAAATCCTTTGGATAACAATGAAAGTATTTATAAGGCAAATGAAAAATAAAATCTCAATTTAATTGCTAATAAATTAAATATATGACATACTGTCATTGTACTATTATAATATGAAATTTATTTGTTGCGTGGTTAAGCAATGAGCAATAAGTTTATATATATATATATATATATATATATATATATATATACATATATATATATATATATATATATATATATATATATATATTTATATATATACACATACATATGCAAGTAGATTTTAATATTTAAAACACTTGTGATATAATGTTGGACAACCCCGCAAGAAGTGATATTTCTGGCAACCTTATTAAAAAAGTTATTTTAAATTTAGGGGTTATTTGTTTAGTGGTGTTGGTGTATTTTTATGGAGTTTGTGTAATGAAGCTTTAGCCGTAGTCAGAGCTTTCATTATCTATTACAGGCAATAAAATAAGTAAAGCTCCGAAACTAAATTGTTTATGTGAGAAAAAGAAAAATACTCTACCGTTTTCGCTGAGAGATTCATATTAAAAATAAAAGAGCAACAAATACTACAAAAGTTTTTAATTACTAATCTTCTACGTTTGCAAACTTGAAGTACTGGACATTGAAGTGTAACGAAATTTACATTAGATAGAGATATATAGAAATTTTATCGAGTTCAAATGTTACTTTAATCCGTCATTAATTATATGTGCTAATAAACGAAATTCACACATAAGTTACTAAAGTATTATTACATATGTATATAAAAACTCAAAAAGTATGCAAAGATTTTGTGTACAATCTAAAGTGGATATTAAAATAAAGCAAATTTAATACATACATAAAGGACGTGCGCGTGTTGGGTGTGTGTAGTTGTTGTAAAACTTTGGGAATAATTAACTCCCTAAATTTTAAAGCATACATACATATCTGCATTATAACTTCAGCGTAAATAATAAAAAATACATAAAATTACTGATGTGTAACAAAAGAAAAAATTTACAAAAATATGGGTTTTATGTACCAACAATCGATGAGTTTTTGTATTGAAGGGCTGGCTGGTGTTTATTTAATTTTGCATTTGGCAGATATTTTCCACATTCGCATGCATTCATATATATGTAGAAGAATATATTGGGCAAATATACATACTATGGATAAAGAATAGCATTTATTAATGTGAATAACGTTGCATTATTGTTTACTCTTGAACTATTTCTATGATTGTTTCATATGAATAACGTGCAATGTGGCCATACATATACGTATATGTATGTACCTTTGTAGAAGGATGTCGACGATCCTTTTATTATCATATCACAATATCCATATATTCATTGTATATATGTACTAAATAAGTATGATACAGCCCGGATTAATTTTTAACCAGTTCAGACATATGATATTGTTGATGCATGCTGACTCACATGAAATGCATAAATTAATATATATAACGCAAGACTATGGTATATTTTAAAAAGACGATGTTCACTGAAACAATTTCTAATATGATTATTTGACAGCTTTTACTATATTAGCACTTCTACAATTAAATTTGAAATTTTTATTTAGCATCAGGGTTTCGATAAAGTTCCACTTTTACCGATCTATCGGCAGCTTTTAGCTTACAAATTTAATATTATATTGAAATTTTAATGAGAGTAGTCGTATTACTTATAAGTGGTAATTCTTTTTTAATTTTCAATGATTAAATTTTACAATATAAACAAATACACATTTACATTTTTATGGATTATTATCAAATTATTTAGCAAATATCCCCTCAAAGATAATTATTGAACAAACAACAAACATATGTAGTCAATGTAGCATAATTTTTTTTTTATATTCTCAAATATAGCATATGTTAATATATTCCAATTTTATTTATTAATTTAATGTTTCTGATATATATTTTCTATATTCTAATGCATCTATAATGTACCAAACTTCTCTATAATATTTTGAACTATCTGTACTATTTTGAATACATTGTAAAATACAGCCTCCATTTTGAAAATTACGAATTGCGTTTGGGTAATTAATTGGACATTGTCTGAAATTTTTCTGCGATTTAAACGATTTTTCCGATTCTGGCTAAGTCACAGACTTTTCGATTTTATTGTGTTACTGGGGTCGGTTGCGGAACTTGCGCAAGAAATTTACTCATCTTTCCCGACTTTAAGAGTGTCACAAAAGGACAAATCTCAAGCAAATGCCTCAAAAATTCACTATACAATACAGAATTGTTGTCTGTCGAGCTGCGTACTTATATTTTTACATTTCTTAATGCTATATTTTAGCCTAATGTTCGGTTAGAATGGCCAAATACCCCTATGTGAAACGCTTGGTAACCTCCATCGTAAAAGTTGGTAGAAATATTGAAGCTGACTAAGTCTGATCGACTACGTACTGAAATATAATACTAGCCGAGGGTATCGATAGCGAAAAAAAGCTATGGAGAGGCAGAGATAAAATAATCTAATGACACTATCGATAGTTTTCCAACTGTAGCTTGCTGTAAAAGTGAGATGACCTGAAAGTTCGTGCATGGTTTTATATACATATGCTCTGTGGTGTCTGCTTGTATACGTGCTAGATTTTTTAACTGGTGTCATTTGTTTATGAGATTTATAATTGTAGCATCATTAATTTATTTTCATTTCTTAACATTGATGTTGCTAAGTCTGTGTGTTTTGCTATCCACTTTGTTATTGAACGATGTCGATATAGTAAATAAGGCTTACAATCTTGTTACTGCTTTCGGCAAGTTCCGCATCCGTTATTTGGAATTATGATTGTTGTTTTGTTGACAAGGGTGTTCTTGATTATCGGCATAAGCTAATGACTGCGAAGGCTAGTCCAAAAACGTCAAATTGTACGAACGAAATGGTGTATTGAAGATAATCATATTTGCAATAAAGGTATTCACTGTAACTGTTGCCGGCGATTCCGGCAATTAAAGACGCAATTTAACCCGAAATAATCTATTACTAACTAAACGCAATTCTTTCCTAAAATACTCATTTTCGGTCAGTATCAAATAATCCCAATCAACAAAAATATGACCAAAAGGATGGTTGTTTTTTTTCCATTCTATCAATAACTGTATAACTGCTTGCCTACTAGGCCGATCATATTAACCGTAAAATTGGGAAAATAAACTTTCAGAACTAGTTCTGGCATTAAAAGATTCCTGATGACTTGCCATACTTTATTGAACAGAAATGTCATCAGGAGTTGATACTATCAGCTGGATAGTTATTGATATTATACATAATCTTGTTTTCCGATGTTCAAAAGTGTGAAATGGGAAATTAATAGCGAACAGTTTGAACGAACGATATCGATGTTTTTAATTTTGACAGCAATGCATCCTCGAAAAAAATATCGATACTTTTGTTTATTAAACAAGGATGTATTTTCTGCATACCTAAATGTGGTAATACGGACTGATTTTTGTACGATATATTTCTATCAACAGATTTTAAGTAGGACCAGTTCAGGTTTTTAAATAGGACCAGAGTTCCAGGTGCTCAACAAAACAGTTCGAACCTGCACAAATTAGTTAATAAGCATCCCAGATATTATCGTTTAAACAACTTTGAGATAATTGTATTTTTCATTTGAGCTTTACGAATTTTTTGTTTGGACTGGATCAGACTAGAACTAAATTATCAGCTGTTTTTTGTTTGCGGTTAAAAATGAAAATGTCATAAGAAAATTTGCTTTTAAAGGAAGGAAGATTTTATTTAAACAATTAATTAAAACGAAACTGGATGGCTTTTAAGAAACTTGAAGTTGTATGCATATATTTTCTTGATTTTTCCTTTCCTTAATACGAAAAAATTTATTGATTTTAAATCAGATCTTTTTACAGCTGCTTCAAATGACGCAAATATATGTATATATATATATATATATATATATATATATATGTATATATATATATATATATATATATATATATACATATATACATATATATATATATATATATATATATATATACATATATACATATATATATATATATATATATATATATATATATATGTATATATATATATATATATATATATATATATATATATACATACATATATATGATTTAAGCATCTTTAAATAGAATTTGTTTTACAAAGGAAATATCGGAGAGCCAATTTTGTCTACACAAACGTCCAACTTGTTTCGTTTCATACTTAGAACATAACTTATGTTGTAGTTGTACCAATACAAATAATTCGACATAAATTAGATTCATCGTTGCTATAAAAATATAGAAACATGTATTGATAATAATCCAAAGAAACTGCACAATTACTTCTTGAAAATAAAATTTTTCTCTACATTAAGAATAATAAGAAAACCAGATATAAAGTTTATTTTACATTCCACAATAATGATTAGGATATACTTATAAATTTCATAATCTGTGACGAGAATGCATTTTCTTCTTCCATTTGATCATAAAGTGATAAAACTCTACGAATATATTCTTATAAACGAACGAAATTGACAACACACCTCACAAGCGGCTTATGACAAATGCAATATGACACCGGAAATATGTAAAATATATTAAAAATAAATTTCAAATTACAGTAGTTATAATATACCCAGCTGTTGTGAAAATAATTTCGGGTAGAACTAAGGCTGTTATTCATTCTATATACTAAGTAAATAACCAATTTTATTTCAATTTTCAAGCCTACATAACATTGTAGAAAGAGCCTGAATACTCTTTGAATCGTAATTTATTTTACGTTAATTTTTATCAACTTTTCATTAAAACTAGAAAATTTTACAAACTTTTTATTGTTTTAATACAGCGGTCTTTCGTGCAGCCAGAACTCTCTTTCGGAAGTTTTGCGTCTCACTAACGGTTCTTCTGAGGAATTTTCCTTATTAACCAAGCTGCCACTTCTTACTTAAAGGCATAAGTGGCGTAAAGTCAGACATAGGAAGGGCTAAAACTTCGGGTTAATAACACCGCCGACTTATGCTTTAAGTGTTTTCAATTCAATAGCAACAGCTCATCAAAATCAAGAGCAAGGAAGAACAATATAAAAGTTTGCGAATATGTTTCAAGTGACATTTTATATGTGAATATATTCAAAGTTATGAGTCTTGACTTCCAATATAAAAGCATTTTCAAATTATTCCAAATATCTTATATTGAACAAATATATGTCGAAATGTAACCGTATCTTAAGTTACTTAAAACATTTAAAATATTTTGTCCTAACCATATGAACTCGCTGTTTTCATATTTGAACGTCCTAAATATGATACTATACAAATTTATATCAGTCCACAGTAAGAACTCTCGATTTAATGGGTCCATAAAATGTATTTTTTCTGTTAAATACTAATTGTAGAAAAGATATATGAAAACCTAAAATAATAAAAGAGCATAAAAATCTACATAAATAAAGAAATTAAAATAACAGAGTAGTAAAGAGCTGTATTAAAGAATTCAACATTACCGACAAGAACAACATTGACAAAATGCTATCTCAACAATTGGAAACAATGCGTAGAATACAAAAACAACAAATGCCTCAATACGGTAGCACTACAAATATAAGTAGTGAACTAAATGTGACCAGTTTTTCGATCAACAGCTCTAATGCTAGCCTAGAAAAAAGCACAATTTATCCGAGTACAGCAAGCAATCTAAACAGTTGCGGTATTGGTGCTCCCAGTGGTATTTTGCCACCAGTAATAGGCAGTGGTATTGGTACGTTATATGGCAGTGAGCAATTGTGCCAGCAGTATAGCTCACAGCAACATAGCGACTATATAATATCTGATTACATGGAGAAGATTGGTACAAGGATAAATATGCTAGAAACAGAGCTAAAGTTTGCTTGGGGTGCCTTAGATTTGTTATCGACAGAATATAGTAAAATTTGGTATCGTTTGGAAAAGCTTGAAAACATTATGGTAGAGCAGCAGTCGGTAGTAAATAACCTAATGGGATTGATTAATATAAAGAGACGGGAACAACAACTGGAAATCGACAATGAAAATCAATCGCTTATAAATGACATATTCTTGTCAGCCGAAGTTCAATGCCAATCTCAATCAAGTACAGCCCTTAATGAAGGTATAGACATGTGTATAAGAGGAAAATTTGATAATATGTATGAGGAGATGAATACGAAGGACTCAACGAGCAGACGTCTTGAAAGTGAATTGGATACGTTGGATGAGCTGCTCAAGGAACAGCAATACTCAGACGAAGACTTGGACTGTGCGTCCTTGGAAAAGTCGAATAGTCCTGGCTTAATGTTTTGTCCGGATGATGGTCAACAAAGTAATAGACGATACGGATCACGTAATTCAATAAATTCATCGATAACTCCTCCTATTCAGCCTGTAATGAGTCAGACTGCTTATGGCACCCATCATAAGCTATTAAGCAATTTCGATAAACTTTATCCAGAACTGCAGGGGGAGGACGACCACACTTTTTTAGACCTGATCGCAGAAAATAATCCGACGGAGACTACATCACGGTTGCCATTATCATATAATATTTTAAATAATGAAAACGACAATATGGGTGGAGTATATGGTTCTTTTCGCTCTGAAATGCCACGAAATGAACTGGACACCTTAACCAGTCACAATAACTCTTTTCGGGAAACTGCCTCTAAGACGGAACCAGATGTGATATATATAAAGCCAGACGACACGGGTGGAGGGAGAGGCTTAACATCGGATATGAATGAGGATTTCTATAAGACTCTAAACGAAATGTATAGAGAAAACAATATGGTTGCTGAATTTAATCACAATTTCGATAAGTTGATAAATCGATCGGAACAACAGAATGAACAAATAACGATCGGCTTATCTAACAATTCCACACGTGCGAATTCTGCGCTTGGTATGATAAACGAAGATAATGAAGATGAAATTAACAATGAAAAGTATAATAAAATGGTTAAATCTATTGATGAGCCTAAACTGGAAGTATTTGAAACTACCATAGTACTAGCTATACCAACATCGGCAACGAATACGAACTCCTCGTCTACAAATTTGAAACATGGGAAAGATGCTAAGAAAAATAAAAAGAAAAAACATCATCACAAAGACGAAATGGAAATGATAAACAACTTGAAAAGTGCTTTAGCTCAAAAAAATGATTTTAAACACTTGCCAGCTAAAGATATTGGTCATGAAAATAAAATCTACTTAGGAAAAAGTGGTAGCGACAATCATCGCTCTGTAATGACCTCCTCTTCATCTGAGGAGAATTTCAGTCATTTTTACGACAGGATTGATGAATTAGATAGTATAACAAAAATATTACTGATAGAAATAAATAAAATTGTAGGGTTTCATCCTCCTACCAGCGAAGATGTTAATAATCTAAGAAAACTGGTTACTTCTGAAAAAATTTTTTTAGAGAAGCTTAATCAGGTTAATCAAAATTTAATTTTACTACTCCTCAATCCGCTTACGATGGCTGAAGAGCTTAGAACGACCGACAGTACGGAATGGTTTAAAATGGTTATGCGAAAGCTTGAAAAAAATATTGATACTCTCAAGAAATTGGTTGGAAACTCTTTCGATAGCTACAAAATGCAAGTAGAGGCTAGCAGTTCTCTGTGCCATTTGACAGCTTCTCATGAAACGAAAAATTGTACAAGTTCTGCTCCTTTAGCCACGATATATGAAAAGAGTAAACAATTAAATTCTACTGCACAATCCGAGCTAACCGACTATAGCTTCCAGTTGATACGTCACAATTCTAATCTAGATGAACAGCTAAAGCTTTTGGATAGTCAAGAACAAGAAATGCGTAAAAAGAAACAAATTATACAGCAGGAAAAGGAGCGACACAATAGCGCAAATGATCTTGGTTTAAGTAATTATGTAGACGTTGATGCATCTTACGAAAATTTGTTAATGCAACAGATTACCGATCCTAATTTAAATATATATTCTAGTTCTTCATTAATGGACTCATCCATGGCCTCCCCCCCATCCAATAACATATATAGCAATGATGCATATATTAAATCACTTAAACGTAGCTTAGAACGCCACAATAGCATGCTATTCTTATTGCATTTACAAAATCCTGATTACAAAGACAAAATGCAAGAACTAGCTGGCCTTGTTGAGGACGGAACAGATGATCTCATGTTACACGATGGTGGAAATCATAGTCCTCCGCCACCTGCGCCAGATATAGATATTATGAGAATGAAGAGTATGGATCAAGAATCTAAAGACATCATGCTATTTTTCGATAATAAAAACACTAATATAACTTTGAACCCTTTTTTAGCACTGGAGTCATCAAAAAATATCGGCCGAGAATCTGTACCACCATGTTCGCCAAAGCAAACAAAGTCAGATTCAGGGCTATCATCAATGAGTGGATTGTCAACTTGGGATAAATCACCTAACTCGCCAGTCTCTCAAACTATTAACGGCAGCGAAAACAATCCTTTTCTATCTAAATGTAAAGATATTAACGTGGATATGTTACAGCTTTTATCAATGAAACCACAAAATTTGCCATCCTCGGAAGCAGAATTCACAGATTTTGGAATACAGCTGAATAGAAAGAAAGAATACGCATTTTCTGAAGAAAATCTTAACTACATTAGAGAACTTTCAAAAAACCTACCTATTTGTTCAGCTTTTGAAAACAAGTCTATGTTTTCGATATTACAACATAATATTCTCGATAACGAAAGTTCGTCCCATACAATTGATGAAATGTTAGCTTGGGACCAGCAGCAACAAGAACAGCAATTGGAGAAACGTCGCATGCCAGACCTGTTAAAAAATCAAGTTAGTGGGCCAACATTTTTGCACTCAAACGAAAACTATAAACAGTTGACTTATAAAACATCCCTCAGAAATAACGCTCAGCTAATAGATCATTTAGTTTATTACCCAACATCATGCACACAAATAATAGATTATAATAAATCACAGCAAACTAGTCATGAAAATTACAATTTTTATGATGATGCTCGGAAGCCCTCATCCGTATGTAAAACTTCTATTCCATCATCTGACTCTTCTCCAACTCAGACAGATTCTTCACGCCATAGAGATCATACTAAGCAATATCCAAAAGTTTGGCAAAGACTAGGCAGTCTGCTGAATGATAATTTTAAGTTAAAACGTCCAACACGCTATAATCGCTCTCAATCGTTGCCGATTGGTGAAATAGGTACACAGCGATCCAAAATCCACATGCGTGGCCAGGCCGGTTCGTATCCGTCTGTGGTCGCTAGCCCAAAAAGGAATTTATTAGCTACCCAGAATTCTGCTAGCCGGCAGAAATCAACGATACAGTTAAGCACAACTAATTCTATTAGAGGTAAACATAAAACACGTGCCTCTTTTAGTATAACTGTAAATAATTTAATGCAAAAAGCGAAGACGTGCAGGCGATACAGCTTTGGCTTGCGTCACGGATCTAGCCTGTCGGATACTGAAGCTGATTTAGCGAGTTTTACATCATCGGATAATGATGAATCGATTGCAAGCGATTATGGAGGTGTTACACTAAACGATTTTGATATGAACGAGAATTACAATGCATTGCAGATGAACCACTCTGGCCTTCAAATCGGCACGCAGAAACTTTCCAAAGAGTCTCACAAACATAACTTTGATTCAACTGTGGATAGAAGAATAACCCCACATATTAAAGAAGTTTCGCAGAATAATAAGAGCGCGAGCGATGAAATATCTGTTAAAATATCTGATCTTGAAAACGAAGTAGTCGTGTCTGATGAATGCTATAATAGTGTAAACATAGTGTTTCCCACAATGGCCGACACATCTCTAAAAGTTCAATGTGCAAATGGATCACAATTGGATGCTTTTGTAGATAAGGCAACGAAACAGGAAGTTGAGACAATACCTCGTGACACTGTCGCTACCGAAATACTAGACCCCGCAGTATCTATGGGTAAAAATCAAACGCTAAAAAGCCACACCGATATTCAACGCTCTCGTAAAAAGGCACATTCTCTTTGTATAAATGATGACCGGCAGCAGCAACTTTACTCTACTACACAAAACATGACTTTTGAACCGTCTCGGATAACGGCTACCACAATTCCTGAATCTATTTCAATAAAAAGTACGAATAGTCGCCCTGCCCTACCAACTGCTCAGCAGTCGTTAGAAATTCCCAGCATAACATCAAGTTCTAAAGAGGACGAAGACAATCGAAGCCAGTATTCCTACCGTACGCTTTCTTCTTCTAGACGCCAAAGTACTGAAGATAGTATAGACACAGATGATGAATATTTTTGTTATGAACTACAGCAATTAGATGAACTAGAAAAACAGCAAAAGGAACAATATTATCAACGAGAGGATCAACAACAACGTCAAGAAGAAGCGGAACAAAACCAACAATTATTTAGTCAAATTGATCAATTGACAGCATTTAATAATAATACTGATCCTGCTGATTATGAGCCGGACGAAAAGATTAGGGCCAAAATGACAGAAGTCTTGCAAGAACTAAAAAATAAAGTTAAGCTTCAACCAGAATTGCTGCAATATCAGCGATCATCTAAGTTGCGCGTTACTAATGAAACATATACTAAAGTAACCGATATACACAAGGCCTGGCAGGATATAAATTTAGACGATAGCTATCATTTGACCTATCCTGTAGCTGAGGTGGAAATCGGAAATCAGTGCAATCAAGGTATATATGATGACAATGACATCGAATTGTTAGCACAAGATAAACGACTGCAGCGAGTGCAAAATCTAGAGATAGAAAAGCCACTTCCTCATAAGCGATACAAAAAACGGCGCAATATGCGCCGTTCCAACATTACCACAGAAAACAGCTTCAACGATATTGATAATCCGGAGGCCTCGATATATTCAACAAGCTCATCCTTATCTTCTGAAGATGAAGCTAAGCGACAACATTCCAAAAATCTTAAGCCGGTACAGACGAGACGGAATAGTCATGAGCGTCAAAAGGCCACAACTTTCGTATCTACTCTGGTACAAAAACAACTTAGTTACCCACCTGATAGTATTTCTATCAATGAAGAAAAGGAAAAATTAAATGAGACGCAGCGAATTGAATTAGAACGAGCCGGAAGCAAAGAAAATGACTACAGTTCTTCTTCGGGTGCTACTTCAGGACCCGATAGTCCCGCTGACCTTAGCGGATTAGATAATGATTTGGATTTTCATAACAAAGGAAATGCTGAAATTTTCAAGACTATGCCCAACTATCAAATTGTAAAAAAAAACCAGCAGTTAAGCGCTATAATTCCTGGCAGCATTGATGCTTCACAAAAATCTCCTAGTGAGTCATCACCAAATAGGACACCACCCACAGAGACAAGCTCCCCTGAAATAGCCGTAAACAATCAAGAGGTTCATAATTACAACCAGGATACAAGTATTGATGCACATGAGAGTAATAGAAGCGTGATGCCACTAGTTAGTGAAAACATCGATGTAGCTTCCTTAAGTACAATTGAAGTAATGGAGCAACAGAACAACACGGAATCATCACTTTTACCTCTAGTACAAAACCATTACAACAGCCCCTTAAGCAAACAAAAGACTTCTGCCCCACAGCAAATACCTGAGAATAGATCGGTTCCAAGGCTTATCAATCAAGACTCAAGCATCGATATTTCGCAGTCTAATGGAACGGCACTTGGCAGCAGCAAATGGAAACTGTTGAAAACACTAAAAGAACGTAAGATTGAAGAGCGCAACAATCAAGAAAAAATCAAAGATGAGCGAAATAAGCAAACTGAAAAGGTAAGTTCATCATGGGCACCAAATAGCATTCAGTTATCTTGTTTTACTACACTGGGATCATAGAATTAAGTGCTAACGGTATATATATGGGATAAAGATTTAAGACTGGCCATAGAACTGTTGCAACCATTGTGACTATCATTATTTGTATATTCTGGAATCATAATTAACAACATATTTTTCATTCCTTCTCATGATCCCTTAGGTCCTTTTATGCCTCCACTGGAAAGAATTTTCGTAACAATTCTAAAAGTATTTGTTTATGCGACCAGCTCAAAAGTTCTTAACTACTGCACCAAGTCTAATTAATTTTTATTGTAGAGCTGGTGATGAAGTTAACGTATTGATTACGAAGACAAAAGTGGTATCTCGATTCAGTAATTATATATATATATATATATATATATATATATATATATATACATATATATATATACATATATATATATATATATACATATAATTTTATATATATATATATATATATATATATATATATATATATATAAAGCAATTTTGCTTGGCTAGCTGCTATGTCTACATTAACTGTTGTTCAATTACCTAATAACACTAAAGGCAAACTCAAAAACCAATCTTTGATTGCATAGCACCTAAAGGCACTTTTTAGTGTTCGATTCAGCGTTCTACCATTGCGTTTGCCTGTGGGTGGTATAAATTGGTTCTCAAATGCTTTCCGCCTAACGTCTTTGTCAGTTCTTCAAAAATGCTTGATTAAAATCTGTTGTTATTTTCTTTGGCACTCCATACAACGCTACCCATCATGTAATGAAAGCACTTGCTACCGTAGTGCACGTAATATCAGGGATTGGTACTGCTGTCGGCCATCTCGAGAATCGGTCCGCGCATGTAAGGAGCACAAGTGTGTCTTATAAACTTTACTTTTTGGTACTGCAGGCAGGCTCTTATAAAATTTGTGACGACTTTGGTACACCTGGCCAAACGTATCGCTGCATTACGAGCTTTCGCGTAGCTCTTATGCTTGGACGTGATAAATTATGTAATTTTCCCATTACGATTTCTCTATGTCCGATTGGCATATATTATTTCCATTAATGTTGCATTATAAAAACATTGTGGAGTTTGATCTCGGTAAAATTTAAAGACTGAGTAATGTGTTCTTACCTGGTTCTAACATAGACTTCCATTCGCTGTCGTTTTGCTGCCATGCAGACATAGCATTAAAATTTATTGCATCTGATGTAATATTGCAGATTAGGGACAACCAATCAGCTGCAACCATTTTCACAACAGTTGCGTATTGACTAACAAAATCTAATTGCCATACTCATCTTCATGGAGCTTTCTCACTTTTCTGCTTAAATGCAAACACTTTTAATTTGTGATCCGTATAAATCGTAAATGTTCGACCGTCTAATGCATACTTAAAATGCTGAATAGCTTAGTAAACAGCCATCAGCTCTGATTGTAAGCACTATACTTTTGTTGAGCGTTGGTGAGCAGTTTGGAATAAAACCCAACCGGCCTGAATACACCGTCGAGAACTTGGTGGAGCACCGCACCTACAGCTAGATCAGATGTATCCATCGTTAACGTAAGATCACCGTGAGAACCATATAACTTAAACAAATGGCATTTGTTATGTCATTCTTGCAGTTCTCTAATACCATCAGCGCTTCATCAGATCATATGCTTTCTGTTTTGGTTGTTCTTCTAATTACCTGTTATAAGCTTTTGAAGTACATTGAAAAAAAATCTAAATTTTTTAACCGATTTCTATGGTTTACAGCTTTTCCTATTTTCTCTAGCTATTAGAAAAAAGTTCAAAGCATTGAATTTTTGTTTTAATTTTTTTAATTCCATTTATAAAGTGGAAAAAATTACGAATTTTGCAGGAAAAAAATTTTGTTTCGACTAATTTCTGAATAATTCCAAAACGATAAGAGATAAAGAAAAATTGTCTGTGACTAAAATGAAAACAATTTTGTTACACATCTTCTGTATACTTTTTAAAATCGGATGATTCGTTCTCGAGTTGGGGTGCAATATGTCTACGTACCTGGCTAATTTAGGAGGGAAAAATTGCCACGCCCATAATAAAAATCTCGACTTGATCCATATAGTGCACATAGTTTTATTCAAAGGAGGATTTGGATGCTGAGCAGTGATATCGCCATATTTACGTCGGCAATGTCAAAACTCCAGTTTAAACTAAGGCGCAAACCCAGTGATAAATTTAAATGGCGTTGTCCATACGTTTTTTTAGACGACCCATTGGCTGCGTTAAAAGTCGGTATTGGATGATTACACTTTTGCTTTTCAATTCAAGTGGGTGGTATTCTGAACACATCGGCGCCTGTGTTAACTAAAAATTTAATATTTTTGCTTTTATCATGAATAATAAGGCGAGAAATCTGAAAAAAACAAACACCAGCCCTGTCCGCGTAACCCGGCAACTTGCTTATTTTTTAAAGCCTTGCGTGGTAAAGTTACATGAAGGTCAACATTTCTGCGCATTGTTTCCACACCTCTCATGGTGCCCGCATTGTCTCGGAACAAAGTGTGGTGTTGTTGCGATCTCTGCTCTTTGAACGTCGTTGGTTGATTCTTCCACGATACCGCTCTGTAATTGGTTTAGATGTTGTTGTATGCGAATGTTGGTTTCATCACCTAGTGGTTGCTGGATTTCCACCGCTGCTATCAGCTAGCTTCGCCAGCTCTGGTAGGTCTTCATTTGCCCCTTGCAATATAGCTCTAGTTGCATCTGTAACCAAAGTGCCTTTAAAAATTCCTCACTTATTTTATCTTTCTCTAACCCACTTAACTCGTTTAATAACTGTGTGGGCTTTTTGTCACCTAATCGATCTCAGATATTAGCTTTTGAATTTTTTTTATTCGCCGTCGCAATATCTTCCTATTTTGCGTGACTTTAAGTTAGTGTTTTTGTCTTGATCCTGGGGATTTGAAATGGCTTCAGATATCTGAGACAATACTTCGCTCTCAATAGCAGATAATTGTCCAAAATTTCGGGGTCTTCAAAGTAGTGGTCAAGCTAAAAAAATTAAACACGTTGTCTTTTTGTGTACGATCTACCTCTAACTTATATATTATTTCATCTCTACAAATTAAGAAAGCGCAATTATATTCTTGCACCAATACAAATGAATTATGAGTATATATGTATATATGTAAGTACAATAAATCAGAGTTGTAAAATTTGAAGTTGAATTCAGTGGTTGACTCAAAAAAAAAAAAAATTAAAAAATAAAAAAAAAAAAATATATATATATATATATATATATATATATACGTATACATACATATATGTATACGTATACATATATATATATATATATATATATATATATATATATATGTATACTTATACATATATTTACACATATATACATATATATATATATATATATATATATATATATATACATATTTATACATATATATATATATATATATATATATATATGTATATATATATATATATATATATATATATATATAAATGTATATATATATATATATATATATATATATATGTATAAATATGTATATATATATATATATATATATATATATGTATATATGTGTAAATATATGTATAAGTATACATATATATATATATATATATATATATATATATATATATATATATGTATACGTATACATATATGTATGTATACGTATATATATATATATATATATATATATATATATACATATTTATACATATATATATATATATATATATATATATATATATATATGTATATATATATATATATATATATATATATATATATATAAATGTATATATATATATATATATATATATATATATATCGTATTGATTTATGGTCATCTCCATTAGTGGTTCTGTTTATTGTAATCGTCCTGTATAGTGACGAGGGCATAATATTGGCAATCGTACAGTACCTTTAGTAAGTAACATTATCATGTTCTACAGATAGCATTACAACGCCAGTGTTTAGTAAGAATAAATAAAATGGGTACTGCTAATTCTCTCTTCATGTCTCCTATCTAAAGCTGTTCTACAACTCAATACAAAGTAGGAGTGTCGATTTAACAGTAAAAATAAGGGAATGGATAGAAATGGCGAATTCTGTCCTCCTTCAGAATGATTGCAGCGTTTTAAATTAATACTTGACAATATGTCAAAACAATCGGATATTTTGACTACAAGGCCAAATTTAATAGTACAGTTAGAATTCGGCCCTGCAAACATCAAATCAGAAGTTCCTTCTGTTTCTACGTCCTATATCCGACTGAAAGCAAAATATTCCACTTTTTACCATTGATTAAGAATGGGAATTTTTTCTTTATAACATGTTTATTATCAAAATCGTAAACATTTGTTGTTGTTCCAGCATTGAAACTAATTCGATATTTCAACAGTCTGAATCATGAGTAGGTGTCATTCCGAAATAATATAGAAATATTTGGATACATATATTTATATATATATATATATATATATATATATATATATGTATATATATATATATATATATATATATATATATATACTTTTTTTAGAATTTGTCCAAAACACTTGTTTTTTTATTCTGTAGCAATATTCCTAAAATTCTTAACTGCTTCTAAAAAGAATTAATATTTTTATATATATTTTAGAATGGAAGCAGTTCCGGTGATGTGGGCTTACGAGGCAATGGTCATCCCTCCGACAATCCTTTCTATAGCAATATTGACAGTATGCCGGACATCCGACCTCGGAGAAAATCAATACCACTGGTATCGGAGCTTGTAAGTATATATTTTTTATATCACAAACACAGCTACAAATGTGTGTAGCTTAACTACAGTCTGCGAAATAATTATATATTATTAAAAATTTAGCTGTTCACGAAATAATTTATTGAACTATCAATTAACGTCGTACTTAAGTTGTTTAAATATATTATCACATATGTGTTTTAAGTAAAACCATAAAAAAGTGTCTAATAATTATGTCGCAGACGGTACATTGACTATATTCCATGGTAACAGAAAGGTTCACTGAAATACAATTCATTTTTAAATTCATTACAACTCAATTTTAGTCAAACCATGAATTCAATTTATACACTTAGCTATTCTTAATCACAACTTCGGGGATCTATGAAATAAATTACATATAAATACATCACTAAAAACTTAAATATTTAAAAATATTATGCACAGCCCACGTCATATGTCGCATGAGTACTCGAATAAGAAATCTGTTGAAGCTTTGGAAAGATCAATGAAAGATCTCCGAGATAACTCAGAGTTGTTTGGCGGTGCGTTGATTTTATTGTCAGGCGATTTTAGGCAAACATTGCCCGTCATTTCTAGATCGACAGCTGCTGATGAAATTAACGCTTGCTTAAAGTCTTTATATATATGGAATGATCCATCTGCTGATAAGTTCTCTAAGCAATTGCTGAAAATTGGGAATGGTGCAATGCATGTTGATGACACTGGATTGATAACAATGCTTTTTGCCGTTTCGTACAGTTAAAATAGGAATTGATTGAATGTGTTTCACTAACATAACACAATAATATACATGCCATGCATGATTGAGTGCCACAGCGATTTTAGCGGCAAAGAACAAAGATGTTACTGAATTAAACATGGCTATACAATCAAAGATTCCTGGCGAAGTGGTGTTGTGCAAGTCTGTCTATACTGTTACCAATGAAGAAGATGTTGTGAGTTATCCAACAGAATTTTTTAATTCGTTGGACTTACCAGTATTGGCTCCACATAATCTCCAATTGAAAGTTGAAGCCCCTATTATTATGCTTTGCAATATTGATCAACCCCGTTTGTGTAATGGTACAAGACTTGCTATTAAAAAGTTGATGGCGTATATAATTGAAGCTACTATTTTAACTGGAAAATTCAAAGGGGAAGATGTATTCATTCCACGCATCCAATGATTCCTTCTGATATACCATTTGAATGTAAACGACTTCAGTTTGCTGTTCGCCTTGCGTTTGCGATTGTGGAGTGAATTTAGGGTATCCAGTTTTCTCAAATGGAGAATTGTATGTAACCTGTTCTCGCGTTGGCAAACCATCGGTTTTGTATATTTACACCGAAAATGGAAAAACAACAAATGTTGTTTACCACAGAGCATTACAATAAAATAAGTTTATCACTGATTTAAATGAATTCGAATTAATTTTTGTATTTTCTTCTTTGCACTACGAAGTGTCCAGAGGGTTCGCTAGTTGTAAATAAAAAAAGTTTTTTTGAAGAATTGTCTTAATATTTTGTAGTATGATAAAAGGATCTATGACAATTACGTCTGAAATAATATGTTGGCCAAATGTTCTCTACCCTATGATCCATATATTCAATGACTTTGAAAGAAGACCTATAGTGCGCAGGAACCAATGAGCATTTCTGCGACGTAAACTAACACAACTATTGAATTACTCACGCCATCTTTTTGGAACCAGACTATCTCCAGGTCTATAGTCTCAACTTGTGATCACAAGAGGTCTGTTATCATCTCGCCATTGCGAGCATCATTCACAGCTATTGCTTGGCCGATTCCATTTTCCAAGAAGTACGACCCGATAATTCCCCCAAATCTACAGACCTCACTAAGCAATCACTCACCGCTTGTAGGTTCCCATTTGCTTGTTAACGGTTCAAATAAGGCCTGTTTGTTCAGCTAATCATTCGCTGCATTGACTGTGCTAAAAGTGTTCATTGTGTCTCAACTCTTAAGTCATGTGAACCTTGTAAGCTCGTAAATTTATATATTTATTTAAGATTTGCATTATTTAAGGTTGGCGGCTCTACTGTTATACTATTGCGAATAATAACAGTTTTTTCGGAAAACGAAGTGGGCGATCATAGATGTTTTCATATTTCCTAAGGACATCTTTTTAAACATGTACTTTTCTCCAAATATATCTAGTATTTGACTAACCCTGATGATAGGCGGAATCCTTCGTTTTTTTAATGCATCTTCATATCGGAACACAGATGAAATATATTGCATTTTGTGCTTGGGGTCATTGCCAGAGCTTATTCGCTTAAATTTGCTCACAATTCTGCCGGTTGTAGTCACATTTGGTTGACTATGCTAACTAAAAATGTTGTGAGGTGCACAAAATGCATTTTGATTGGATCGCCTATATTCGTAAAAGGTTTCAACAGTCCTAACGCGCTGCTTAATTGTTTGCCTATTCATGGTTTAGTTAGTAACACTCTGAAACAAAAAAAAGTCGAATTACTCGTCAGTTGGTTAAACACTTGATATAAGGTGTGACTCAAAATTATCATCGTGAGTTATGGTTAAATCACAATTTAAAAAAAAAATTAGAACAAAATTTAGGAAACGTCCATTTGTTTCGAAAGTAAAATATCTCTATTGAAAAAACTAAGTTTAAATTGGAACAGAACATTCAGAAAAATAGGATATTAATTAATTATTTGTTAGCTTTTATCGCATTCAAGTACATCGCCTAACATGTTGTAATAAACAAAAATACACGTGAGTAGCTATGCTAAAAGTGTAGCGGCTTTCAAAATATCTCGGTTGCACAAGTTCAAAATTAAATTAATGTCGATATTTTTTGTGTTCTTCAGAATATTTATCGTGTCGTTCTGTAATTGTTAGTCGAGTACGTCTTATATCTCGCTTCCTTTTACTAGTCATACGAAAAGTTATTGACATGAATAGCATTACTGAAATTAATATTTGCTTCGTATTTTACTTTTTTATTATTTTATTTATTCAATAAGTTCTTTAATAATGTTGTGGAACGCACCTGCCTTAATGCTACAATATTAAAAGTAAACATATTCGTATGCAAGTAGAAAACTCAACATTTACTGGAGTTGCATTATGGAGAAGGGCGTAAGAATGTGTGATTTTTTCCTGCATATAATAATTGAAAATGTCTTTGGAAATAAAAAAATTTCTAAATACCATATAATTTCGAATATAAAGTACGTCTCGTTTTGACAAAATACTTCAATTATTTACATTTACTGTTCTTAACATGTTAGCATCAGCATAGAATTGTGTTAGCACGAACAAGGAGATAGAGGCAGCGTTGTCAGAATGAAATAAATGTTTTTAACTTCATTTTTACAAAAGTGGATATCCACAAAAAAAATATTATTCTCATATAAGATATTTTTGTGAATTTTATGAAAAAATTAAAAATAGCACTAGGCACTGAACAGTTCTTTTAACGATTAGCACAATCATGCACTAAAATGCATCTGCAGCATCAGTTTTCCGGCAGATTTAAAAAATAAAAAATAAAATAAATAATAATAAGAATAACAATAGTAATAATTAGAATAATAATAATAAAAGTAATAATTATAAAAATAATAGTAATAATAATAACAATAATAATAAAATAATAATAATAATAATAATAATAATAATAATAATAATGAAACCTCTTATTATTTATTTTTAAGCTTCAGAACAAATTTTATACATAATATGACAATCGTTCTTTAACTCCGGCATAATACATTGCATTGGTATGGTGTTGACGACGTACCAGTCCGTACAAAAATATATAATAAGTCGATATCGATGTTTTAAATGATTCTGTTGCCAATAACCACATTCAGAAATATTTGAAATATATTTTTATAGTTGCCAGAAAAGCCAACTTAAAGTCACTGGAAAATACTTCCGTCTTTAAATATGACGATATGAATCGTTTGCAATTTTATGGAAAAATGTTTTTATATAGAAAATCTCTTTGTAACAAGACAATTAAATAATTCCCCTGTTGTATATCATAACAGCTAAAACTATTTGAAACAACTCATATTCACACGTTACATTATCCAGTCTGTAGGACCCCAACATTCATTTACAACTTAAAAAATTTTACTACCATCTTGCTACATAATTTTTCTACCTCGTGCAGTCCTTGGACTTGTTTTATCTTCAGGTGATGAAAATTAAAATAATTATGTA